>JAVIAB010000050.1:39610703-39950703 GCA_032433765.1 Megaustenia siamemsis | reverse complement strand
TTAAATTCTTTGTTGTCCATATAGATTCTTTAATCGTGGATGAGACCAACCTTCTTAGTCGTATTTAGCTGTAGAAGTCCATACTCTTTTTTTTGCGCTTTTTTCCGTTAAAAAGTTTACCTATCGTCCCAGAAGATTTAACTAGAAAGTCGTGATAAACCTCTGAACTTCCTAAGTAATTAAGTTTGTATTATCTTTAAGTACCGTCCTCGCTTCGAAGGTTGGCTACCATGGAGCGCCATTCCGCCCTTTCTCTTGCTGTAATAGTGCAGGCTGTCATAGGCTGACCTGTCAATTTTGATGTTTCTCGTCCACGTTTGTCTTGGTTTGCCTCTGCTTCTTTTACCTTTTATTTTACTTTCCAAGATGTTGATTGTTGTATCATCGTTGTCTAAGCCCATTACAAGAGAATATAAACAGGTTGAAATTCCAGTCTTCAATTACTTATAAAATATATATCTCATCATCGGGTCGCTTGTACTTTGCAGAACGTTGCATTCACCACAGCCCGTCTAAAAGAATCTGTCTCTAGCAAGATCTCCCACAGAACGTTGCATTCACCACAGCCCGTCTAAAAGAATCTGTCTCTAGCAAGATCTCACACAGAACGTTGCATTCACCACATCCCGTCTAAAAGAATCTGTCTCTAGCAAGATCTCACACAGAACGTTGCATTCACCACATCCCGTCTAAAAGAATCTGTCTCTAGCAAGATCTCACACAGAACGTTGCATTCACCACAGCCCGTCTAAAAGAATCTGTCTCTAGCAAGATCTCACACAGAACGTTGCATTCACCACATCCCGTCTAAAAGAATCTGTCTCTAGCAAGATCTCACACAGAACGTTGCATTCACCACAGCCCGTCTAAAAGAATCTGTCTCTAGCAAGATCTCACACAGAACGTTGCATTCACCACATCCCGTCTAAAAGAATCTGTCTCTAGCAAGATCTCACACAGAACGTTGCATTCACCACAGCCCGTCTAAAAGAATTTGCCTCTAGCAAGACCTCACACAGAACGTTGCATTCACCACAGCCCGTCTACAAGAATCTGTCTCTAACAAGATCTCACACAGAACGTTGCATTCACCACAGCCCGTCTAAAAGAATCTGTCTCTAGCTAGATCTCACACAGAATGTTGCATTCACCATATCCCGTCTGAAAGAATCTTTGTCTCTAGCTAGATCTCCCACGGAATGTTGCATTCACCACAGCCCGTCTAAAAGAATCTGTCTCTAGCCAGATCTCACACAGAACGTTACATTCACCACAGCCCGTCTAAAAGAATCTGTCTGTAGCAAGATCGCCTTGTAAAAAAAGTAAAGTAAAGTACCCCCGTCACTCCAAGTGGCCTATAGCGAATATGGTGTTAGTGACCATAAATTTTACAGACCTTCGGCACATGATTTTTGGGGTAATGTGGTCGGTATTACGCCCGTGCCACTTCACTTTCCCAGAAAAAAAATCTGGTACCCATTAAAGGTTGGGTGAACCCGAAAGCCGTCGGTTGGGATCCAACCCTACCCCTTGTCCTTTGTAGTCCAGTTCACTAACCACTGAGGGTGTCCGGTTAGCGCAATCGATAGGCGGTTGGCTTACCACGGCAACAGCCGGGGTTCGTACCCTGGCGAGGACACCTGGGTTTTACTAATTCCCTAAAAAAGAGTACCTCTGAAGTCGGAGTAAATCTGCCTGCATGGCGAGGGGCATCCTGTAATGGGATAAAACAGATTTTACACGCAAAATTCAGTCCCACAAAATTGAGTGGGTGGGACTTCGTCAGAGGTCAAAGCTGACGAAAGCGAACGAACGAACTAACCACTGAGCTATCGCGGCTCCCAAGATCGCCTTGTATCTCGATAATATGTTTCTCGGGGTCGCTAAAATCTTAAAAGTTTACCGGCACGCGTTCCGGGCTATTCCGACTTAGCAAAAAAATTACTTGCAATCTTTCAATTTTCAGTTCTACGACTTTGCTGTACATTACCTGCTGTTTTGCTGTACATTACCTGCTGTTTTGCTGTACATTACCGGAGAATGTGGAAGCTGTAATCAAGTATGTCTTACGAAAGAGAAAAAAAAAACCAGTGCTGGGAAAACATGAGGAGCGGTTATCAGCCAGATAATGGAACCATCAACATATGTATACTCTATACCCGATCTGCAGGAAAGAACTGAACAATTTTGAGGGGTTGTTTCAACTGCAGTAAATTCGATTCTGCTAATAAGTCAACTGTATAGGCCGACTTTCTGATAGATCATAATAGCGGTTTATGTAAATCCAAACCGGCATAAAGGCAGCCCTTGAAATGTTGCCAGAGTTGATAGACAGCTGTTGCCCCTTGCGGTCTGTTGGTTGTGTAGTGTAATATGACCCTCTCAAACACAAAATATTAAATAAATTAATTACACTTTACGGCATTAACATGAAGGGAATATTGTGTTAGTGCCTTTTATGCCCTGAATATCGACATATTCAATTGGTGATGTGGGTAGCAAAACGCCAAGCAATTCTACTTCTCGAAAACATCTCTAGTTCCCATTTCAGAAACTGCGTATACTTTGAAGCTGCGTTGCTCACTTAAAAAAAACAACAAGCATCACATGCGGAAGTCGATCTTCCTCAGTCTGGTCAGCAGTAATCTTTTCGCTACCACGGAATGAGGAGGGCAACTGGGCATGATCCCCACATCCTGGGGCGGACACTAATTACTACAAGGTCAGCAGGAGACTCTACATAAATCTATCAACATATTAAAGTGTTACTTTCGACACTAAGGGATAGGAACCTTTGACTAATGAATGTAACTGTGTCATCATCATCATCATGTGCCATACCGGTTGGCATAGGCGATCATGTCCTTCCACACTTTTATATCCATTGTACACCGTATCAATTCTGTTGTTGACTGTTTTCCATGACATGACACCAAACTATCTAGTATTTTCTCTCTTTCTCGTCAGCGATCTCTCTTTTCCGGTATTTTTTTGCCAGTTGTAACCAAGTATTCCAACTTTCCTCTTCTCATGATGTGTCCGAAAAATGGTGATTGTTGCTTTCTGATGTTTAGTATGAGCTCCCTTTTTGTGTTGGCCTCTTTGAGAACTTCCTCGTTGGTCTTTGTAGCTGTCCAGGGTACTTTCAACGTCTCCTGAGAAATCCCATCTCTGTGGCCTCTAATCGTCTTTTTTCATTTGTTTGTCTACTGTTCCTGTATTAGTAACTGTTAAACACCTACTGCAGAGATACCCAGCGTATGATGAACAGAAAAGGTTCACATTGTTATCACATGTGTTCATTTATCTTTTGTAAACGTTAACATAGTTTCACTCTGATCAAACTCACTGATACTCGGTCGCATTCAGCACATAATGATGATGAGTGTGCAAACTGGTGATTCTCGCTCGTTGGTTCACGTGTTTTCGTTTTCTTCTTGGCGAGGCACGTTCAACCTCAAACTTTGTTTTCTAGTTTATTTTAGATCGCAATTGAAATTTAAAAACTGTAATGACAGCAATGAAGGGGGCGTAATTTGTGAGTGTTACTTGTTGTAATATAAGGATATATGACAAGGTTAAACAGGGCCGTTATTAGATGGGGATAAAAAAAAAGATAAACGCAGGATAAAAATACAGCTGCGTGGGGGTAAAAATGGTACAAGACATCAATCGATGCTGCTGATTCATGCTTGCTTGTTGTGCACAAATCTGAACCACCCGTGTTTCATTCATACTTTTTCAACGTCTTGTCTCAAATTGTCAAATTGTTACAGTCTTAAGATAGAATTCTTACTGTTACTGACAACAGTGTTGATTTCTAACATGCAGTCCATAAGGGCGTTACGATATCGTGCAGCATTTCCCTCATCCCCACTACATTTGCTCTCGAAATTAACGTATCAGTTTATTCTTTGCCACAAACTCACGCGGGATCTGGACAGTATATCCAAACACAGTTTTACAGGTTAGAAAGTTCTTCAGGCTGGAGACATTGGTTATGCATGTTTTGAAGGGGACCTTCATAAAAATTGCCTCTTTCTTTTGCTGTCTTTGAAGATCATTTGAGACCAGCAGCAGTGACTGCTTCGTTCTCATTTCTCTCTCTCTCTCTCTCTCTCTCTCTCTCTCTCTCTCTCTCTCTGTCTCTCTGCGATCAAGAATCAATCAGAGTAGGACTCCAGACTCTCTCATGAAGTCAGCTGTCTAAGCAAATCGATTGCCCCATATTCAGCTGTTTCTTGAAGCCTTTCCGGCCAGCGGTAGTTTCTATCATAATTAAAGTCTTTTAGATCCAGTTCTCATTTAGGAAGTTGATGTAGAGAAAGCTTCATTTTCACATCAGAGGTTGATGTACAGTTAAGCTCCATTCTCATATCAGAGGTTGATGTAGAGTCAGCTCCATTCTCATATCAGAGGTTGGTATACAGTTAAGCTCCATTCTCATATCAGAGGTTGGTGTACAGTTAAGCTCCATTCTCATATCAGAGGTTGGTGTACAGTTAAGCTCCATTCTCATATCAGAGGTTGGTGTACAGTTAAGCTCCATTCTCATATCAGAGGTTGATGTAGAATCATCTCCATTCTCATATCAGAGGTTGATGTAGAATCAGCTCCATTCTCATATCAGAGGTGGTATACAGTTAAGCTCCATTCTCATATCAGGGTTGGTGTAAATTAAGCTCGATTCTCATATCAGAGGTTGATCTTAAGTAAGCTCCATTCTCATATCAAAGGTTGATCTTAAGAAGCTCCATTCTCACACCAAAGTGTGATGTAGAGTCAGCTCCATCTTCAGCAGACGCATCCTATCTCAACCAGTTTGATTATTTGCATGATCATTTTTCCTTCCCCGTTCTTCATTAAAACATCGTTAATTGACCTAATTGAAATAAAGAGGATGACGAATAAAGACAAAAAAGCTACAGGAAACGGATGTATTGCAAACAAAGAGGGAAGAATGCTAACAGACAACAAAGATATAATAGATAGATGGCAAGAATATATAACAGAATTATTTCATGACGAAAGAGACAAAAAGCCAGACATAAAATGTACATACAACTATAAAATCCTGAAATCTGAAGTAGAAAAAGCTATAAAAACAATGAAAAAGGGGAAAGCAACAGGGCCTGAAAATATACATATAGAGATGTTACAGGCTCTAGAAGAGTTTGGCGTCGAAGTGATCACAGACATATGCAATGACATATACCATACAGGATACAAACCAAACGATCTAAAAACATCAACTTTCATTGCATTGCCTAACAAGAATGGTGCAGTTGAATGCAGTGACTTAAGAACAATAAGCCTACTGAGCCAGGTAACACAAATTTTACTAAAAGTTATACAGGGAAGGATTCAGAATAAAATCAATACTGAATTAGATGAGCAGCAATTGGATTCAGGAAAAACGGTGGGACAAAAGAAGTCATATTCAGCATGAGAACATTGATTGAAAAGTACACAGAAGTAAACAAATCAATATATACATGCTTTATAGACTACACCAAAGCTTTCGATAGAAACACCATAACCAACTTATAGACTGCTAAAGGATATAAATCTAGACGACGCAGACATACGACTAATATGTAATTTGTACTAGGAACAAACAGCAATAATAAGATATAACAGGGAGAAACTCTACACCCATGGACATAAAAAGAGGAGTAAGACAAGGATGCATCCTATCACCAAACTTGTTCAATCTATACACTGAGCAAATCTTTAAAAACATCACCGAGATACCAGGTCTAAACATTAATGGAAAGATAATCAATAACCTGAGATATGCTGATGATACTGTTCTACTAGCAGAAAATCCTAAAGGCCTACAACAATTGCTTAATGTGATAAACATAACAAGCAAGAAATATGGACTAGATGTGAATATCAAATAGACTAAAATTATGATCATAAACAAAGAAAATTCTCAAGACCTACAATTAAATATCACAGTTGAGGGAATACATCTGGAGACCGTCCAGAGTTACAACTACCTGGGACATACTATAACGAATGATGGAAAATGCAAAACTGAAATAAAACAAAAGAATAGGTATGGCAAAAAGTAATTTTAATGCCATGAAAATATATACTAAAAACAAAACAAATATCAGCAGGGCTGAAACTAAGAATGGCAAAATGTTACATCTTCTCAATATTCCTGTATGGTGCAGAAAACATGTACATTAGACAAGAAAACAGAACAGAAAATTGAAGCCTTTGAAATGTGGATTTATAGAAGAATAGATAGAATTGGATGGAAACAAAAGATAACAAACGATACAGTTTTAAAACAACTGAAAATAAAAAGAGAACTACTAAATACAATTAAGACAAGACAAATGAAATTTTTTGGGGCATGTTAAAGACACAACAGCCTAATAAAAGTAATATTGGAAGGAAAAATACAAGGTAAAAGAAGCAGAGTCAGACCAAGACTAACATGGACGAGTAACATCAAAAAGATGGTCAAGTCAATCTATGACAGCCTGCACCATCAAAGCAAGAAACAGAGTAGAATGGCGATCCATGGTAGCCAACCTTCGTTGTGGAGAAGGCACACGATGATGATGATGATGAAATTGACCTATAGAGTTGTGTTGCGGTTTGTAGCAAACCGCGAAATCTGATCATTTCGACCTGATTCATCCAGCTTACTATTGGTGATACTGACTGATGCACTGTCAGTACTAACAATTCTAAAAAGCCCCAGGAACAATGAACTAGATGACTTGAGAAATAGCCCTAGATCAACTATGCCATAACTTCCAGAGAGTAGTCATTCAACGGATACCATCACACTGTAATATACACGGAAACGAACTCGCAGACAAATTAGATAAAGAGGGAAGGAGATTACCACAAGTGAACCATCTGATCAGTTATGATGAAGCCAAATCCATCCTCAAAGGTCAGTATCATGAAAATGGAAACGAGAACACCCAAAGCATAACGAGAGGGACGGATACCATCAACTATCAAGGAGGGATCAAGTCATCATACTTCGCCTAAGCACTGGCAACAATAGAATGAGAAACCACATGTTCACCAAATTCAAAATAGGTACAATCAGCCAATGCCACTGTACACTGGACAATATGACAACAAAACATGTTCTACAGGATTGCCCCAGTAAAAAGACCTGAAAAGAGCAATGTGATCCACACCACCTCCCTGGAAGAAAAACTATATCGGACAATCGAATCACTTAAACAGACATCTAACCTCATTAGAGAGTCTGGAATCCTACTCTGATTGAGACTTGATCGCAGAGAGAGAGAAAGAGCGAGATAGAGAGATCCAGCTTGAATATAGCCTTTGTGAGCAGAAGTCTCTCTTCGTTCACCTATATGGCAAAACCGTTTCTTTTCCTCCAAGGGCTACATCTAGGAGGTGGAGTATGATCTGGATCTGACGCTTCTCACTAAAGGAAACAGGCGGCTTTGAGTAGCTAGTCACTTTCAGTCCAGGTGTCGGTGCAGTATTTAAAATACTTCGCAAGAAAGGCTGGAAAAGGCGATGAAGATGACTCTGAATATTCTGCTGAATCTGGTTAATTAATTTAATGAACTCTCTGTGATTGGGTGGAACTAGAACTGTCCCTCTCAGAATTAGAGACGAGGAGGCATATTTACTGCTTTCTTGTAAGTGAACTCCATCACAGGGCCACTGTCACTCCAGACAATTAATTTTCCTAAAAATATTTGTTTTGTGCCTGCAACTGAAACATTTTCGAAGCAGTCGACAGACAATTTTCTCAGTGAACCCTGCCTTGGTTACAGTAAAGAGAAGCAAGACAGAGCCCCATTTATGCCCCACTCTGATACCACTTTCCTTCTTTTAACTGCAGACCTGAGTGAGTCGCTGAACGTCGATGCTGTGGATGGTCTAGACTCACACGCACCCGCTCAATAACTTAGTGGGCGTATACGAAGACATTTAACCATCACAGAACTGGAGTCGTCAGTCGCTGGACACTGCGGGACTCGCTGAGGAGGGGATTTGAGCACCTATGGCATGTTCGGAGTGCAATGATGATCACCCGCTAATAACTCAGTAACCTGAGTGAGTAGTAAATCTACAGGCGTTCCGATGTAGAAAATGTCAACAAGTTAAAGGTCAGGGGCTATTAGGCTTCTGCTCGATCAATAATGAAACAACCGACATTTTAGAACCTCTACAGCGGGAGATGAATCATTTCTATATCCACTGCCTGCGGAAACTGTTGAAATGATACGCCAATAGCAGATGTTCTTGTATCGGTCCAGCCTGAGATGCATACACACCATACTATACATTACAGATACGATGGGCCGGCATTATGATAAGCCAACCGTTTGGCTATCGGAGCTCCAACTATAAGGAGAGAAAAGAAAAGAGTCACTGTTACCTACACGCATGTCCTAAGAGGTGATAGAGGAGGTTTGAATCATCGCCTGTGCAGTCGAATAGGACGTACACGGAGTGACATTGTCAGCAGAATTTACCGACGCATTTTGGAAAATCCAGCGACAAGTGGTGGAGCGGATATGAAGGATTCCTGACCGAAATGAAACCTGTTAAATGGGTAGCATAAAATAGAATATAATATTTTATATGCATTTCAGATAGACGTCATCTAACGACAATATTTTATTTGAATTACAAAATAATAGACTATCACAAGGCGGATATAATCAAATGTTTCTTCAATTAAAATAAATAGTTATAGAACATTGTTTTGTATAATAGAGAATGGTAACATCGATGCTGAAGTACTTAAAGAATGTTAAATCACTTACCACACCTTTATCAATTACTTTGTACTGGAGGCATGGGGGATACACCCAATGACATGACTCATGCGAGATCGGATTATTGGAACTTAACCTACAAAGTCGGTTTCATGAACCATACGCATCTCTCTTCTAGTTAAATTTTGTAAGACGTTTGCAAGAATTGCTCTCAAACGTCTACATGTATTGACAGATCGTGTTCTTCCTAGACTCAGTCTGGCTTTCGAGCTGGTAGGTCGGCCACATAATTTTTGTTTAAATTTAAATTGCAAGAAAAATGTAGGTGGCGGGGCAGACACCAGCTTTTATTGCCTTGTTTGTCTTATAAAGGCGGCGTTTTATTATTTGAGCAGAACGGAGTCTCAATGCTGCTGGTTGTCTCATGTGATGCCCTGTATGCATGCAACGACACGTAGTTGGAGGGAAATGTATCCATTTGCTTTAAGGTCAACCAGATAGAAAAGTGTCCTCGCTCCAACCTTATTCTGCATCTTTTCTGCTCCGCTTTAGCTAAGATAATGTCGGAGTTTCTGAACAGTTGCTGTAGACTAAACCCGCAGAGGACACAATGACGAGTTATTTAGTCTAGCATAACTGAAGGCAGGAATACGAATGACAGAAGCTCTGATCAAATAACGTTATTTATCAGATGTCAGTTTATTGCCTTTTTTATATGGGTCTGAGACTTGGACTACTGGTTGAAGAGATTTGGACTACTGGTTGAAGAGATTTGGACTACTGGTTGAAGAGATTTGGACTACTGGTTGAAGAGATTTGGACTACTAGTTGAAGAGATTTGGAATACTGGTTGAAAAGATTTGGACTACTGGTTGAAGAGATTTGGACTACTGGTTAAAGAGATTTGGACTACTGGTTGAAGAGATTTGGACTACTGGTTGAAGAGATTTGGACTACTGGTTGAAGGGATTTTGGACTACTGGTTGAAGAGATTTGGACTACTAGTTGAAGAGATTTGGACTTCTGGTTGAAGAGATTTGGACTACTGGTTGAAGAGATTGGACTACTGGTTGAAGAGATTTGGACTACTGGTTGAAGGGATTTGGACTACTGGTTGAAGAGATTTGGACTACTGGTTGAAGAGATTTGGACTACTGGTTGAAGGGATTTGGACTACTGGTTGAAGAGATTTGGACTACTAGTTGAAGAGATTTGGACTACTGGTTGAAGAGATTTGGACTACTGGTTGAAGAGATTTGGACTACTGGTTGAAGGGATTTGGACTACTGGTTGAAGAGATTTGGACTACTAGTTGAAGAGATTTGGACTACTGGTTGAAGAGATTTGGAATACTGGTTGAAAAGATTTGGACTACTGGTTGAAGAGATTTGGACTACTGGTTAAAGAGATTTGGACTACTGGTTGAAGAGATTTGGACTACTGGTTGAAGAGATTTGGACTACTGGTTGAAGAGATTTTGACTACTAGTTGAAGAGATTTGGACTACTGGTTGAAGAGATTTGGACTACTAGTTGAAGAGATTTGGACTACTGGTTGAAGAGATTTGGACTACTGGTTGAAGAGATTTGGACTACTGGTTGAAGAGATTTTGACTACTGGTTAAAGAGATTTGGACTACTGGTTGAAGAGATTTGGACTACTAGTTGAAGAGATTTGGACTACTGGTTGAAGAGATTTGGACTACTGGTTGAAGATCTATCTATCTATCTTTCGTTCGCCTGAAGCATTGTCTATATCTGCAATGTCGTTTCCTGTATAAATGTTACTGTCTTTTGTAATTCTTGCAGTGGCCCATATAGTTTGTCTGTAGTGTTGTATCTATGGGCCAATGGATTTTCCTCAGTCTACTATATTCAGTGCAGTCTTGAAGTATGTGTTCAGCAGTCTGGGGCGCCTGTCCACATGTACAAGTAGTTGAGGTGCCGATCTTGAATTTTGTATACATGTGACTATGGAGTCGATTGTGTCTGTTCTGAGACGTATAATGATAACTTGTTCATATCTATTCATATTATAAAAGGCATCCTGATTTGGGGCTTGTGGTCCTCTGATTGATTTGATTATCTGTTTCTTATGATGGTATGTAACAGGTGTATCTAGTTGTGTGCCTGTTGAACCTTCCTTTGCCAACTGATCTGCTTTCTCATTTCCTGGTATTCCACAGTGAGATGGGATCCACTGCAGGGCAACCCTGTGGTGCTTGCAGAGTTCAGTCAATAAGGTCTGCAGATGTGGTAATTTTCTGGATTGTAGTGCCTGGAGTACTGATCTTGCATCTGTCAAAAACACTACAGGCTGCGGGCTAAGATTAATGTTCAGCAGTTTTTCTATTGCTAACTTTATTGCTTGTATTTCTGCATCATAATTGTGACAATATTTCCCTGTTGCTATTTTATTCATATCCCTAGTGTTATTTGGGTATTCTATATATGCACCTGCTCCCCCATTTTTTACTGCATTCTGTGCTGATCCATCTGTATACACACGAATCCATAGGTCTTGTGGGTATTCTTCATCCAGGAAACTGAGAGTTATTGTTTTTCGCTGTAGACTATTCTGTTCCTCTTTATCAACTATTCCTTTCACTTCTGTCCGTATTTGAACTGATAATCCAGATTCCTCTGTCCAGGAGTCTGTTCTGGTATGGGCAGTAGGGGTTAACAGCTCTTGGCATGTCTGGTGTTTGTCTACTAATACGCTTGGCTTGGTGGATAAAACTGCTTCTCTTAAGTCGTCCCAATGCAAGATTTTTGGAATCGGTCCTTCATTGGATGTCTCGGCATGCAAGCAAATTTTTCTGCCTGTATCAGCACCTTTGTGTCCCTCCGTTCTCTCAGTGCTGGTATCCTCCACAATTTCTCCATCTCTAATATTGGTGTTGATTTCATTGCTCCTGTGATGACCCTAAGTGCCTGGTTTTGTACTTTATCCAGTTCTTGAAGTGTGGTGTTTGATGCTGAACACCATGCAGATGATCCATATTCTAAATGTGGGCGTATACTCTGTTGGTAAACTTTACTGAGTATTTTCCCACTCGCACCCCACGTAGTTCCACACAGCTTTCTTAGAATAGCCAATTTTCTCCTTGCTTTTTGGGTTGCCTTATTTATCTGCTGTTTCCAAGATAGTTTGTTATCAAATGTAACTCCGAGATACGTAGCCTGTATTTCTTCTTTCACAGGCTCATTGTTTATATAGATGGCTCCTGCTTTTTGTTTTGGGGAAAGAGTGAAAAGTGTAGTACTGCATTTGTCTGTATTGATGCTGATACACCATCTATTTGTCCATGAATTCAGTGCATTCATAGCTCTTTGTAACAATTTGGAGGCCACTGTTGCATACTCCTCTGTGCACCACATTACCAAGTCATCTGCATACATTGCCACTTTGATACCATGTGGTAGTTCAGTAACTAGGTCATTGATGTAGATCAGAAAAAGTGTTGGAGATAGTACCCCCCCTGTGGAACGCCCTGGCGCAGTAAGACCTTCTTACTCTTAAGACCATCCAGTTGCACTCTGGCTCTCCTGTTATGCAGGTATGCTTTGACCCATTTGTACATCCTGCCATTTACTCCATAATTTCTCAGTTTCTTCAAAAGCCCTTCCTTCCATACCTTATCAAATGCTTTCTTTAGGTCTATCCATGCTGCTAGTACCAGTTTCTTTTCTTGAAACGCATCCTCAATTTCCTGGGAAAGATAGGTTGCCTGATCTTCGGTAGAGTAACACTGTCTAAAGCCTGCTTGTTGTGGGACAAGGAGATTTTCACTTTCCAGGTACCACTGCAGTCTGAGATTGATTATACGTTCCATTGTTTTACACAAACAGCTTGTAAGGCTGATTGGTCTATAGCTGGATGTCATTGAACCATCTTTTCCTGGCTTTAGTAATGGTATCATAATTGCTTCTCTCCATGCCTGTGGCACTTTACCTGTGATCCAGCAAATGTTGTAGATCTGCAGTAGTTTTGCTTTAGCTGCAGTTCCAAGTTCTTAATCATTTCATTAGACACTCCATCACTACCTGGTGACTTTTTCATTTTTAATTTGGATATTGCCAGCTCTAGCTCTCTTTGTGTAATGGGTATTTCCATGACTTCATGTGCAGTCTCTTCTTGTCTTGCATTTTGTTGTTTTAGACGGGTCTCTTGACGTTTTCTAGGCTAATTTCAATATTGTTGTCATTTGCAAAGGAGTCTGCAAAGTGATTTGCTGCATGTTTACCTGTTAGAATGTTTCCATCCTTCTTCAGTGTAATTTTTGTGTTCCCTTCTGTACCCTCATCATTCAGCTGTTTTACAAGCTTCCACACTTTTCTTGTGTCTCGTTCTAGATTCATGTACTCTGTTTTCTCTTTCCAACTTCTCCGTCTGGCTTGTAGTTTAGCCCATTGAAATTTGGCTTTAGCATGCTGATAGTTATTGTGGTGTTCCTGGCAGGGGTTATTTTCTGCTTGTTTTCGAGATGTTTCCATGTCATTGTGCAGTTGCTCTAGTTCACTATTCCAGTATGGTTTGTAGTGTTTCCGTGCCCCTCTGGGTATTGTTTCACTGGCAGCTTGTATTATTAGTCTACTGAATTCATCAACTATTTTGTTGATGTCTCTGTCTGTATTTAGATCTTTAGTCAGTACACTGGTGTAATGTTGATACATTTTCCAGTCTGCCTTTTTGTAATTCCATCTGGAGAGAGTGCTGCTCTCCCTACTGGTTGAAGGGATTTGGACTACTGGTTGAAGAGATTTGGACTACTAGTTGAAGAGATTTGGACTACTGGTTGAAGAGATTTGGACTACTGGTTGAAGAGATTTGGACTACTGGTTGAAGAGATTTGGACTACTAGTCGAAGACATTTGGACTACTGGTTGAAGAGGTTTGGACTACTAGTTGAAGAGATTTGGACTACTGGTTGAAGAGATTTGGACTACTGGTTGAAGAGATTTGGACTACTGGTTGAAGAGATTTGGACTACTGGTTGAAGAGACATTTGGACTACTGGTTGAAGAGATTTGGACTACTGGTTGAAGATATTTGGACTACTGGTTGAAGGGATTTGGACTACTGTTTGAAGAGATTTGGACTACTGGTTGAAGAGATTTGGACTACTGGTTGAAGAGATTTGGACTACTGGTTGAAGAGATTTGACTAGTGGTTGAAGAGATTTGGACTACTAGTTGAAGAGATTTGGACTACTGGTTGAAGAGATTTGGACTACTGGTTGAAGAGATTTGGACTACTGTTTGAAGAGATTTGGACTACTGGTTGAAGGGATTTGGACTACTGGTTGAAGAGATTTGGACTACTGGTTGAAGAGATTTAGACTACTGGTTGAAGAGATTTGGACTATGAAAGTAACTTGAACTTCAATGGTTATAGAAGTGGGAGAAATACAGTAATTGTGATATCTTTCTCTCTCTCTCTCTCTGTCTCTCTCTCTCTCTCTCTCTCTCTCTCTCTCTCTCTCCCTCTGCGATCAGGACTCAATCAGAGTAGGATTCCAGACTCTCACATGAAGTCAGCTGTCAGGTTAAGTGTGTTGATCGCTCCCACAGACAGAACATCACAATTAGAGTCCGCCAGATCCACTCTGATTGAACACCCGTTAAAACGTTGCACTGTGTTTGCGCCAGTGCCCAGTGCATCCGATTTCAGCCTACATTTTATTCAGGTTTGCATTCCTTAGCCTTTGATTATCCCCAATCTTCCTGCAAGGCAGCAGATTGTCTTTTCTGTATGGGGATTCTGCCCTTAGATGGTCGGCCCTCCCAGGTTTACGAGCACCATCTGTCCGAGTCGCTAGAGGTGACTAACACAGACATGCACACACAGAGATATGAGATGTGGCTAACATAGACATGTATACAGTGATACGAGGCATGATTACACTGACACACATCAAGATATATGGCACATGACTAACATAAACATGCACATAAAGATATGAGATATGACCAACATAGACATGCACACACAAGATATGAGATGTGACTAACATAGCCATGCACACACAAGGATATGAGATGTGACAGACACAGACATGCACACACAAAGATATGAGATATGACTAACATAAACATGCACAAAAAGTAAGTGTGATATGATAATAGGTAATAGATTAACATTGACAAGTGTTGATAAAAGAAACTATGAGCTGGTAAGGCAGGTCAGGTCTAAGCTATTCCAGCTATAGACAATGCCAAACATAGATCGATTGTAACAGGCCTCTTGGGCAGATCAATTTTCCAACGGGCGCCCGGGCGCCCCCCCCCCGCTCTCTCCCATCCACCCGTGTCAAGGTGTGAGGCCATAATGTAGTCCATCACGATTTCCCTGAATTTTTTTTTACATTTGAGAACATGAAAACCTGCATTTCGTGGCATATTTTTAGTGTATGAAGAGGATGGGAAAAAAAGTAAAATAATTAGGGCAACAATGGTCAGTTTGGCACCCCCAGATGTTGCGCCTGGGGACATATGTCCCCCGCTGCCCCCCCCCCCCCCCCCAGCTACGCCACATATAAGGAGAAAGAGAGAGGTGGGGGTGGGGCACTCTCAAGTTCAGAATCTTTGTGAGCCATTTTCAAATTACAAGCAAGTGTACAAAAAGTAGTCCAGGTTTTGTAAAACACGCCCTTTTCTTTTATCCGGTTAAAACTTAACGGGAAACCATATTGCCACTAAAATAGACTAGAGAAATTATATATTCTTCCTAAAAGAAAAAAGGTCTGATTATTTGCTTTGTTTGAGGACTCTCTAAACTTATATCTTCCGTTGTATCTGTAGAACTGAAGACTTTGAAGAGCGACATAACTTGTATCTTATCACGGACTCGTGGGAAAACCTTGCATACGAATGTCATGTTGACCTACCTATCTAGGAAGCGATGAAAACATTAATTGAAAGGTAGCGGGAGGAGAATATAAAAGCAGACAAACTGTATTGCCGACAAGTTAGGATGAGATAGTCGCTGTGTAGTAAATATACACTCTTGCAGAACGGGTTTACCATCCAGAGGTGCAGCAATGAACAGTTTGGTTTCTTCAGTTTGCGGAACTATCTTGGTCTTTTAGAAGTAGTAGCAAGTTGTTATCCATTTTACTTAAGGTGAGAAGAAGTCCTGGTTTTTCCGGGACAGTCCCGATTTTGTAATGTTTTTTTTGTTTCAACCTTTGTTCGGGATTTGTTCCTGTCCCGAATTTGTCACGAATATGGCAGATTTTTAAGCTGTTGTCCCGGATTTGTTAAAATACATTAGGGACACAAACGTTTACCAATTTTGCCAATATGGTAAACGTCTCTTCGACTTAAAAATAGACATTCCGTTGTTGTGTAGAAAATGTTTTAAGTTGAACTGGCTGTTCATTTGACGAAACAGTAACAGTAAAATGCGCTACAAGTTTTAAATCTTGTAAACTGAAACTCAATGCCTCATATCGTTGTGTATATGTCAGTGTTAGTCACATCTCATATCTGTGTGCGTGCATGTCTGTGTTAGTCACCTCTAGTGACTCGGGCAGATGGTGCTCGTAAACTGGGAGGGCCGACCATCTAAGGGCAGAATCCCCCTACAGAAAGGACAATCTGCTGCCTTGCAGGATGATTGGGGACAATCAAAGGCTAAGGAAGCAAACCTGAATAAAGTGCTGGCTGAAATCGGATTCACTGGGCCACTGGCGCAGAACACAGTGCAACGTTTTAACTGGTATTCAATCAGGGTGGATCTAACGGACTCTAATTATGATGTTCTGTCTGTGGGGTCGATCAATTCACTTAGACAGGCGCTTGTGCACCCCAATTTTATTTTGATGGAAAATTTAAGTCAAATTAATCCGTCCAGGATTAGGGTTTCAAAAATATCATCATCGTGTGACGTACCGGTTGGCGTTGGCGATCATGTCCTTCTATAATCTTCTATCTACCGTGCATCGTATGAGTTCTGTTGTTGACTGTTTTCCATGCCATGACACCAAGCTATCCAGTATTTTCTCTCTTTGTCGTCCGCGATCTCTCTTTCCTTTTATTTTGCTAGTTGTAACCAAATATTCCAACTTTCCTCTTCTCATGATGTACCCGAAAAACGTTGATTGCTTCTTTCTGATGTTTTTTAAGAGCTTCCTTTTTGTGTTGGCCTCTTTGAGAACTTTCTCATTGGTCTTTTTAGCTGTCCAGGGAACATTTAACATTCTTCTGAGAAATTCCATCTCTGTGGCCTCTAATCGTCTTTTCATTTGTTTGTCTATTGTCCATGATTAAAAATATGGCCACCTTAATTTTACTTGCTCCTATCAGTCACCAGGGAATCCGGAACAGGAAATTACAATTTATGGGTAAGGGGTGGGTGGGAATAAAGCTGTTTGTGATGACATTATTTATTTTAGTCTTGGAAAAATAGTTAATTTAGGATATACACCTGACTGACGGAAATAGGGATAAATATTTCAGCCTGTCAGTAAATTTCACTATGATATTTTTCTTACTGATATCAAATATTTAGACATCAGATACTTGGATATCAGATACTTAGATATCAAATACATTGATATCAGATACTAAGATATTAAATACTTGGGTATCAGATACATGTACTTATATATCAGATACTTAGATATTAAATACTTTGATATCAGATACTTGGGAATCAAATACTTGGATATCAGATACTTAGATATCAGATACTTAGATATCAGATACATGTTAACCAAAGATGATTTACAACGTGATAAATATTGTTCTTTTATTCGGCTAAAAAAAACTCATGAGAAAGCTTAGATGATTTAGTGTTTCACTATCTCACTATCTGATTTAGAGTTTAGCTATCACTATCTGATTTAGAGTTTAGCTATCACTATCTGATTTAGAGTTTAGCTATCTCACTATCTGATTTAGAGTTTAGCTATCACTATCTGATTTAGAGTTTAGCTATCTCACTATCTGATTTAGTGTTTAGCTATCACTATCTGATTTAGTGTTTAGCTATCTCACTATCTGATTTAGAGTTTAGCTATCTCACTATCTGATTTAGAGTTTAGCTATCACTATCTGATTTAGTGTTTAACTATCTCACTATCTGATTTAGAGTTTAGCTATCTCACTATCTGATTTAGAGTTTAGCTATCTCACTATCTGATTTAGAGTTTAGCTATCACTATCTGATTTAGTGTTTAACTATCTCACTATGATTTAGTGTTTAACTATCTCACTAGATGATTTAGTGTTTAACTATCTCACTAACTGATTTAGTGTTTAACTATCTCATTAGCTGATTTATTGTTTAACCATCTCACTAACTGATTTAGTGTTTAACTATCTCACTAACTGATTTAGTGTTTAACTATCTCATTAGCTGATTTATTGTTTAACCATCTCACTAACTGATTTAGTGTTTAACTATCTCACTAACTGATTTAGTGTTAACTATCTCATTAGCTGATTTATTGTTTAACCATCTCACTAACTGATTTAGTGTTTAACTATCTCACTAACTGATTTAGTGTTTAACTATCTCATTAGCTGATTTATTGTTTAACCATCTCACTAACTGATTTAGTGTTTAACCATCTCACTAACTGATTTAGTGTTTAACTATCTCACTAACTGATTTAGTGTTTAACCATCTCACTAACTGATTTAGTGTTTAACTATCTCACTAACTGATTTAGTGTTTAACTATCTTGCTACAGAGAGCGAAATAAACTTTAGAAATGTTGAAAATAGTTCCCTCATCAAGGCCAGCTCCTTGTCGTGGGGATGAGGCTTAACAGTCATAAGGACTGAAAACCAGACTGGCCAGGCCTTCCTTCACCCGAGAAAGACCACAGTCTGCTCTAGCAAGTTTAATTGCTGAAGTTGGAGGCAACAAGTTAAAAGGCGCACTACAACAATCAGGATGCCACGCACTCACGCCAATGAGAAGTATGTCTATAACCGAAAATCGATATGGCACTCGCCCTGTAATGGACACTCAGGCAGGTGCAGCGCCGGGCCCTCAGCCTCGAAAGGGCCCAACCTCTATTACTGGATTCATAGATTACGAAAAGGCATTTGATAGTTTAGACAGAAGAATGCTTTGGAAGTTGCTGAGTCATTACGGAATCCCCATAAAGTTTATTAACCTGATAAAAACAATGTATGAAGGAACAAAATGTAGTGTGGTGCATGAAGGACAGCTTACAGAAGCATTTGAAATAAGAACAGGAGTAAGGCAAGGATGCCTCCTGTCTCCATTTCTCTTTCTACTGGCCATAGATTGGATTATGAAAATAACTGAAAACAACAGAAATGGGATCCAGTGGTCACTGACCAAACAACTTGATGATTTAGACTTTGCTGATGACATAGCTCTCCTATCACACAGCCATCAACAGATGCAGGATAAAATGAGTATATTAGATGAGAGATCACAACAGCTAGGACTAAAGATTAATAGAGATAAGACCAATATTATGAGAATTAATGCAGTTGGCAATAACCATATAAAACTAGGAGAAATACCTCTACTAGACGTACAATCTTATATATATCTGGGCAGTAATATAGATAAAGAGGGAGGAACAGAAAATGATACCAAAATAAGGATATCAAAAGCAAGAGGAGCTTTCATTGCACTGGAAACATATGGAAATCCAAAGAAATTAGGCTAAATACAAAAATAAAAATTTTCAACTCAAATGTTAAGTCGGTCCTATTATATGGCTGTGAAACATGGAGAATGACAAAATTGACAATCACGAAAGTACAGACTTTCATTAATGGATGCTTGCGCAGAATAAAGGGATGGAAATGGCAGGACAAAGTCACTAACGTGGAATTATGGAAATGTACCGGTCAAATACCAGTGGATAAAGAGATACAGCGAAGACGATGGCGATGGATAGGACACACACTACGGAAACCAACTGAGAGTATTACACAACAGGCCCTTTTTTGGAATCCCCAGGGGAAAAGACAAAGAGGAAGACCAAGGAATTCTTGGAGAAGACAGATAGAAGCAGAGATGAAGATGATGGGGAAGACATGGAATGATCTTAAAAGAATGGCAAAAAACAGAACGACTTGGAAAGTGTTTGTTGAAGACCTATGCTCCACCAGGAGCTAAAAGGTAAAAGAAGATCTCACTAACTGATTTAGTGTTTAACCATCTCACTAACTGATTTAGTGTTTAACTATCTCACTAACTGATTTAGTGTTTAACCATCTCACTAACTGATTTAGTGTTTAACTATCTCACTAACTGATTTAGTGTTTAACTATCTTGCTACAGAGAGCGAAATAAACTTTAGAAATGTTGAAAATAGTTCCCTCATCAAGGCCAGCTCCTTGTCGTGGGGATGAGGCTTAACAGTCATAAGGACTGAAAACCAAGACTGGCCAGGCCTTCCTTCACCCGAGAAAGACCACAGTCTGCTCTAGCAAGTTTAATTGCTGAAGTTGGAGGCAACAAGTTAAAAGGCGCACTACAACAATCAGGATGCCACGCACTCACGCCAATGAGAAGTATGTCTATAACCGCAAATCGATATGGCACTCGCCCTGTAATGGACACTCAGGCAGGTGCAGCGCCGGGCCCTCAGCCTCGAAAGGGCCCAACCTCTATTACTGGATATCATTCTTAACCGCTCTGTGGAGTCAGGAGGCGAGAGAATAGAGCTACTGGCCAATCCAAATAAGACCACTGAAAATAATGCACTGGAATGCTGAAGGCATCGACAGCAAAAGAGATTGGTACAGTAAAAAGATAGAATTAAAAATATCCTGCATGAAGAACAAGTAAACATATGCTGTTTGCAGGAAACCCATTTAAACAACGACATAGCCTTGAAGATCAAGGGATACCAGTGCTACCGATCTGACAGGAAAAAAAAACAGACAAAAGGGTGGAATATTGACACTTGTAAAGAACAACATCAATGCATGTAAGATTGAAGTGTATATGGATGGGGCGGAATATCAAATACTGCACACCAGAACAGGAAATACAGACTTTCACCCACTTAACTATTGACATCGATAAATTGGAAGGTGGTAAGAAGAGAAGACTGATCATCGTGGATGACTTGATGTCGGAGACGGACGAGAGGGTAACAAAAGTATTCACCAAAGGTAGTCATCACAGAGATATTAGTGTTATGTACATTTTTCAAAACCTATTCGGAAAAAATAAGGAACATCGTACCATAAGTCTCAATACACATTATTTAGTCCTTTTCAAGAACCCGAGAGACGGAAGTCAAATTATCAATCTGGCTAAACAAATGTACCCACGACAGGTTGGGTACCTCCAAGATAGCTTTAAGGACGTCTCTTAAAGGCGGAATTCTACACACAGGTGGGTTCATAGGTGCTTTGATCCGACATATATTAAGTGTTCTCGGCGGAACAACGGCCAAAATAAATGATTTTGATGGATCCTCGATTGCTTGAGGATCTTAAACAGTCTACTACCACGTATACCCCACCCGAGGCGATCAATGACAACTTGAGAGATTTAGATGATGAAATGCAACGTATCCTAGTTCGCGATGATTTAGCACCCGTTGATAAGGCTGGAGTGTACCAACGTGCTCTGCATCAGTATTTAAATAGATTGAGCAGTATAAACGACGGTCAATGGGCTCGGTCGATCTCATTCAACACTACACATCAACAGAAAAAAAACACCTTCTCCATCACCATCACTCGAGGTACAACCAGAGCAGACCAAGACACCAGCAGCGGAAACCCTAAAGATAGGTAATGAAAACACTCCGCAGGTAACCACGTATAAACTGAGACCTAAAAAAAAGAAAGAGCGGAATCCCAACACCAAAATGGGAACTGTGGAGAAAATTTTGAGACGTCATTACTTTGACCCTAGTCGTTCAAGGACGTATAGTGGTGCAACGGCCCTGCAACGTAACACCAAACAGGGACTTAAAGAAATCAATCGGTGGTTGAGTCATCAGGATACCTATACCCTTCATAAAACAATTCGTCGCAGATTTGAAAGGTGTCCCATTATAACGAGCGGACCCCAACAGCAACATCAGGCAGACCTAATTGATTTGAGACATTTGAAAAACACAAAGACGGGTATTACTATTTGGTTTTTCTTCGTGGACGTTTTCAGTAAATTCGCGTGGTCTGTACCGATACGAACCAAAACGGGGAAATCCTTAGTGGAAACCGTCCGTAAGATATGTCTTGATGGGAAACCCGCGAGTTTTCAAACCGATAAAGGGCAGAGTTTCTGAATAGAACATTTCAGAAATTTCTCGCCGACAATAACGTTCACTTTTTCACTACACAGAACGAAGATATTAAGGCCGCCGTGGTGGAACGCTTTAATAGGACTCTGAAGCAACTGATGTGGCGATATTTCACGAAATCCAATAAGCTGTCTTATGTCCGAGTCCTATCCGTCCTACTTCGAAGTTATAACCATTCGTATCACAGAAGTATAAAAATGGCACCGGTTGACGTCAGCACAGACAATCAAGAACAGGTATGGAACACGTTGTATAGTAACAAACGCAGCTTTAAATTTGAAAGACCCCTGTATAAGGTCGGTGATCGAGTTAGACTGTTCCTGTGCAGATCCAATTTTAAAAAGGGTTATGACCCGGCTTTGACGGAGGAACTGTTTTCCATCAGTCGAGTAAATGAAACAAACCCCGTTAAATATGTGTTGAAAGACGATACGGGCGAAGAGATAGAGGGGTCATTCTACACACCAGAAATTTAAAAAATTGGAGACAAACACGAGTACAGAATCTAGAGTATCATAACCGAGCGTCGCACATTATTTGGCCGAAAAGAGAGTTTAGTCAAATGGTTTGTGTACGATTCCTAATTAAACAGTTGGATACCGATCAATGATATTGTCAGATACAAAAACTAGAGAAGAAGAAGAAGAAGAAGAAGAAGAAGAAGAAGAAGAAGAAGAAGAGAAGAAGAAGAAAGGGAAACCTTTGGAGAGCCTGTTTTGCGAGCCGTAAACTCGGGAGTGACGAGAGCGAACCATGCTGTGGTCCGTGTTTGGGAAACTATCCCCCCCCCCAACCCCCCAACCCCCCCCCCCCACCCGCCCGCTTATAGCTTGTCTTTATTTGTTGTTGTTATTGTTGACGGATTGCTACGAGTTGATTCGAGCATGTAGCCCTTTGACTCATAAGATGATGTGGCGGGTCGTAATGGCTTTCTTGACATTCCCGGCTCTTACTGGAGAGGTTGGATTTCGTCTGTCCCATGCTATGCTGGGAAACTACTAGTCCAGCCCAGAAGTACTGCAATACTTGATCCTCTATATCAGTAACAGCCACCACTATAGGGAACACGACGATCCTAACTTCTGTTAGCCAGTCTGATTTGACGCAGACTGTTTCCAGGGAAGACCACAAGGAGGTAGAACTGCTAGGTCTTGGTCGGCTGATGGTGCGCCGACCCTGCTATTGTGACCGCGGGTCGCAAGCACTTCTACTCCCCGGTCTTTATTTGCCAAATAGTAGTTATGTATGTCATTGTCGGGGTCTCACTGTTCAATCTGACCACCGAAAAGCCAGACGCAAAGGACGGAATACTGTGGATAGCCCTACTGAGCAGCTGTTTGGGTTACATGCTACCGAATCCAAAGTTGGAGTGGAGGCGGTGAAACAATTAAGATGAGTTTTTTTTTTTATGGCACCCTACCCAGCAATGCATCTATGGAGATTTTTAATGATAATAACCCCGGCCACTTTTTCGTTAAACTCCCTCAGACCATTGACATTTCGACGCAGTATGAGATCGCGCTGTTGGAGATACAGTTTCCGCTTAATTATTTCAATGTAATAAAGGGTGATGTCTGGATTCGTTACGAACCTCTCACTAACAACGAAATTTGCGGCGTTAGATCTCTTTTCAACGTGACCCTGGCACCGAGGTTATACAAGATACTCGATGCTTTCATCGGCGCGTTGAATGCGTTGATCATAAAAGAGGAGAAGGAGTCGAGCGCGGGTGTAAAAGCGGCAAAAATTAGATTCCTTTACGCAAAAGAGGTGAATAAAGCCTTCTTAAAACTCTACGAAAAAGGCTCAGCGTTACCATAAGCGACACTTGGAAAAACATGTTAGCCTTCCCCACGACCTCTATATCAGACACATCTCCCGATATCTACAGCGTGGGCGCAATGGACTTGGAAAGTGTTGCGAAAAATGTCTACTGCGATCTCTTTTCACCCAGACCGGTCGGGGATGTGATGGTACCTCTCCTCAGGAGCATGCCTGTTCTCAACAGAAATCACACCGTGGTGTTTCAGATCTACGATAAGCCTCACTACGTCCCCCTGAGCAGATTTTCCTTCGACACCGTGGAAATCTTGTCAATCCCCTGATAGCCAACGAACATGGAAAAACCAGACACATGGATATTTTAAACTTTATCGACTGGAATTCACACGTTCCATTCGTCTACAACTCACGGGTGTTGCAAGATTTGTTTAGCAACACGTGTGATCTATATTGTGTTTATTATATAATTTTTAAGTGTCGTGGTGCGAAGCTTAACATAATTCTCATACCTTTTTCGTCGAGACAACACATTAATGACCGTATCATTTATCGTTTGCTCACCCCGTGGATATTTCGGCTTCGGGGATGGAGAGAAGCAATTATGATACCATTACTAAAGCCAGGAAAAGATGGTTCAACGACATCCAGCTATAGACCAATCAGCCTTACAAGCTGTTTGTGTAAAACAATGGAACGTATAATCAATCTCAGACTGCAGTGGTACATGGAAAGTGAAAATCTCATTGTCCCACAACAAGCAGGCTTTAGACAGTGTTACTCTACTGAAGATCAGGCAACCTATCTTTCCCATGAAATTGAGGATGCGTTTCAAGAAAGAAACTGGTAGTAGCAGCATGGATAGACCTAAAGAAAGCATTTGATAAGGTATGGAAGGATAGGCTTTTGAAAAAAAAAACTGAGAAATTATGGAGTAAATGGCAGGATGTACAAATGGGTCAAAGCATACCTGCATAACAGGAGAGCCAGAGTGCTACTGGATGGTCTTAAGAGTAAGAAGGTCTTACTGCGCCAGGGCGTTCCACAGGTAGGGGTACTATCTCCAACACTTTTTCTGATCTACATCAATGATTTAGTTACTGAACTACCACATGGCATCAAAGTGGCAATGTATGCAGATGACTTGGTAATGTGGTGCACAGAAGAGTATGCAACAGTGGCCTCCAAATTGTTACAAGAGCTATGAATGCACTGATTTCATGGACAAATAGATGGTGTATCAGCATCAATACAAACAAATGCTGTACTACACTTTTCACACTCTCCCCAAAACAAAAAGCAGGAGCCATCTGCATAAACAATGAGCCTGTGAAAGAAGACATACAAGCTACGTATCTCGGAGTTACATTTGATAACAAACTTTCTTGCAAACAGCAGATAAATAAGGCAACCCAAAAAGCAATGAGGAAATTTGCTATTCTAAGAAAGCTGTGTGGAACCACATGGGGAGCGACTGGGAAAATACTCAGTAAAGTTTACCAACAGAGTATACGCCCACATTTAGAATATGGATCATCTGCATGGTGCTCAGCATCAAATATCACACTGAAAGAACTGGACAAAAGTACAAAACCAGGCAATTAGGGTCATCACAGGAACAATGAAATCAACACCAATACCGGAGATGGAGATCTCAGACCTTATTGACTGAACTCTGCAAGCACCACAGGGTTGCCTTGCGGTGAATCCCATCTCACTGTGGAATACCAGGAAATGAGAAAGCAGATCAGTTGGCAAAGGAAGGTTCAACAGGCACACAACTAGATACACCGGTTACATAACGCAATAGGAAACAGATAATCAAATCAATCAGAGGACCACAAGCCCCAAATCAGGATGTCTTTCGTAATGTGAATAGATATGAACAAGTTATCATTATACGCCTTAGAACAGAACACAATCGACTCCATAGTCACATGTATACAAAATTCAAGATCGGCACATCAGCTACTTGTACATGTGGACAGGCGCCCCAGACAGCTGAGCACATACTTCAAGACTGCACTGAATATAGTAGACTGAGGAAAATCCATTGGCCCATAGATACAACACAACAGACAAAACTATATAGGCCACTGCAAGAATTACAAAAGACTGTAAAATGTATACAGGGAACGACATTGCAGATATAGACAATACTTCGGGCGAACGAAAGACAGAAAGATATAAAATAGTTTGGCGCCGACGCTGTCAAAATGATTCTGGTTGGTCATGGCCTCATATCCTGGCAAGGGCTCCTAATAACAGGGGCGGTTTGCGGGTCTTCTGCCTACAGCTAAGGTTAAGTGCAGCGTGATGTTCTACATGCAGGATATATGATACAATAACTTAGTTTAAACGATGCTATTCAAATTATATTTATATTTTTCAAAACAATATATGGATCTAAAGTTATATTTATATTTTTAAAAAGAAAACTACATAGATCTAATGTTAAGTTTATATATATATATATATATATATATATATATATATATATATATATATATATATATATGCAACTTTATGGGTCTACATAATAAAAAAAAATACTGCTATCACACATGCTATCAAAGTCTGTGCCCCCTGACCAGGACCTTGTCAACCAGCCCTTTATGGAGAAGGTCATGTAGCTGGTAGGTACAACGGTTTGCAGCAATCTTAAAGAATTGCAAGATTGATCCAATGTTTACAATTTGATTTACAATGTATGTTCATTTAGTGACCGTTCGTCTATCTGTTGCATACTTGATGCGACAATTAAATGTGTACCATTTTGATATCCTCAAAAAAAGAAAAGAAAAGAAAGAGAGAAATGTGCAGTTTTAAATGTTTACAACCCATAGCCAACTATAGTTTTACTAAGGCCTGCGAGCTGAGAGGGTTTTCTCGAAATTACCCAAAGCTATGAGAGGTATAGACGAGTGACGTCATTTTACTCACAAACGCAATGCTGAAAACATCGCAAACTTTGGGTGATCTTTTCGACTCGCAGTTTTTAGTAAAACTATAGTTGGCTGTGTACAACCTCAATCAAAAGTGATGACATCCTTGGCAGACACAAGGTAGGAGGCACATATAAAAGCTGTATATGATGTTTAAGAAAGCTGCAGTCGTGCTCTCAGTCATTTATACTCTAATGTTGATGAGAAGGGTGAAACAAGGCTTTAAGCAAACATTCATCTGTATGAAATAGAAGAATTTGAAATTATGTTTAATACTGCATTTTATGGACGCGTGTTCTGCTCAGTTTTCAGAAGGTCTGCAAGCCCCATTTCGAAACCAGATCTGTCAGTAAATAACTGTCCCTGTTTGTAAAGTTCACGTCATGATTTTTCAAGAAAGAGTAGTGGACTAAGCCACTGTTAAGTAAAAGAGTTGAAAGCTGTCATCGAACCATAGTTGATGGCTTACGCCAGAATCGGTGAACCAGAACTATCCAGAAACTACTCCACCTCTTCGCGGTACCCCTAGAAGCAGTCTAACCAATCAGACAAAGTGAGTAGGGGTCGAGGGGAAAGCAACCCAGTACTAAAAATGCCGTACTGAAGTCGGATGTGTCTGGCTAAAAGGCGCAAAAATCACAGTTCTAATGTGAATCACAACATAAGGCATCCATTCCCACGTAATGCCCTTTTAAGGGCGGATGACGAAGAGGCATAACTCTTTTCGTACTTTGCGCCGCACCGTACGTCACTCTTAATTTAATTAGTGTCAACCGTCATTAAACCATATTCTTTTTACATGCCCTGTGTCATCTTGGTATTGGTGAAATCTAATACCTTGTTCAATTATCTAACAATTCATATATAATATGTTATGTGTTAGATAAATATAAATATGTAGATTGATTCTTAAAACCATGAACAAATGTTGTCTCTGAAATCTCTTCCGTTGCCTCGATAAAAAGCTTCCGTACGGAAAGAATTAACTATTCCTTCAGTCATCGGGTGAACACAAGCAAACAAAGAAAAGGTAGAGACTGAGCGAAAGCAAAATACACCATGCTAAATGTTCAACTCTACAACTGCCGCAAGGAGACGAAGAATTAGGAAACGATATAAGTACAGCAAGTCATGGTGACTACTATAGGGTGTTTATAAAGTCTCACTACACTTGGTATCTAGGTCAATTTGAAAAAAATGTTTATGACGTCATCACAATATGTGCTCAATGGTAAGTTCACTTGTTGCGACAGTTTTCTTAATGACTTGTCTGGACTTTTAAGGATTCTGTCTTGGATATCTAAACATATTTCATCATTCACAGCAGGCCTACCAGATCGTGGAGCATCTTCCACATTTCCAGTAGCAATAAACTTATTCAACAAATTTCATTGACAGTGGGAGCACATATTGTGATGACGTCATAAACATTTTTTTTTCAAATTGACCTAGATACCAAGTGTAGTGAGACTTTATAAACACCCTGTATAAAAGCTCTCCAAATGTAAGTTTACGACAACATTCTTTATTCCTGGACTGGGTGGACTTGAACCCACTTTAAAAAATAACAGATATTGTGTACGGTAATATTGCACATTTGTTGTCCCTGCATGTTAATCTGATATCATCTAAGTAAGACCTCCAACAAGGGTGTTTAAATGTTGATTGAAGCATCCCAGAAGTTACAGAACAGCACTCTCTGTCTCTTACAGATATTTATAGCATTATCTGCAAGACCCCCCCCCCCCCCCCCACACACACACACATAAAATAACATATATATATATTAAAATTATTCCCTATACTATCATGGGGGACTGGTTGGTCTCGAGGTAAGACGTCGATCTCAGACAGAGAGGTTGTGGGTTCCGGCTGCGCCAGTTGGGATTTTTATTTATGATTTCTCTCTCCGGCAACCACCCCTGCTCTCAGCAGCGAGGCCTGGCTTGAAACGTCAATTACACATCGACGGAAAAGATATGTGTAACTCCGAGAGAAGACGGAGTTATCTGCCTTTGCGGCGAGGGACCCCTGTGCACACGGCTGCCAGGAAAAAACGGATTAACACGCACAATTCAGTTCCTAGTCTCTAGCGACTTCGTCAGAGGTTAAAGCTAGCGAACGAAAACAAAAAAAAAAGAGAGTCCGGAGTCCTAGTCTGAATGACGTCATGATCGCAGAATAAGAAGATCTCAGTAACATTCCCCAGGCAATAACATTTGTCAGTTCAATGTTTTAACTTACAATTAATTTTCTTACAACTATTTCTTCATATTCAACAAAATGTTTACAACGTTAGATTACTGCACAAGGTTTCCACGGTTAGTATCTTCTATTCTATTCTATTCTATTCTATTCTATTATATTCTGTTCTATTCTGTTCTGTTCTGTTCTGTTCTGTTCTATTCTATTCTATTCTATTCTATTCTGTTCTGTTCTGTTCTATTCTATTCTATTATATTATATTCTGTTCTGTTCTGTTCTGTTCTGTTCTGTTCTGTTCTGTTCTGTTCTATTCTATTCTATTCATGTAAATGAATTGAAATATTTGGGAACTTTGTTAACCTCAGACGGAAGATGTACAAAAGAGGTGAGATGCAGAATGGCTCAGCCAAAAGCAGCTTTTCAAAAACGAGGAAGATACTATGCAATCTATTTTTGACAATAGAAACAAGAAAAAGAGTTCTTAAATGTTATGTAGAGCCAGTCTTAGCATATGGATGTGAATCATGGACAATAGGACAACAGACAAGAAAATCATTGGAGTCTGTAGAAATGTGGTTTTACAGAAGAATGTTGAGAATACCATGGACAGCTAAGGAGAGTAATGAAATGTTCTGAAAGAGGTCAAAGCAAAAAGAGAGCTAATTTCCAATATTAGGAAGAAACAATCATAATGTTCTTGCCATGTAGTGAGAAGAGAACAACTGGCATATATTGTAACAACTGGGAAAATTGAGGGACGAAGAGATTGAGGGAAGCAAAGAGAAAAAATATCAGACAACTTAAGAGAATGGCTTGGCGGAAGGTCAATAACAGAAATTATAAATAACTGTCGAGATCGAAAGTTGTGGAGAGACATGATCACCTACGCCAGCAGGCCCGGTACTTGATGATGATGATGATTCTATTCATAGAATCGGTTTCATTGCAGTCGGATGATTCCTATATCCGCTCCACCACCCATCCCAGCATTTCTCAAAGCGTATACAGACTGATTGTTACTGTAAGGTGTTAATTGTAAATGTATCTGCTTTTCCCCACTAGGAATCTGGGTCGACCACACACCATTTTCACCTTTAGACTCATCAGTCTTTCAATGTATATATATATTCCACCTATCCTCCTCCCTTTCTCTTAAGGAGTGAAGAACACACTTGGCGATGTCCTCTTTGTCCAGAGAAAGGCCACATTCAGTGTCACACACTCAGAGCTGCCAGCGAATTTATCGGCTCTTTCATTGTCGTGTACACCAGCGTGTCCCCCTGGACAGTACATCAAGGTTAGAGCCATTCAAGAGCTGCATCCACTCCTGCCGCAGACACTATCTGTCAATCTTCTGTAGCATATTTTGCGATCCACTTACCAAGACTGAGTGATCCACATTCTGTGTAACCAACCACGTTACCGCCGGCGTTGATGCAACTATCTCCATTCTCATGCTGGACACCGTAATGCTACACTTGCCACATTCTCCGGCCACTTCTTTGCCACGTTGGTATGCCACAAAACTCCAACCGCTGCGCTGTTCGCAGGATACAGAATCATCCGTGTAGATGGCAAGGTCCCGAGGTGACGACACATTTTCGCTGGATTTCCTTATTACGACCTCAGTAGTTCCGTAAACACAATTGCGACACTCCCTGCCGAGCTGAATGATTACTTTGTTTTGACACTTATTTATTTCCCAATGTTACTTCTATTCAATCCTTGCCAGCCCTAATGTCATTCAGATCACATACTCTTCTTATGGACTCTTCCGCCTCGGCCATCCAGGATTTTCCACACCTGAGGCGTCTGCACTTGGTCGCACCCATTTCTGAATGAAAGGGGTGATTTATGTTCCTTGCCATGTTTAAATCAGCCTGGACATGAGCAGATTTTGTCGCACTTTAATGCTCGGTAAATCAAGTACCTCATTGAACGGACAGGTGTATCTATGGTGCATCCGAGAGCTGCTAGTAGGCCCTCATTTTGAACCCTTTCCAACCTTGCGACCTGAGTTGAAGGTTTTCACGGTGTTCATTTGAACTTTGGTGCCTTTTTAAATTATGAAAATTTAACAATGACCTGGGGAGAATTATGTATGAATTGTTTCATTAAAAAAAAAAAAACATGTCATCATCCTTGTTTTCAACAAATTTGGTTAAAACAGTTCCATCTTTCTTAGTCACGGGGGTGGGAAATTGCGGTGGGGGAGGGCACCTCACAAGAGGAATAACTTAGTGCAACAGCTATTAATCTTGCCATGTTATTAATCTTATCATCAAATATATTTTCATTCAGCGGACTCCCAAGGCCCAAGACTTAACTCAAGATTTATAACCCTACAGGACATTAAATATATATTTAAAGTTTGTCATTAAAGGTCTTCTACGGGATATTAATATATGTTTAAAGTTTGTCATGAAATGTTTTTTACGGGACATTAAATATATGTTTAAAGTTTGTCATGAAATGTTTTTTACGGGACATTAAATATCTGTTTAAAGTTTGTCATGAAATGTTTTTTACGGGACATTAAATATCTGTTTAAAGTTTGTCATGAAATGTTTTTTACGGGACATTAAATATATGTTTAAAGTTTGTCATGAAATGTTTTTTACGGGACATTAAATATCTGTTTAAAGTTTGTCATGAAATGTTTTTTACGGGACATTAAATATCTGTTTAAAGTTTGTCATGAAATGTTTTTTACGGGACATTAAATATATGTTTAAAGTTTGTCATGAAAGGTCTTTTACAGGGCATTAAATATATGTTTAAAGTTTGTCATGAAAGGTCTTCTACAGGCATTAAATATATGTTTAAAGTTTGTCATGAAAGGTCTTCTACAGGGCATTAAATATATGTTTAAAGTTTGTCATGAAAGGTTTTCTACAGAGCATTAAATATATGTTTAAAGTTTGTCATGAAAGGTTTTCTACAGAGCATTAAATATATGTTTAAAGTGTGTCATGAAAGGTCTTCTACAGAGCATTAAATACATATTTAAAGTTTGTCATTAAAGGTCTTCTACGGGATATTAAATATATGTTTAAAGTTTGTCATGAAATGTTTTTTACGGGACATTAAATATATGTTTAAAGTTTGTCTTGAAAGGTCTTCTACAGGGCATTAAATATATGTTTATAATTTGTCATGAAAGGTCTTCTACAGAGCATTAAATATATGTTTATAATTTGTCATGAAAGGTCTTCTACGGGACATTATATATCTGTTTAGTTTGTCACGAAAGGTCTTCTACGGGACATTATATATCTGTTTAAAATTTGTAATGAAAGGTCTTCTACAGGGAACTAAATAACTGTTTAAAGTTTGTTACTAAAGGTCTTCAAATTTGAAGACAAGCGAGAAATAAATGATTGCACACATTCCTATTGATGTGAAACATTTAGAACTATAAAAAGAACAGTCACAAAGATATAGACTTTCTTTAATTTAATTCTTGCACTGAATAAAGTGATGGAAATGACAGGACACAATTACTAACTTAGAACTACGGAAATGTACAAGACAAACATAAGTGAACGAAGTGATGCAACAAAGACGATAACGACTGTTGACACCAACTGAGAATATTGCACGACAGACTCTCTTTTGCAATGCTCCACATGGTGTTAAAAGCTTGAAAAAAAGGAAGATACAAACACTTTTATTTTTATTGGAATTTATAAATTTAAAAGAATAATATTAATAATAATAACACTTGTCTATAATTATTTATGCAGGAACTGAAATTACAAACACTTGCAATTATTAATATGACACGCCTATACAACACGTCACATGAAACCTAGAAAATGACATGAATATAATTTGTACAAAATTGTACCTCATTAACCACAAGTTGGGTGGACAAAATGTAACCAATTATATGCACAATTAATGAGAGGCCTTGTGCTGTACTGTACTAAGTGTACAAGCCTTGTTAGTTTGGCCTAATTGATGAAAGCTGCGAGTTCTAACTCGACGCTTTTCTAAAAGGTTTCTTTGCTTATTTTCTCATGATAAATGAGAGCAGTGAATGATTTGTTCACACAAATATGTCGTAACGAGAGGCATCGACACTTTCACAGCCCACAACGATAGCTCTAGGGAAGAAGAAAAAATAAATAAATAAACAAGCTGCTTCTAAATGAGTCAAGAAATTTGGTGGAGCCTGTTTCTTTAGCAGCAATTTCCAAGAACCATCCGTGAATTGTGGTGAACCCCCCTGTTCATATTCATTTACTGAAAATGGATCTGTTGCTCAGTTTTTGCTTGCTTCAGGAAAACGAAAATATTCACGGAAATCTTCCAAATGTCGTGCGATAAGTGATGTGTCTCCCTCTTCATCGGTGGAAGCAAGACAATCCGTGAGTTCATAGTTTTTGTTCAATACGTGATGATACCACAATATTCCATTAAAAAAAAAAAAAAAAATCAGCGCTTCGATCTTGTTTTTAGCTTGAAAGAAGAAGTTCCTAGTGGATGTAAGTAGTGTCAGGTGAGTACATTGAAGTGGCTGATAGTATCTGAAAGTAATAAAAAAAAGTAAAGTACACCCGTCACACCAAATGGCGTATAGGAAATATGGTGTTAGTGACCATAAATTTTACAGACCTTCCGCACATGATTTTGGGGGTAATGTGGTCGGTATTACGCCCGTGCCGCTTTACTTTCCCAGAAAAAATCCGGTACCCATTAAGGCTGGATGAACCCGGAAGCCGTCGGTTGGGATTGAACCCTACCTCTTGTCCTTTGTAGTCCAGTTCACTAACCACTGAGTATCTGAAAGACATTACGCTAATTTGACTGACTAGGAAAAAACTATAAAACGATCGCGAAAGTGAAATATTACTAGTTCTCATGGGGAATACCCCTATCACGTCTCTCATTTCCCATTCGCAGTGAAACAAAAGTTAATAGCGCTCACCGTCCATATTTACTGAACTGTTTCAAAAGTCATGAATTCGGTTATTTACTTTAATAAATTGGCAACTTTGATTAATTTAAGATCAGTTTTAATTGTTTGTTGTTGTTGTCCTATCTTCTAAGTCTTCGTGGCAACTATCAATGCAGCCATGGTACCAGCAAGTCACAAGGGCATCGTTATCTTTCCCGGCTACAAACCCAGTAGTAAGCTTTCCAGGCATAACTTGTGCCCCGTAATCTATGCCACAGCATGTTATAAAAAGTTAGTTGAAGCTATTAAATACTTATTCAACTATAGTTTGTGCCAACGAGGCGATACATATTTCTTTCGCACTTAATATATACAGCAATGTAACTTTGTATGTTATGTATGTACTGTTGTCCACTCTCTCTCTCTCTCTCTCTCTCTCTCTCTCTCTCTCTCTCTCTCTCTCTCTCTCTGCGATCAAGACTCAATCAGAGTAGGATTCTAGACTCTCACATGAAGCTGTCTGTTTTAGTGAATTGATCGACCCTACAGACAGAACATCATAATTAGCCTATTAGATCCACTCTGAATTCCTGTTAAAACGTTGCACTATGTTCTGCGTCAGTGGCCCAGTGCATCCGATTTCAGCCAGCAGTTTATTCATGTTTGCTTTTCTTAGCCTTTGATTTTCCCCAATCTTCCTGCAAGGCAGCAGATTGTCTTTTCTGTAGGGGGATTCTGCCCTTAGATGGTCGACCCTCCCAGGTTTACGAGCACCATCTGCTCGAGTCACTAAAGGTGACTAACACAGACATGCACTCAACGATATGAGGCATGACTAACACTGACACACACCAAGATATGAGATATGACTAACACAGACACACACACACACACACACACACACACACACACACACACACACACACACACACACACACACACACACACACACACACACACACACACACACACACACACACACACACACACACACACACACACACACTAAGATATGAGATGTGACTAACAGAGACACACGCTAAAATATGAGATATGACTAACACAGATACACACACTAAGGTATTAAACACAGTCATGCACACACAAAGGGAGCCGCGATAGCTCAGTGGTTAGTGAACTGGACTACAAAGGACAAGGGGTAGGATTCGATCCCAACCGACGGCTTCCGGGTTCACCCAGCCTTAAATGGGTACCGGATTTTTTTTCTGGAAAGTAAAGCAGCACGGGCGTAATACCGACCACATTTTCCCCCAAAAATCATGTGCTGAAGGTCTGTAAAATATAGGGTCACTAACACCATATTTCCCTATACGCCACTTGGCGTGACGGGGTACTTTACTTTCTACTTTATGCACACACAAAGATATGATGATGATGATGCGTTCGTCCGATGATTTGAGGTATTCTAACGGATACGAACCGTAGACTTCCTCCTCGTCATCCGCCCTTAAAAGGACGTTAAGTGGACGTAGTTACGTTGTGTTGCAGTTTGCAGTGTAACACTGTGATATCTGCGCCTTTCGGCCCAACACATCCGATTTCAGCCGACGCTTTTTTGTGTACCGGGTTCGTCTTCCCACTTCGATCCCTGCTCGCTTGGCCAGACTAGACAGGTTAGTCTGTTTCTAGAGGCACCACGAAGAGGTGTAGCAGGGTCTGGATGGTTCTGGTTCACCGATCCTGGCGCAAGCCATCAGTTATGAGTCACTGACGACTTCCAGCTCTGGTGCTGGGTGGGGCGCGCCTTCGCCTCCACACAAAGATATGAGACATGACTAGCATAAGCATTTTGTTCCTTGATATAGGCTGACCAATTGTCGATTCGCTTTTTAAATGCAAGAAATAGTTCCTGGATAATTTTCTTGATGAACAATCTTCTTATTCTTTTCTTTCCTTCCTCATTTACCTTTCAGCGTCGAGGGGAGATATAATGTGCATTCTTTTGCTATTCTGTTCGCTTCTGCTGCTGTTATGTTTCCTAGTGTTTCTAATATTCCATGAATTCATCTTTTTCGTGGTCGGCCCTTGGGTCTGGTGTTCTCGCAACGTCTATAGAAGGCTCGTTGTGTTGTTTTGATCTTTCTACCTTATTACGTGGCCAGACTATTTTATCTGTTATTCTTTATATATTCTATGGCGGGGAATATTTTGTCACTGGTATTGTCCTTTGTCACTCTGGCGACCGCAGCCGCTATACTTTGGAAAATCGCCTTATAGTCCAGTATGGTTCGCTGACCCCGAGAGGTATGAATGTATCACACTCATACGCATAGTTTCTTTTTGCTTGCTCCTTCCCTTTTGCATAGCCTTCTCTACTAAACATATTTGGGTTCTTTGGTCTACTTACTATGCCATACTTTTTATAGTTCTTCTCCTCTAGTCCCTTATGAGACACTTCGGTTTTCTCCTCTATAAAATTTTTTTTTTTTTCTGTGCTTCTTACCCCTCATTTATTTTTACTGTACCCCACTCTCAGACATCTCACTCTTAGCGTCTTTTTACACCTGTCAGACTACTATTCGATTCTTTCTCCTTTGTGTTTGCACACTGACCCCTGTGTTTACTCATCTGGTTCTGTTTACATTTACGCACTTTTTCGCACGATTTTCGACGTTCACGACAGCCGCACTTGGTTACGATTTTATTTTGGATTTGACAGGATAGTTTTACTTTTTGTTGTTGTTTTCTTTAACACATTTCGATTGTTTTTGTTTTGGTTGTTTCGTTATTAATTTTGTGTGTGTGTTTTTATTGTTTGTTCCTGATGAAGGCCTATTGAGCCGAAACGTTGTTTAGTCTGTGTCGTCCACTTGTCACGTAAAGCTTCTTACATACCTTTTTTTATTTTTTAATTTTTCCGGGGAATACTCCTAGCTTTTTTCTCAATTTTCATTTCTGATCTTAAATATCAGGCTGTTTCTTGTCTTTTGTCTAACATATTTCATCTCGGTAAACGTTATTTTGTTGACCAGTGCGGATAAGTAATCATGTTTGCGACATTTAGTAAATGCCTGTTAGCTTCTGTGTGCAGGTTTGCTGTTCTTTCTTTTAGTTGAGAAAATTGAAATGAAGCCTTCTCTACATTTTCACTGTTGCAGCCAGTTGCAGAATAAAATGTGTTAAAATTCTATTTTCTTACTTTCTCGAAGACCATTATTACTTAAAAAAGGGAGACTCGGTAGCCTAGTTGGGAAAACTACCCGACTGGGCTACCGACGTTCGGACAACCCGTGTTCGATTCCCGCTGGGAGCATTGTGAGTCGTACTCGTGATTGGAAAAGAAAAAAATACCGCCGCAGTCGTCCCAGCCGCTGGCAGATAAGGGTACCAGGGTAGTACTCTGTGAAGGTGAGGAATGCCGCCTCGCATCGTGAGTTTCGGTGCTTGAAGCGACACTATCCAGAAGTCTCCGAACACTTCTGGATAAGCGGCCGAGCACATATGGGCGGAAACTCGCGTGCTAAGACGCCGATTCAAGTCTCGTACGTTACTTTTACATTTATTTAAAAAAAACAAAACATTTTTCTTCTTATCGTAAAAACAAAAAAAGTAATGTACCCCCGTCACGCCAAGTGGCCTATAGGAATATGGTGTTAGTGACACGTCACGCCAAGTGGCCTATAGGGAATATGGTGTTAGTGACACATCACGCCAAGTGGCGTATAGGGAATATGGTGTTAGTGACACGTCACGCCAAGTGGCGTATAGGGAATATGGTGTTAGTGACACATCACGCCAAGTGGCGTATAGGGAATATGGTGTTAGTGACACATCACGCCAAGTGGCGTATAGGGAATATGGTGTTAGTGACACGTCACGCCAAGTGGCGTATCGGGAATATGGTGTTAGTGACACGTCACGCCAAGTGGCGTATAGGGAATATGGTGTTAGTGACCATCAATTTTACAGACCTTCGGCACATGATTTTTGGGTAATGTGGTGGGTATTACACCCTTTGCTCTTATCGTGCTGTTTATTTATTTGCTGTGGTAGCGAGGACAGCTTCAGTGCGATTATCGTTCAGTATGTACTGCGCTATAACACTGCAATTTTTTATCTCCATTTTTCCTTGTACGTGCTGTTTTTTTTTTCTCTGCGGCGATTACTGAACTTTATCAAATGTAAGCAGAATTAGCAAAATAAATAATAATAAAGCTGTCGTTCTTGTTCTCTTTCCTCTTTTGCCTTTCAGCGTGGAAGAAAAATGAATTGTTCTGGACAGTACTGTTTGGTTCACCTCTTGTATGGTGCTTTGTGAGCGGCCAAATTTTTCACTCACTCATCGCTTGGGATGTGGGAGTGGTTTCTTTTACTTCTGCTGTAGCATCCAGTTAACACTTGTAGAACGCTATCTTCTGGTATCCGCGCTGCACGCCAAAACCGTTTAATATTATCTCTGGACGAAGCTCAGGACTGATGTTACTCTGTCTTTATTGTTAATTATGTCTTTAATTAGCGCTGATATTCATTGCAAAATGCTTTGCCCTTAACTATTATACATCTATCTATCTATCGTTCGCCCGAAGTATTGTCTATATCTGCAATGTCGTTTCCTGTATAAATTTTACTGTCTTTTGTAATTCTTGCAGTGGACTGTTATACATGTTATTTGCCAAGTTATCGGATTTCCTTTTTTGAATCTGTTTCTCGTTCATGGTCATGATTTCCCTTTCGTTGAATACTTCAATGAGATAAGTTTGAATTTTCGGATCATTCCACTCGCACGGGCGGTTGAGCAATTATGGATGTAAACTTTTCTGCGTTAAAGTCAAAATGATGATATACTTAATACATCTGTGTCGCTAAAGCGAGGTCGTAGGCCGACAACAGTCCGTTTTTGACAATCAAGTGTTGTGAATGAGACCTTCCACCGTCTAGACTTGATCTGCGCTTTACGTCACATTGGTGCTGTTCATGACCGTTGTTGAATTCCTTGACGCAAGTTATTTCCATGTTACTCATTAATGTAAACTACTTCGTCAGCCGCAGTTTTGTCTCTTTGGGGAATTTGCTTCGTGTTTTGTTCGTCGTAGGCTGCTTACACTAGAGTAATCAGATATCTAAAGGGAGCGAGATTGTGTGTTCAACATTGTTGTGTGCTACGTTATCGTAATGGTTCCCTAGACCGGCCGTGCGTTAATCTTATGGTCTGCTGTTTGATGTGCGACAGATAATTTGACGACTAACTGTGTCTATATGTTCGGCATTGGAGTCAACAACGATGGCCTAACATCATCAAGTGCTACGACGATCATCATTTTCAAGAGGACGTGAATTACGGGTATATGGGGGATAGACGGTGGGAACGATTGAAGGCTATGCATGAAAAGTGTTCCTTGTTGCAGTTTCCTCATTTCCAAGTCGCATGTCTGTGTTAGTCACCTCTAGTGACTCGGGCAGATGGTGCTCGTAAACCTGGGAGGGCCGACTATCTAAGGGCAGAATCGCCCTACAGAAAAGATCATGATGCCTTGCAGGAAGATTGGCGACAATCAAGGCTAAGGAAAGCAAACCCGAACAAAATGCTGGCTGAAATCGGATGCACTGGGCCACTAGCGCAGAACACAGTGCAACGTTTTTAACAGGTATTCAAGCGGATTGGATCTAAGAGGCTTAAAAAGACAGCTGTCTTCGTGTGAGAGTCTGGAGTCCTACTCTGATTGAGTTCTTATCGCAGAAAGAGAGAATTCGTTTGCAGTGATACCGGGGCCTTCGATTAACCATAACCATGATTTCCCCATTTGTTGCTGCCATATATCTCAAGTGTCTGAACTCTTTTACTCTCTCTAGCTCTTTGTTCTAAAAAATAATCTCCCATTAAAAAAAATATTTCTTGTTTACAATAACGACCTCTCATCTGTATTAACTTTTATGTTTCTTGCAGAACCCATTCATTTCATATCGCTGACTAACTCATTTTGTTAATTTGTTATTATAACCTAGTTATCTGCGAATAAGGGCTCACTTGGGGCATTATATGCACTATGGGGTTGCTGATAAAACTACTAGTCTTATTTTAATTTGCTACATCTGTTGCCGAAAAAAAGCTATAATTCGTTGTATCTCTATAACCGCATTAGTAACACATTTCCTTACACATGTAATGTTGCACAATTGAAAACTGTTGCGTTATGAAAGCCAAACATTGGTGGGTAAATACCAGTTCCTTAATTTATTTAAGGGCTGAAATTAATCATTTTATGTGTGTGGATGTAAAAATTAGATCAGATTAACAAGTGACCTTTAGAAAACGGCAAGAACACGGCTTGTAGTGGACCAGAAGCTGTTTGGTTGAACGTCACTGCATTATTCATAGCTAGAGGTCTGGCCCGACCTAATGTTATGGAGCCTCATGTATTCGTACGCGATATATACAATACATTAATTTTGTTCTGTATATCTTATTTTGAGTAGGTTCAGCACATACGTTTAAATATTATTAGTAAATTAAGGTAACATTGACCAAAGACTTGAAAAACATATCCTTTAATGTGGACTATTTTATTTTCCTGTTGATTAAACAATTGTCTGGTGGTGCACCTAACTCGCGTTGGATCCTGCAAACAACTGCTGGCAAGCCGGTAGTGTCTTGAGTGAAGTACTTTGAAAGTTTTGGTGCGGCAGCAAACGGTGGATATTGTCTGGATATTTCAAACGATCCGTTCCTCCAGGTAAATGTTTAAATAAAATAATGATTGTACTTTAAGAGTTTAACAACCTGATGCTGTATGATATTGGAAGAATGCCCTTCAAAATGGCGGTTGGCTAAATACTGAAACTCAGTGAAATTACTGGCGACTGCCTGTAACCGTGGGGTGCTTGTAGTAGTGTAGTTTTCTTAGAATTCATTAGGTTATGTAAATATGCTTCTGCTAATGGTAATGGTAAAATAAAATAAAAAGTGACTGAAATTTGGCTGACAGCAAACAGTAGAATGATGCAGGTCCAAAGTTTAAAAAAAAAAAAAAAAGAGAAAAATGATTGAAGACGGAAATGAACGATCTCTCTATATTATACTCTGATTCTGAGCACGAAATCTGTCTCTGACTACTGTCAACAGGTGTATTATATAGTGTATATCTGTATCATTCTTTTTTCTCACTATATTACTATCTAATCAAAAGGACCGTTTTTAAACAGTTTAGTGCATATAACATGCAGTTGAGTTAGTAGCCAAAAAAAAAAAAAAGAAATAATAGTGAAATGATTTTTGAAAATGTTTAGAATATAATCTTTTAAGCATGAATTTCAAGTTGAAATAAAAAAAAAATTAAGTTTAAGACATATTGATTGATGATATTGCAGATTGTCTATATGTGAATGTGTGAGTGTAAAAAGTAACTGATGTATATAATTATAATAATTTAAATTAAATTGAAATTTCCATTGCTTTTGACTTTTGGACATTTGTCAATCTGTCAAGTCTGTGAGTTGAGTATATTTCGGACTATATTATTATGATTATGACAATCGAAGGTTGTAAGGACTAGTATGAATTGTTTGGAAACAAAATATAGAGGAGAGAGATTTTAATTTGAAACTTTTTGCACAAAAAGCTAAAAAGTTAAAATTTAATTTAAGTTATATACCTTAATAAATGTATAAAAAAGTGGTTGTAGAAGACTTGGTATACACTTTTATACAGTAGTAGTTAAAAATGGTTTTTGAAAAACAAGCTCAAATTTGAAGTGAATATAAGTGATTCTAGGTAATCAGGAGCTTGTCTTTGAGTTTGAGCTAGCTGACCATTTGTTGACCTAAGTGTCCTAAAGATAGATGATCAAGGCTCCACGCTCTCCTTCTCCTGGTATATTTACCAGGTTAGGAGTCCAGTATTTGCCTACAACTGTAGAATACAGTAGTCCCATGGTAAATTATATCAAATCGATCAGCTGTTGGCAAAGATTTTGACACATGCAGAGTCAGCTGTCTCACTAACCACTTTCAGTATAGGTGTAGTTTATTGCTTGAGAAAAAGACCTTGTCACTCATCATCATCACGTTGGCCGGTTGGCGTTGGCGATCATGTCCTTCCACAATCTTCTATCCACAGTGCATTGTATGAGTTCTGTTGTTGACTGTTTTCCATGCCATGACACCAAGCTATCCAGTATTTTCTCTCTTTGTCGTCCGCGATCTCTCTTTCCTTTTATTTTGCCAGTTGTAACCAAATATTCCAACTTTCCTCTTCTCATGATGTGCCCAAAAATGTTGATTGCTTCTTTCTGATGTTTTTTAAGAGCTCCCTTTTTGTGTTGGCCTCTTTGAGAACTTTCTCATGGTCTTTTTAGCTGTCCAGGGAACTTTCAACATTCTTCTGAGAAATCCCATCTCTGTGGCCTCTAATCGTCTTTTCATTTGTTTGTCTATTGTCCATGATTCGCTTCCATAGGTCAGAATTGGTTCTATATAGCATCGATGAACTCTCTTTCTCATTTCTATTGAAATGTACCTTGTCACTACAGGACACAAATTGTCGTTGTGTATAAAACATATTTAATCTAAGATGCACATGATTGCTACCTTCCTGCTTGAGAAATGTGTACAGACATCTTTAAAGCAAAATCACTGACACTTCACACAGTCATACAGACTCTAAGCAACCAAAAGACCCTAACTCCAGAAACTGCCATTCTAACTGATCCAAGGTCTCATCTCCAACAATAATAAATTCAAGCCTAAAAAAAAAGATTGGCTATTGCAAGAAATAAAGTTCAGTATATAATTGCTTTCTGGTAATCAGGTATCCATCTTTTCTTTGCACATTGGAAATTTAAAGGTAACAAATTTGTAAGACAGGAGAAAGTTTTTAACAGCAAACCTACTCTAATCTTCAGGAATTAAATATGCTCCTAAATTAAACTGTGAAAATGAAATAGAGAGAACTGAACAGAAAATATGAGCCAACATGACAGTATTAAACATGGCAATATTTAAGTGCAGGCCAAGATCTTCAAATTTAGACAGGACACTGTCATGAGTGCACAGCTGAAAAAAAACTCTAACCACCTGTGATAAAAGAATCAGACACCAAAATACAAAGAAAATAATTAATAAATCTGGAAAACCTTACAGTACTGACATATCAACATTTCTGGAAGTCACCCTTGACTTTAGGCTCACCTGGAAACCCAATATTGAAAGATTTCAAGCCAGGACTATTCAAAGATGATGCCAATGATGACAAAATTAGCTGTACATCCTGGGGAGCAGACAAAAGATCCTATAGCAAGTCTACACTGGAGCAGACACTGATCATAGAATATGCCTCAAGCTCTTGGGCAACAGCAGCCAGGACAAACCTGGGAAAATTATAGACTAAAATAAGTTCAAAACATGACACTCAGAACAACCCTGAGAGCAGTGAAAAACACTCCCATCACAACATCGGAAAAAACAGCAGATCTTGAGCTTCTAGCAACCACAGAAAATACAAAACTCACCCAGTTTGAAATATTTAAAAGGCTACCAGATCACCCACTGCACCAAAAATTCCAAGCCAGAAAAAGCAGGCTCAAGAGAAAGGGCCCAAACCTTCTTGCAAGGGAAACCTTCAGACAACACTCAACTCTTTAGAAGCAAAGAAAGATCTGTGTGAAACCATCACACCCAAACCATGGTCCAACTAAAATAAAACAAAAGTAATCCCAGATGTTTCAGTAGTCTCCACAAAGAGCAATCCGAGACTGAAATGAGAGCCCAATCACTCTTCATGCTCCAAGAAAAAACCTCAGAGATACATGGACACTGGTTTTCACAGATGGATCCACAACTGAAGCCTCAAAGAATGGAGGCAGTGCCTATATATATATCTACCCAAGTGAAAGACACAAAACACACTCTCTTCCAGCTGGAGAAGGAGGCACAAATTTTAGAGCAGAGGCAATGGTACTCCACACAGCCATGCATCTCTCAACACACAAGCGATCCCAAGTCCGAAAATTGTCATTCTCACCATGAAAAGTTAGTCATACACTCAACGTCAAGCCCAAAACAGGACAGACTATCTAAGAAATAAAGAACAACATATGTTCGCCTTCAGAAAAGACTGAACTGTTATGCAGTGAATACAAGCACATTGTGGCATCCCTGGAAATGAGAAAGTAGATGAACGGAAAAATAAATGGAAGCCTTCAACAGTTCAACCAACCCCAGAGCCTCAAAGAAATAAAAACAATCCTGAAGCAAGATAGGAAAACAGATGGAGGGAGTTTGTGTGGAAAATATGAGCTAGAATATGACAGCTTAAACAAACTTAGCAGACCAAGATATTCAGACTCTGAGCAGTTCACTGTGGCCTCAGAGCACATCTAACCAAAATAGGACTCAGTGATGTTGCATCATGTGACTGCAGAGCAGCCAAATAAATTCCAGAACTACACTACAGGACTGCAACACCCTCAGAACACAAATATGGCCCACAAAAACAACCCAACATGACAAGCTATGGAGCCAGTGATGACCTCAAATGCAACATCTTGTTTGTGACCAAGCTGGTCTAAATGTATAAATGCATAGCAATAGCTGATTGCTGAAGAGGAAGAAGACTGCCAAAGATATCCTGCAATTCAGTACAACTCTGAACAGTCAAGAAACGAAAATATAATGCACAAAAATAGCCTGCATTATAACAACTTTTAAGAACAGACAAAAGCCTCAAGTGCTCTGTTCAGTTTTGGACTCTTTCTGTTTTTGATGTGTAGCAGAAATTGATCACTGAACTAGAAGAGATATATATTATTTTGATGGATGTCCAAAAGGTTTCAATCTCACAATATTGTACTAATTAATCCTCAGTTCTTTATTTGGAGCTGATTTAGCCATTACTCTTTTTGTCTTTTATCGTCAGCTTTAAAGAAATGAGTGTAATTTTTCTACAAGTGGTTTCCTATTACTGGTGTTTTCATCATCAAAGCAAGCCAGGTTGTTATTTGAATAGGAAGCAACACTCTAATAAAAGTGTTGCCCCACTAGGAACAGGCAGTTATCAAATTATGATTGTCTTTACCAGGTGCCTCCACTACACTTGAAAAGCTTAAAAGCTTTACTGAAACTTTCAGTTTGAAGAAAATGCAAACATCAAAAAAGTTTTAAAAGAACCTACAAAGGTTACCACATCATATATGTGTATAATTTGGCTCAGGTAAAAAAAAAAAAATACATACAAATTTTAAAATGTAATTAATGCTTTCTTCAGTTTAAAAAAAAAATTCTCATCCAATACATTTTAGTTGGTTATTTATTTATTTATTTTTTTCACTGACCTTGCAAATGATGACCTGACCTTTTATTTACTCAAATCTGGAACTCTCATGTTCATTATAATGTATATAGAAGTAATGAAAGACATAAACAAATTAAATGAACTCACAAAGAGATTGCAATCCATGATGCAAGGCAGTTTTAAGGAAATTGAAAAACAATTTTGACGTATATAAGTGGAAAGGAAACACCAATAGAAAAGCAGGAAGTAATCTCTCAGCACATACAATTAAGACAAGAGAGTGTTAATAACAAAACATTACAAACATTGTTTTAATTCACGAGTGAAGAGAACTCTTCTAAATCTTACCACATGTTTTATTTTCATGATGTGTGTGGTAAATACTAATAATGCTGGTTTTGTTGAGACATAACTGAATATTATATTAGTAAGTAAGAGCCTCCATCACGCCAAGTAGCTTATAGGGAATATGTGTTTAGTAGTCATAAATTTTACAGACCTTCAGCACATGATTTTGGGGTAATGTGGTCAGTATTACGCCTGTGCCGCTTTACTTTCACAGAAAAAAAATTTGGTACCCATTTAAGGCTGGGTGAACCTGGAAGCCGTCGGTTGGGATCAAACCCTACCTCTTGTCCTTTGTAGTTCAGTTCACTAACTACTGAGCTATTGCAGCTCCCTGAATATTATATTGATAGTGATGATTCTTGCCTATTCTCTAGTTTCCTTGGGAGTCTTGCGGCAATAACATGGTGAGCTATTTATTATCTTTCTCCATTCTCCTTGTATATACCTGTTTCAGGATTTTATTAGATGGATAGAAAATCCATTCTTTTATATCGTCAATCCACTCTCTTTGTCAGAATTATTTTTCTTCCTGTCTTGAATCAATTTTCCTATTGTGTCTGTCTCTATGCCTTCCATATTTAATTGTTCTCAGTAAGATGGGTTTAACCAGGCCATTTAATGTTGTGACGTGCTCATACTGGCATTGTTTCTTTTTTTTTTTTTTCTTACTCATCTAAGAGAGTCAGAGCAGAGAACAGGTTAAACAGCTTTCTTGTGCAGCATTGCATTTGTAAAATAATGAACATCAGAACAGCAGGACAAAGTAACCAACTCAAGCATCTTGCATTGGACTAAGCTCCCATCCAATATAGTAGCATATAGGAGTCAGAGACTATGGTGGTTAGGTCATGTACAAAGATAATTGTATTCCCAAACAATTATTGTATGGAGAACTTAGGGATGGAAAGAAACCAGAGGACGGACTTGTGCTGAGACATAAGGATGCTTGCTGGGCTTCACTGCGAGAATTCTTTATCAGTGAAAGGTGTTTTGGAGAATCTGGTGATATATGTAACACACAAAGTATAAACATGAGAAATAAGATGATGCCAGACACCAAAAATGCATCTTGTTCATTCTGCAGCTGGATCTTGATCCAATATTTGCAGATTCAACCACGAGAGAAGCTGGTCAGTTAAGCAGCATCCAGCATAAGACACAAATATATATTACCAAACTACTAACAATGGATAGTTGAACGTATTCGAAAATAAATGTCTAAGGAAACTACTTGGTATAGCGTGGAACTAATTCAAAATAAACGAGGGAATTAGAGAAATCGCCAATCACCTCTAATATCTTCAGTAATAAGAAAAGATGATGGTCATATATTGGACATGTGATGAGAAGAGATAATAACCGAATAGCAAAGCAAGCCCTCATGTGGGAAACACAGGTAAGAGGAAAAGAGGAAGACACTGAGAAGAACATTGATGAGAGAGGCAGGAGCAGCAGGAATCGGCTCCCTCAATGAGATAGAGCTGCTTGCACAGAACAGAGACAAATGGCGAGATTTGATAAAATATCTTTAAAAGATTGAAAACTGCTAGAACAAAATTTAGATAAGAGGAGTATCTTGGTCTACGCCCTATGGGCCGGCTACGGCTCGAAAGGTCAATAGATAGATAGAACAACGGATGATTGCTTGTTACCAACTGTCTGTCAAGACTTCAGAGGCTTATTATTATAAATCTCTTTTTTTTTTTTGCCTGTGCTATTGGTGGTAATTTTACAAACTTGTATTTGTGATCATCTTATGAGATTCCTATGAGGGATATTTACCCTTAGCATTTCATCTCCTTAGCTTATATTTTACGTTACTAATTCTTAATCTAGGGTTCATGCTTTTTGAGGTATATATCATCATCAAGTACCATGTCTGTTGGCATAGGTGATCATGTCTCTCCACAACTTTCCGATCTCGATAGTTATTTATAATTTCTGTTGTTGACCTTCTGCTAAGATATTCTCTTAAGCTGTTTGGTATTTTTTCTCTTTGCTTCCCACTATCTCTTCGTCCCTCAATTTTCCCAGTTGTTACAATATATTCCAGCAGTTCCCTTCTCATCACATGGCCAAACAATGATGATTGATTCTTCCTAATATTGGAAATTAGCTCTCTCTCTCTCTTTGCTTTGGCCTCTTTCAGAACATTTCCATTACTCTTCTTAGCTGCCCATGGTATTTTCAACATTCTGTTATTTCACTTAAAGTTCTTTTTCTGTCATGACCAAGGAAATACCTTGTAGTTAGAAGAAATCAGCCTTGTGGCATTCTTTAGTGCTGTAGCACTTCTCTCCTCCAGTGTTTAGTGGTGAACCATCATGTCAGCATATTGCAGGTTTGAGCCACACTGTGCATGTCTGCTTGCTCCACAGGTAGATCTTTTGCAGTCTTTCATTTCTCTTATCTTTTACAATCTTTTACCACATACATATTTCCTGCATTCCAGAAACTGCTTCTGGTTTCTTTACTCATTTGGATCATCTATTTTTGTGTCAGTGGCTTCTTTGCAGCCTTCACTATTTTTTTAATTATGCAAGCTCCAAGCTCTCTTTTTGTTCATCTGCAGCCAGATTTGTTTGTTTGTAGCATGCCATTTGTGTTATTTATTAGTAAACATATATAGGATTGTTTGTCCAATACTACATCCCACCCTCAATCTTGAGAACGAGATTGTCAGACTCCTACCCACACATTTCTGTCAGGCTTAATAGGTCTTACAGGAGTGTAGTTCTAGCTGACATCATACCTAAGGTTGAGTTGAGGAAACTGTGGTGGGGTTGTAGGTGATCAAGTTGTCAGACTGCATCAAGCTAATGTTATTCAGTTATGTATAACACAGTTGTCATCTTGCCCACTTGTCTTCTAATTATCCCTTTCATAAGGCCTTCTTTGTGGTCTCATACTGTGCCTAAACTGTTTAACTTGATTAATCTGCAGCTTTTCCCTTATTTTATTATTTCAATCCTAGTTTAGTCGTATGCTGTTTTGGATGTTTGCTTTTCTTTTCATCTGTCTAGTGTCCTCATTTCAGTTGTCTTGAACTACTTATGGTATATCTGAGCCTCTGTGTTGTAGAGATATATTGAGACAGGTATCATTTGACAATTAGGATTTTCAACTTCTTTCTTATTTTTTTAGATATTGGAATGCTTCCTATATTTTTAACTTTTTCAACTATTTTTCTTTCTTCATTTCTTTGTCTCATGCTTGCCTTCTTCTGTCACAGGTTACCCATCTTGTAAGTAACATTTAGTGTAACATCAGCAACATTACCCAAAAATTATGTGTCGAAAGTCAAAATAAAATATGGGCAGTAACACCATATTCTCTGTGTGTCCTAACATGACCTGGTGGGGCTCTTTTTTTTTACTTTTCTATAAGTAACTTTTGACTTGTTCTAGTGACTCATTTATTCTTATCAACTTTGCTGACCCTTTGTGTTGCCATATTTGTAGTTTTTGATTATTTTGTTGGTTGGTTGCGTTCGCCCGATGACTAAAGTATTCTAGAATATCGTGGTAGACCAGAATATTCCTCTTCATCATCCGCCCTTACAAGGACGTAGTGGATGTGTCTGCGTTGTGTTGTGGTTTGCAGTATAAACTGTTACATGTGTGCCTTTCGGTCCCAGACATCCGACTTCAGCACAACATTTTTGAGTACTGGGTTGTCTTCCCTCTTCGATCCCTGCACGCTTGGCCAGACTAGACAAGTTAGTCTGTTACTGGAGCACCACAGAGAGGTGGAGCAGGGTCTGGATGGTTTTGGTTCACCGATCCTGGCGCAAGCCATCAGCTGTGGGTCGCTGACAACTTCCAGCTCTGGTGCTGAGAGGCGCGCCTTCACCTCCTTTTGATTATTTGATATCAGATTATTCTTGTTTACACTATCAATTGCTTCTGTGTTGACTATATGTCACTATAAAAGATTCACTTACATTTTTGGAAATACTAGAATATTAATCCTAAAGTTTCATTTACAGTCTCAATGCATTTAATCTAAGATTGTTAATTTCTGATGATAAATGTATAATAGAGATAATGTGCTGTATAGCTCAGGTGAAGGCTTCATTCCTACAAATGTAAAGGCATGCAAACTATCTTATGTCATTGGAGATAAGAAAGATAATTATTCAGTGATATGTAGAACTGGTCTTGACATATGCAAGTGATTCTTGGTCATGTGATGAAAATGGATCTGCTGGAATTTATGGTGACAACTGGATAAATGAGGGAAGAAAAAAGAGAGGGAAACAGAGAAAAGATACAGTTTAAAGAGAATGGTTTGGTAGGAAATCAACAACAGAATTTTTACTGTAGAGAACTGTCAAATGTTAATTTTAATCACCAAAATAATTCAGCCAATTCATGACCACTGCTTTTTTTTTTTATCTGTAAAACAGAAGTTAAACTTTCAAAATGAAGAAAAATGTAAAAGTTTCTTGTATTTGAAAAAAAAAATTCCCTGTGTAAAGGAATCTAATGAAGGTGTCCATGTAGCTTTGCTTAATTAACCATTTTGCATATTAACTCCATTATGGTGTGGGCTTTCAAACCTCATATAGGCTTGTTTGCACTGTTCATTGTGTAACCTGATTGTGTTCATTTTTGAGAGAGAGTATGGTAGCGATTCATATTTATCCTCATCTGCTTCCCTAAATGGAAAAATTAAATTGTTTTAGTAAGAATAATCACTTTAAAATCAGTTCAATGTCGGTTCTCGCAAAATGAGTTGATAGGTGATTGTAAGGTGAATTAGTTACTTATTAAAGTTGATATGTTTCATGTGTCAATAGATAACAACTTACCAAAATCTTATCTAATGCTAACAAAATATTGCTGCCAGCAGCTATTGACAGAAGACGTGAAATGACTGTCAAGTCCACAAGGGCTGATTCAGTTTATTACTATTATATAAATATATATATAATAATTTTTATTATAGTGCTTATTATAGTTGTTGAAATGCTATAGTGCACTCACAAATGTTTTCCCACTTTTCAAATGTATATCTCCGCATTGGTGAAGTAAACAGTGTTATAAATAGATATTTATATCTTCATAAACCGTGTCTCAATTTTTTCCCTTCTGTCCGTTAATTTAGGAACGATTTTTGCTTCTTCGAAATATAAATATATTGTAGTAATCCTCGCTTGGTTAATATTTATAAGTTTTACAGGATATATTGTGGTACCAACCACCAGATGTTCATAATATCACATTTAGGTTTCTTCTAAGAAAATCCTGAATGAGCTTGCACATAATGAATGTAAATTTTCAGTGCCTCTAAAAATGCTGAGATTTAAGTTTTGAAACAACGGCAAATATTTGTGAGTGCACTATAGCGTTTCCAACAACTCACTCCCGTCCACCTTGAATGCTTTCATCATATCTCTGGTATACCCAGCTCTTCTCTTCCTTATATACATGATGTCAGTCAATTTAGGAGCCACTGGTCTTGACAACAGACGATGTTCAATATAAATGTGTTGTAATGATGGAGTTGTTAAAGCTACTTACAACACCACTCTTAGTCATCGCATGTAGAAATGATGGGGGGATCTTTGCTGTAGTTTATTGCTGGATTAAATGATGTCAGATCACACTCATAGCCTGCTCAGTTTGGTATGAATCACACCACTGCTTTGTGCTCCCATATGCAACAGCTGTGACTGAGATATTCGTGTCTTAACTTTCATTATTTGATGTTTCCAAGGATCGTGGTGGGCACTGAATGAGACTGTTGTGGTGAAGCAGAGAACATCACCATGACAGAAATAGAGTCACTGGTTAACAATGTCCGGTGGGACCATGGAGTAGTTGATGATGACTTTGATGCAGGCAACAATTCTTCCAAACTTTTTGAACGTTCAAGGATTAAAGCCCTTGCAGGTGAGTTTTACTTATTTAAAAAAAAAAGGTATGATCTTGGCTACAAATACTTGTAGCACATATACATCATATAGCAATAGAGAAAAACAATGGACAGCTTTCATAAAGCACCAGACGAATATTTTATAATGTTCAGCTTCTGTTGAGCAAATTATAAGGAGTGCTTATCTGTGCTCATGACATGTTGACATGATGATAAATCACTGTGTTGACTAATGAAGTAGCTCTTTCTTGATGTTTTATATTATTTATTACATTTTGTTATTACCTTTCATCTAGCTGTTTGATATCCACATTATTATTATTTTTTTTACAGTTTCTTCTTGTGATATTGCTGATATTAACCAGAGTTGCTCATTTGTATTGTTTCTAATAAAGTATCGTGTAGCTTGAGGGTGATTTTTGTCTGATATAAACGAATCTCCACATCTCTCTGAGCAGGATCTAAAGCCGTAACTATCAAAGCATTCCTTTTATCCTACCTACCCTCCATTTGCCAGAATTCATATGTTAGACAGCCTTGCTCCTGATAGCAGATTTGATGTGTTCAGTAATAGTCAGACTAATATCTTGATCGTTCCATGAAACTTGCTGGAACACTTACATTAAAGGAGTTGTATCAAGATGGATAGGACAAGAGAAATATTGAAGGAAATTGACTTTCCTTGACTCTATATTTAGTGTACTGTCGGGGCCCCATTATGTGGGATGTAAAGAATAGTGACACTGTGACCTTCCAGGCATGTCGTATGAGGCGACTAAGGAGGTTGATCGATGGCTTGACAAGCTGTCATTGTAAAAAGCATTGTTATGGAAACAGACCATAGATTTTAGAAGCAGTGATCTCTGCAATATGTGCCATTTTGGCACGCAAGGTTTCTATTTTTGAGATTGTGGTTCTGCCCTATGTGCCGTCTTCGGCTCGAAAGGACAATAGATAGAATGCTGGGTTCTAGTCACCACTGTGGGAGTTATTTCCTCTTATAAGAAGTAATTAACATCATCTGGGAAAGAAGAGTTTAACAAGCTTCTATGGGTTAGATGAACAGAACTTAAACATAACTGTGGACGGCAGACAGTTAAATCAGGTGGAGGAATTCAATACACAGCAAGTCTAGTGGCATTTGACAATAGACTTTTAAGATGTTACAGAGTTTACCAAATCATGGGACAGGTGTCACACCTGCTATCTAACAAGAAAATAACACTAAAGACAAAACGGGCACTCAACATAATCTTCATTCCAACATTGTGCTGGCAATGCCAGGACGCCTAGACGCTTGACTCAAAGAACAATCAGAAAAATAACCACTACCAAATTGAAATGTTTTAGATGCACGACAGGAAATGGCTTGAGAGATAAGATAAGTGAAGAATTTAGAAAAAAAAAATCTAGGAATTATGCCCGCCATTTAATGCACAAATGAAATAACAGATACGAATTGTTTCACAATTGATAAGACAAAAATATCAAATATGGCACACACGAGTTCACTAATTTCATAGCCCGTCCCCTTCTATTCACATGTTGCTACTACAGGGACGATGCGGCTTTGAGAACCCTCCTTTCTTTCTGTGACGGTGCACGAGAAATAGTTTCGTTCAACATGCGCATTATTGATGCGAGTCACCGGGGAATTCGTTATTCGTTTTTTTACTTGGCAGATGTGTGTCGGCAAATACTGTGTGTTACTGCGTGAGTGATTGTGTGTGTGCTTGCGTGAGTCCTTCGGGGTTTTCCTGCATTAAGATACATGCAGGGGTAAATGGAACTGAGCGCGGCTACATTTTTCTTTTTATTGGTTATTTGCGGGTCATCATCATTGCACCCCGACATGTCAAATTTTTATTTTTACTGCTTCTTAAGAAATACGTTAATGACGTTGAGAGGTTTAACAGGCCGCTATTGTAAAAACGATTTTGTTAATGAAACGAATAGCAAAGCAAGCCTCATGTTGGAAACAACAGGTAAGAGGAAAAGAGGAAGACCCAGAGAGACACTGAGAAGAACATTGATGAGAGTGGCAAAAGCAGCAGGAATCGGTTCCCTCAATGAGATAGAGCTGCTTGCACAGAACAGAAACAAATGGCGAGATTTGATCAATATCTTTAGAAGTATTGAAAACTGCTAGAATAAAAAATTTAGATAAGAGGAGTATCTGGGTCTACGCCCTATGGGCCGGCAAGGGCTCCAAAGGTCAGAAGAAGAAATTCGCTTAATTCGTCACTTAGCCTTATGTTTATTGATCAGCATTTCTCTCATGGCTCCTTGTATTTCTGATACAGCAATACTTGCCAGAATTGTATAAGCTATGTTCTTCTTATTATAAAATTATGCGAGCTTTTAGCTTTTATTCTTATTAGTAACATTATTTATTGTGAAGTTTGTTGTCTTATTCTGTCCACCCAAATTTCTTTCTCAGCCCAAAAAAAGTCCATATGATAACATTTGTTAAGGGAAGATTTGGATGGAATTGTCTGTTTGCTTATGAAACATGTTAACCTGCCTCTTTACGATATTCCTTTTATATATATATATATATATATATATATATATATATATATATATATATATATATATATATATATATATTTCTTCAATGACAACACGAATCCTTGCGCTATGCACGACACCTACGCTCTATGTAGAACAGGGCGTGGCGCTGAATAGCTCAGCCAGCGGCTGCATTCCAAAGAGTGAAAACAATTATTATGCAACCATCTTTGACAATGAATATAAGAAATTAGTTTTTCAGTGTTGTATAGAGCCAGTCTAACGTAGTGATTCTTGGACTGTCGGACAGACAGACAAGAACATCGTTGAGAGCCATAGACATGTGGTTTACATAATAATGTTACAATTATATTGGAAAGCTGAAAGGAGTAATGAGAATGTCCTAAAAGAGATCAAACTACAAAGAAAGCATGTTGCCAAAATCAGGGGAGATTGATCATCATTTTTTTTGTTGTTGTCATGTAGTGTGAAGGATACAGTTATTGTGTCAACAGTTAAACAACTGTCGGAAGAAGAGACAGAGGAAAGCAGAGAAAAAACATATTCAGTTTAAAAAGTGTAGGAAGCCAGTAACAGAATCAATAAACAAGCTTGGGTTACCTGCTTTGACAGGCACGGTACTTAAAGGTGATGATGACTGCATCTGATATATCTCATATCATGTTATGAATCAATAGGGGAAATCGCTTCATGTGAGATTCCAACGAGATACTTTACAACTTTCAACCTTGAAGTGATCACCATACCTTATTCATACCTACTTCTCCATGACTCCCAAAAGACAATCAGATATCCACTTACAATCAATAGAATACTGTAAGAGATGTTGGTTTTCCTCTTGTAACATTAACTGATCTCGAATTTTCATTAAATGTAAATTACCTGTTTATTAATGCCACCAATAGCAAGTAACCATGACAATAGCTTCTGCTTATGTATTTGTATCTCTCTGAATACTGAGCTAACAGTTCTACTTCTTCAGGGTTTGCCTGACAACTGCTCCTCTCTGTCGTCCGTACCTAAAAGGACCGCTTAGTGTACAAAAGGATACATTATGGACTATTTCCACGGAAAATACGACATGTCCGTCATCTAAAGTAAACTTTAGAATACGCGTGCTTAAGGGTTCATTATTTAGTTTATACTATAGGAAATGGGATAGGGGGCGAGTTTGTAAATAAGTCGTCGTTGGAAATACATCAGTCATGTGCTGAGAATGAATGAAGAAAGACTTCCCCACTAGTTGGAAACCAAGTGATAAAAGAACACAAGACAGATACAAAGAATCGCTACGCAGAACAATTCTAGGGAAGATTCAACCATGGGACTAAGAAAAGACAAAAACTAGCAGCAAATCGTGGAGAACTATGACTTCCGCCCTAAGTGCCGTCTTTGGCCCTAGAGAAGAGAATGATGACAATTGGAAATGAGTCAATCTTGACGTTATAATAAAGTCTATCTGTGCAGCGAAAGTGCACTGTCAAGTGACCCGTTCAACTAAGAAAGAGCATCAGACATCTTTCGCAGTTAGCAGACGGCTTGTAGATCGATGATACACGAGACAGTGTGTCGGGAAGCGGTTTATAGTATTGTCGTCACAGCCTACAGCGATGTGTGGCCTCTCTAACTGTGATGGAAGCTCAGTGAGTCATACGAGACGTGTCGACATCGATTTTCTTTCACACCACCCCTTCCTCTCTCTTACTTTATAACTCGCCAGTTGTCCCCACTGTGGGCACGTTTTTTGTCAAACGCGAGGGAAAGGGGCGAGTTGGTGGTGGCCTGTTCATTTGTTAAAAACTGTTGATGAGGTCATACTTTTCGAGTTACTCTGCGGGTAACTATGGTGGTTGACCCAGTATTCAGGTTTCGTTGTCTGCTGCTGCTGACACCTGTCTATCCGCACGAAATAAACATTTAATCAGCGCTAGTAAAATAAGAGTGGCGGGTTTCTCAAACTATCGTTGGGTTCACAGCTATTATGGCCAAAAGAATATGAAACTGATGCCATGGCTAATGAACGTGATTCGTTGGCAGAATCATTGTGCACGCCCCTGTTCATGACTGTTACTGGACGTGTACTATAGTCATCTTTGAGCAGCAAAAATATGTTGTATGGCTATTGTCGACTCTATTGATTGTGTCCATTTTCGCATATTTATTATTACACAAATACCACTACAGTGGGGAAAACTGTTGCATGACGTCACTGTTAAATAGAGGAGTCTTCGTTTGGGATTGGCCCATTTTGTTTTTGTTATATGTGAAATGTTATCAATTTGCGTGCTGGTCATGAATTACTCAGCATTGCTCTGGGTGTCTACTTAACTTGTTCGGCAAACTGTATATAATATGTCCATGCATTGATTGGTCATCTGTCCATAGTCTTGTTCAGTTTTAACCCTCAAGTCTTTGCAGAAGTTACACTTTTACTATTTGTCGCTCTCCTACCATCTCCCACCGCAATGTTATTTAAAACCAGCCCCAACTGGCGTGAGGAGGTTTCTCCTCTATCCGTGGACAGGTCAGGATATCGATTAATGCCTGCTTTGGCACCCGGACAGACTACCCTTCATCTCTCTATAGACTTCGGCAGTTATGTTTGATACTAGTGTCGGCAGCCATGTATAAGAGATTGTACATCTCGAGCACACACTGGATTCCACCCACATAGCTTAGCACAGAAACGATGACATAAATCTCTTTCCTAGTAGTTTCATTTGTAGAAACCACGTAACAAGTGCTTCCTGTGATCTTGCGTATATTGTTTCTTGTACTGCAGAGATGATGCTAGTCTCTCTCAGATACAAGTTTTTAACTTTAATAAAGGCTGCATAACTCTGTATAACTACAGACAGCTACATAAAGGTACCTCCATACTCTTGAGCGCACGAGACCATTATCACTATTAATGATTTAAAAAAAAAAAACCACTGCTGTGCATCCTTTAACGTGTTGCCACGGACCTATGAGGATGAAGCAACTTCGTTATATAAAATACAAGTAATGAAAGCCACTATATAACGGCGCCATACACAGTTGCATTAAGTCTAGATTTTAGCATATTTTTTTGGTTAGCGTTTTGATAGCAACAATCAATAAGCTGCTTCTGGTGCATTTGACCGTTGTCAGAAGATTACGCAGCTTTGATTGTAAACTTAGCAGACCAACAACAATTTAAACAAAATGTAGACTCACAGAGACTTTGTACAACTGAAGACAGTAGCTGGAAAGTGCTGGGACGGTCTGACTCACAATTACGTACATGCACTTATGGGATATATGCCTCGCCGCATCCAGGTTTGCCTTGCTATAGCAGTCAACATTGTATTGTACTTAAACCACTGCTGGTACCACTGGTCATTACAGAGGGCGGGCTGAATTAGTTGCGTGGGCTAGCTAGTTCTATACAATGTTCCATGGGCCCTGTGGAGTAGTCGGAGGTGCAATAACCTCCTCCCCGGGTAGAAGCGACCCGTTAGCCTAAAAATGGCAACGCATCTAGGAGGTCAACTCCGATTGTAACCCTGAGGAAAAATCCGGAGTGGGGTCCCTAAGGCAGTTCTGTGTTGATTTCACCATTGCTCTGGCAACTTCTGCGACTCAGTTGGCACCAAACTGTACTTGCCCTGCTAGACCTTTGGATCACTCGACTGCGTGGAGAAGAGAAACTTGTTGCATGGGCTCGGCTGCGTTGAGAGAAGAAACTTGTTGCATGGGCTCGGCTTCGTTGAGAGAAGAACGTGTTGCATGGGCTCGGCTGCGTGGAGTGAAGAAACATGTTGCATGGGCTCGGCTTCGTTGAGAGAAGAAACATGTTGCATGGGCTCGGCTTTGTTGAGAGAAGAGACGTGTTGCATGGGCTCGGCTTCGTTGAGAGAAGAGACGTGTTGCATGGGCTCGGCTTTGTTGAGAGAAGAGACGTGTTGCATGGGCTCGGCTTCGTTGAGAGAAGAGACGTGTTGCATGGCTCGGCTTTGTTGAGAGAAGAGACGTGTTGCATGGGCTCGGCTTCGTTGAGAGAAGAGACGTGTTGCATGGTCTCGGCTTCGTTGAGAGAAGAGACGTGTTGCATGGGCTCGGCTTCGTTGAGAGAAGAGACGTGTTGCATGGGCTCGGCTTCGTTGAGAGAAGAGACGTGTTGCATGGTCTCGGCTTCGTTGAGAGAAGAGACGTGTTGCATGGGCTCGGCTTCGTTGAGAGAAGAGACGTGTTGCATGGGCTCGGCTTCGTTGAGAGAAGAGACGTGTTGCATGGGCTCGGCTGCGTTGAGAGAAGAAACCGGTTGCATTTTAACCGCTTTAAGCTGGGCAGCCCCCAGCCACTAATGTCACGGCCTGCTTTCCCCATTGCGTTTATGGGATTAGGGAAAACCCGTAAGGTAGACTATTACCTGCCACGCAAGAGAAATCAACAGCCAAGAGATTTAACCTACGATTGAGTTCCTGGAGTGTCCCCACCATACAAGCTGGCTCTGACAGTTTGCATCTCCTACTCAAGCAAGAAGCAGACAAGTTCATAGAAAAAGAGAATACACGACAAAAGAAAAGAAAGAAAGAAGCCTTTCTTGAGGCGCTGCAAAATTCAGTCAACTATGACTGACGGAGGGTACTACTTTTAGTAGATTGAAGGGGTTTTGGGGGATACTAATTTTCCTCTTGACCTCAGTTCTGTATTATTTGCTTTTTTATATTGCTGCACTTCGAAAATATGATTGCTCTTTGTTCTTGCAATGCTACGCATACATATGTACACACACACACACACACATATATATATATACATATACACGCACACAGGGAGCCGCGATAGCTCAGTGGTTAGTGAACTGGACTACAAAGGACAAGGGTAGGGTTCGATCCCAACCGACGGCTTCCGGGTTCACCCAGCCTTTAATGGGTACCGGATTTTTTCTGGGAAAGTGAAGCGGCACGGGCGTAATACCGACCACATTACCCAAAAATCATGTGCCGAAGGTCTGTAAAATTTATGGTCACTAACACCATATTCCCTATACACCACTTGGCGTGACGGGGGTACTTTACTTCACACACACAGTAGTGTCTCTTGTTTCGAATATAATTCGTTTCAGGAATCTATTTGTGCTCTGAATTATTTGAAGTTGGAATAAGTCTTTCCCCGATAGAAAATAATGGAAATATTGGAGTCCCTTAACATCAACACAGTAATTAGTTGTACCCTGTTCTTTCTCTCTCTCTCTCTCTCTCTCTCACTCTCTCTCTCACTCTCTCTCTCTCTCTCTCTCTCTCTCTCTCTCTCTCTCTCTCTTCTACCTTTAGCACATGGTTTCCGGGTTTGGTTCATTAACCATCTTCTAGATCCGCCACATGCGTACCACTTTCACAAAATGTTCCTTTTTCTTGTCAGTATTTAATACTGCATCCTTCACACTCTTCTTAAATGCTGTAATGAACAGATTCTGGTTATATTTAACCAGACATACCAAAGAGAAAGGAAAACAACATTAAAACACACACTATTGTAATGCAAGAGATAACATGTACAAGAAAGTGCATTCCCGTGCCCAGTTCAAACGTAGAAGCATCGTTTAATTCCGGATCAATATTCTCATGAATTTAACGTTGGAAGTTAAAGTCGTTGGAAGTAGGAGGCTTCAGTGTGTGTGTGTGTGTGTGTGTGGGGGGGGGGGTTGTATTATCTGTACGAACATAAATGTGCAGATCGCCCACTTGCGTATACAGTTGTTGGGTGCAGTTCCGTAATCTAGACAACCATAGACGTGTCTGTGTCGACGATATTTCATGTTACAACCCTTGACACGGTAGACTTTCTCCCTAGCTTACTCATCCATGTCTTTTAATATGTCAGCTACGCGGTAATCTCTCAAAATAATCAGGTGTGATTTAAAAAAAAAAACTAGTTTAGCAACTTTGTGTTGGGTCCCTTTAAATGTGCGCTGAATAATGCAGTGTATCCGTTGTGTGTCGCCCTTTACGAGGGTCGGTTTGGGTAATTGTCTAATACAATTTGTCGATGCCTGCTAATGTGATGTAGAGAACCCGCGAGACTACACAAGGGCGTACAATTTCTACCGACAGAGTCACCAGCTAGAATGAAGGTTAAACATAATGGCTGGGCAGTATAGTAGGTAACATGCAGAGCTAGTTCCGTTTAAGCTTGATCGGCTGCAACACTATGTTGAAACTAGAAGTATATCTGAGATGACATGTGTCAGCAATGTTAAAACATGAGCTTGACCTGTTGAGAGACGCATACTTCCGTAGACACCACAATCACGTTAGAGGAGAAGAGTATTATGTTACAGAAAGAGAGCAATAGAGAGAGAGAATATGGCTATTTCTCAAGTGGTGCTGAAGTAGAGATCAACATTAGGTCAAATTTGGTTATTTAGAGATGCTGTGGCATAAACTTAAAGTATTGAGATATCTAAGGGAGCCGCGATAGCTCAGTGGTTAGTGAACTGGACTACCACGGACAAGGGTAGGGTTCGATCCCAACCGACGGCTTCCGGGTTCACCCAGCCTTAAATGGGTACCGGATTTTTTTCTGGGAAAGTAAAGCAGCACGGGCGTAATACTGACCACATTACCCCAAAAAGCATGGCTGAAGTCTGTATAATATAGGGTCACTAACACCATATTTCCCTATACGCCACTTGGCGTGACGGGGGTACTTTACTTTACTTATTGAGATATCTAAAGCTTTGAGGGGCGGCTACTGTAGTAGTTCACAACCAGTAAGAGATAAGGTATCTGAAAGCACCCATAATGTGGACAATAAAGACCAGCAAGTTTGGGCACCTGAGGGTTGCTCAGCGACCTTCGCGTGCTGCGCTGCACGATATCGCTGCCATCTTGGGGCAGTAAGAATTTTGTGCAATTAAAAAAAAAAAGGAACGGAATATTATGTTAGACTAAGTTGTTAGGATTATCGTCACTCTACACCGTACGGATATACCCCCCTCGAGAAAATCCCGTTGAGAATCATGATCCACGTGCATGAACTCCGTAGCATGGACTGGGATCCCCGGGTTTGGTAGGTTTCTGCTAATAATCTTTTCATTGTGGCGGCCATATTTATTACCTACTTTATTCGATTTTAACTGCCAATGGTTCTTTCACATACACGAGTGCAGATGGGACCTGCTGGTTGTTGACATATTTCGAGAGGGCTAGACATTGGATCTCCTTACCGAAGATATCAAGGGCGTCATAAAGAACCGCGGATTAATTTGTCAGATTTTGTTAAACAAATACCACAGCTTCTGATGGATGGGCTTTGAACCTGGGTCCTGAGGCCGACGTCGCACATCTAGACTACCCAACGTGGCCGCACCTTCCGGCCCCTCCCACCAATATGTTAAATCTTGTGTGTTGTACAATGGGAGCCGCCTGTTCGCATTCGCCAGATCTCTAAGGAAGACCCAAGGAACTTAATTTTGCGTGATTATCCCTTTTTCCTGTTTTTCACAATGGTAGTCGTGTTCCCAGGTGCCCCGCGCCATGCAGGCAGATATTCTTCTACTTTAGATGTCCTCTTATATTTTTATCGTCGAAAGATTTTAATGTTTTGGGTATATTTTGCTTAGTTCTGTTGCCAGGGCAGCGACAGTTTCCAACTGCCAAAGATGCGCAGAATGCACACGGGACCATTTCCGCCGTTTTCCGCCGTTTTATTTTTTTTCCGATGGTGCTAGACATCGAATCTCACTACCAGAGGCCAGGGGAGGGTTACGCCACGGATCCGACTTTTAATTTTTTTTTTTTTTTCTGTTATTTTCTACCACTTGTGGTGGGAATCGAACACATGATCTTCTTGTCCAGAAGCCGACGTGTTGCCTCTAGAGCGCCCGTGGGAGCCTGGTTATAAACTTTTTGTTCTTAGTTTGACAGTCGACTACTCAGCTTCATTTAAAAAGAAAACGTTAAACGTTTGTAGATGTGATGTGATTTCGGTCCAACATATCTGACATTTTTTGGATACCGTGTGCCTTCCCCCCTCGAGGCCCCAGAAAGTTAGTCTGTTTCCCGACTCACCTCTGGGGTAAAGTAGGACCTTCATAAGTTATGATTCAGTGACCTGAACGCAGACAATCTGCTAGGAGTTGTTGACTGTTGTGAGCCCATGTTCTGTGGGCGCCCTGTGCCACCTGTATGAGATTAAAGAACAGATTTCTATCTTTCAATGTAAACAATTTGTCTGCACACAGTATTTATAAGTCTAACACGTGTTATCAGTTATCCTTGACCTACAATTAAGAAAACAACAGTAGGACTCATTTGTAAAAAATATACAGAACTAGATCAAAACATTGTTGTCTCAACGAAAGACATGTCTAATTCAATAGTGGAGTACAGCAGTGTGACAGTTTATTTTTTTAAAGTACCTGCGAACTGTACCAATAACAGATAGGATATCTAGTTACGATATAAAGGATATAATATCATATGAAAAATATTGTTATAATACGGTATCCGCTGTATGTGGAATGTGGTCTTAACGTCCAATTTGTTATCTCCACAATAGTAAAGTACCCCCGTCACGACAAGTGGCGTATAGGGAATATGGTGTTAGTGACCATCAATTTTACATACCTTCGGCACATGTTTTTTGGGTAATGTGGTCGGTATTACGCCCGTGCCGCTTCACTTTCTCAGAAAAATATCCGGTACCCATTAAAGGCTGGGTGAACTCGGAAGCCGTCGTTTGGGATCGAACCCTATCCCTTGTCTTTTGTAGTCCAGTTCACTAATCTCCACAATAATCGACACATTTATGACTGATAGTTAGTATGACAACAAAAGAACATTTCTTATATTATTTTTAAAAGGCCGGGTGAACCCAGTCTGACGTGTGATTAGCAAAGTGCTCTAACCGCGCAACAATGGCGGCCTGCATGCTGTACACTTAGTATAAGCAGTATGGGTGGTGGTTGTAAGACAAGTGAGGGGAGGGGGGTGGGGGGGAAGAGGCTATGTAGTCTAGAGGTACGACGTCGAACTCAGAACAGAAAGGACCTGAGTTCAAATCCCACCAGAAACGATGGTGTTTTTTTCCCAACAATAGGAAACAGTTTATCTGTGGTTTATTTAAGACGTTTCCCTCACCTGTTCTCTAGGTTAATGAGATCCGATGTTTAGCCCTCTGGGATAGCGGCGATAAACAGGAGGTCCCATGTGTACTCGCGCACGCTAAATGGCAGTTAAAAAGAGTGGGTAATAAATATGGCCACTAGTAAAAGTAAAGTACCCCCGTCACGCCAAGTGGCGTATAGGGAAATATGGTGTTAGCGACCCTATATTTTACAGACCTTCAGCACATGATTTTTGGGGTAATGTGGTCAGTATTACGCCCGTGCTGCTTTACTTTCCCAGAAAAAAATCCGGTACCCATTTAAGGCTGGGTGAACCCGGAAGCCGTCGGTTGGGATCAAACCCTACCCCTTGTCCGTGGTAGTCCAGTTCCTATAATTTCCTAAAATATAAACGAGCTATATTTTTTTATAATATAGAATCATAAGGCAAGCATTCGGATGGGAAACACGGACAAAGAAGTCGACATTATAAGACACAGATCTGGAAAGAAGCTGTTATGGTGCCCATCCTCAAGCCTGGAAAAGACCCACTAGACCCAAGTAGCTATAGACCAATTAGCCTACTGAGCTGCCTGAGTAAACTCATGGAAAGGCTGGTTAACAGAAGACTTATGTGGCATCTGGAGACAAAACAACAAATCGTACCGCAACAAAGTGGCTTCCGTCAGCACAGATCAACTGAAGACCTGGTCACCTAAATTGCACAGGAAATAGAGAATGCTCTACAAGAAAAGAAACACACTGGCAGTGTGGGTCGACGTGGAGAAAGCTTTTGATAGGGTTTGGTGTGAGGGTTTAAAGAACAAGCTTTTTAGACTTTGGATCCAGGTCGTTTATTCAATTGGGTCTCTCAATACCTTCAGGATAGAACGGCCAGAGTACAAGTTCAAGGTCAACTAAGTAAGAAGGTCTCTATCGAACAAGGTGTCCCACAAGGCGGAGTCCCCCACAATCTTTTTAATTTTCATAAATGACATCGTAATGGACATTCCACCCAGAATACACTCAGCAATGTACGCAAATGCTCTGGCGTTATGGCCTCGCGAGGAAAGTATGTCGGTGGCTGGACCCAGGATGCAAGATGCCCTAAGTGAACTTGAAAAATGGACGAACACCTGGTTCTTACCAATCAACGAAAAACAAAAAAAACTACATATACAATTTTCAGCCTATCAAGAAAAACACTCTCTGCAAACTTGAAGATAAAAGACCATACACTCCCTATTGACCAAAACCTAACATATCTTGGCGTCACCATGAATCGCAGAATGACTTGGAAAAGCAGATAGACAGAGCAAAGAAAAAAGCCAGAAAACGAACAAATATGAAGAAATTGGCAGGAACGGACTGGGGGGCAGACAGCAATATTTTGAAACGACTATATGTAGGAAGAGTCAGACCAGACCTAGAGTATGGAGTCACAGCCTGGGCTATGGCTTCCAAATCACACCTTAGCAAAATTAACAGAACACAGAACCAAGCTACCCGTATCATCACTTGTGCTATGAAATCTACACCTATCAAGACTCTAGAACCAGTAACAGGTTTACAACCCTTAGATGACAGACGGGTCACTAAAGTATTGCAACAAGCGGAGAAATATAGAAGGCTCCTTAGCCACCCCGTGCACCAAAGAATAACTGGTTCCGGAATTGTACGACTAAAAGAGGAGCAACTTCGCTGCAATTGCCAATGAACTAACTACTGGAGACCCAGTACTTTCCCAAATCATATCGAAACCCTGGGCCCATCTGATATGTTTCCCCATGGATAACATAAAATACCAGAACTTAAGGAAAATATAACAGGAATTATGAAAAAAGGCACCCAATCAGACACAGAAAGAAAACACGTAGCAGAAAAACACATACACGATACCTACCCACAGGACTCTTGGTCCCACATATACACAGATGGCTCTGCTACAAATGCCACCAGAAATGGAGATTGGGGGGGGGGGGTGTTCATGACGCTGAATAATCAGGACGAGATCACCAAGTCAATAACTACTGGAAAATTCTCAAATAAACTTTAAAACAGAAACTGAGGCCTTCAGAGATGCTGCAACACTGGCTACTCAACACAAAATAACATGCACAATACATTGGTGATTCTGACTGATGCACTGTCAGTACTATCATCTCTAAAAAGCCCCAAGAACAATGAACTAGATGGCTTGAGAACAACCCTGGACCAACTATGCAATAACTTCCAGAGAGTAGTCATTCAGTGGATACCATCACACTGTAATATACACGGGAACGAACGCGCAGACAAATTAGCTAAAGAGGTTACTACAAGAGAACCATCCGCTCAGTTATGATGAAGCCAAACCCATCCTCAAAGGTCAGTTCCATGAAAAATGGAAACGAGAACACCCAAAGCATAACGAGAGTGACGGATACCACCAACTATCAAGGAGGGATCAAGTCATCATACTTCACCTACGCACTGGCCACAATAGAATGAGAAATCACATGTTCACCAAATTCAAAATAGGTACAACCAGCCTATGCCACTGTACACAGGACAATATAACTACAAAACATGTTCTACAGGATTGCCCCCCAGTACACAGACCTGAGAAGAGCAATGTGGTCCACGCCCACCTCCCTGGAAGAGAAACTATATGGGGCAATCGATTCCCTCAAACAGACAGCTGACTTCATGAGAGAGTCTGGAATCCTACTCTGATTGAGTCTTGATCGCAGAGAGAGAGAGAGAGATAAGACACAGATAAGAGCCCTAGAAAAAGACACAGAAACATAACTCTTTTGTACTTGAAAGCGGCAATAGCTCAGTGGCTAGTGAACCTAGACTATTCAGGACAGGAGGTCAGGTTCGATTCTTACAGGCGGCTTCCAGGTTCACCCAGCCTTAAATGGGTACCGGATTTTTCTGGGAAAGAAAAGGAGCACGGGCGTAAAACTGACCGTGTTACTTCAAAAATAATATACCGAAGGTCTATATCATATACCATCACCATGTTCACAATACAACTCGTGGCTTATTACACTATATATTCAAGTGTTTCTTTATCGGGTGTGATCTAAGAGGTGGGGAAAGTTACAAATATAGGGGAGCTATATGTTGCCATGTGGCAAATAGAGAGCAAGCAATATCTAGAGAAGGCACTTTTAATCTTGGGATATACAAAAGGGAACGATAGTATTGACATCACTGGCAACATGTTGTTGTTTAGTTCCTTACTTTTTCTTCTTTTCAGCTCCCTGTGAAGCACATGTCTTCAATAAACACTTTCAACTCCCTGTGAAGCACAGGTCTTTAACAAACACTTTCATCTCCCTGTGAAGCACAGGCCTTCAACAAACACGTTCAGCTCCCTGTGAAGCACAGGTCTTTAACAAACACTTTCAACTCTCTGTGAAGCACAGGTCTTCAACAAACACTTTCAGCTCCCTGTGAAATCACAGGTCTTCAACAAACACTTTCAGCTCCCTGTGAAAGCACAGGTCTTCAACAAACACTTTCAACTCCCTGTGAAGCACAGGTCTTCAACAAACACTTTCAACTCCCTGTGAAGCACAGGTCTTTAACAAACACTTTCATCTCCCTGTGAAGCACAGGCCTTCAACAAACACGTTCAGCTCCCTGTGAAGCACAGGTCTTCAACAAACACGTTCAGCTCCCTGTGAAGCACAGGTCTTCAACAAACACTTTTCAACTCCCTGTGAAAGCACAGGTCTTCAACAAACACTTTCATCTCCCTGTGAAGCACATGTCTTCAACAAACACGTTCAGCTCCCTGTGAAAGCACAGGTCTTCAACAAACACTTTCATCTCCCTGTGAAGCACATGTCTTCAACAAACACGTTCAGCTCCCTGTGAAAGCACAGGTCTTCAACAAACACTTTCAACTCCCTGTGAAGCACAGGTCTTCAACAAACACTTTCATCTCCCTGTGAAGCACATGTCTTCAACAAACACGTTCAGCTCCCTGTGAAAGCACAGGTCTTCAACAAACACTTTCAACTCCCTGTGAAGCACAGGTCTTCAACAAACACTTTCCAATCCTTTTTTTTTCTTTTCTGTTTTTTTTTTGCATTTCTTTAAGGACCATTCCATGTCTACCCCATCTGCTTCATATCTGCTTCCACTTGTGTTATCCAAGAGTATTTTGGTCTTCCTATTTGTTTCTTCTCCTGAGGATTCCAAAAAAGACCGGTCGTGTAATATTCTCAGTTGGCTTCCAGCGGCGTTGTCTTTGTTGTATCTCTTTATCCATTGGTATTTGACTGGTACTATCCCATATTTCTATGTTAGTGATTTTGTCCTGAAATTTCCATCCTTCCATTCTGCTCAAGCTTCCATTGATGAAGGTCTGTATCTTTGTGATTGTCGTTTTTGTTGTTCTCCATGTTTAACAGCCGTATTATGTGACTGATTGTACTAGAAAATTGTAGTTCCTTTAGCACAGTCGATAAGGCACATTATGGTAGAACATGTGAAATATAATGGCAATAAAAGCTTTGCTCTAAAACAACAAAGGACTACACGGACACAGTTAATGGATATATATATATATATATATATATATATACATTTTGTTTGATTGAAGTACCAGGTACCATCAGGTACAGCAAAATTATTTCCACATGACCTGATCTGCACTTTGTGTATTTCTCCCCCTTTTTACCAAGATATGAAACATTAAAATAGACTTACACGATGCAAACGAGTTAAACATAAAGGTAAGCGTGTAGGCGTTGGTTGTATATATATATAGCTTGCTAAACTTACCTGTGTGAGATTCTTGAACTACCTGCGACAGTAAAAAAAAAATTAATAAAATAAACAGCAAGACCCGGTCAGAATGTATTAAATTTGTTGGTTTTGACTACCTTATTTCGCCAGCTGGTTATGACATTTGTTTATTTATTGTTGTTTGTGTTGCTTGTTGGGTTTATTATTTCCGATAGAGATAACGTTGTGTGCGAAGGAAAACGAGTTAATTTATTAAAGCGGTCGTTTGTATTAACCAACATGTTGGGATAATGTATAACATCTATTGTAATTTAGTTTGCGCGTTATGCAATAAGAGATCATTGCGGAATATATTACATACGTAAATGGGGTAAACAAACGCATCACGTTTTCAGTTTAGGCTGGCTGCACGCATTGTTTCTGCTTGCTCGGCTGGCGTTCGATCAACGACTACCTTCATCAGCTTGGAGTGTTCGTCCAGCAGTGTAACCAGAACTGACGTGTTTAATGCTTGTGGTGGCAAGGGTTGGAGTGATGTGTTAGAGGAGATCTAGTATGTATAAGCCCGAAGATCGACCTCGGAGCTTAGCTCTGAAACCATTATTGATGATGTAAAAGTAAAAAAAGTAAAGTACCCCCCCGTCACGCCAAGTGGCGTATAGGGAAATATGGTGTTAGTGACCCTATATTTTACAGACCTTCAGCACATGATTTTTGGAGTAATGTGGTCGGTATTACGCCCGTGCTGCTTTACTTTCCCAGAAAAAAATCCGGTACCCATTTAAGGCTGGGTGAACCCGGAGCCGTCGGTTGGGATCGAACCCTACCCCTTGTCCGTAGTAGTCCAGTTCACTAACCACTGAGCTATCGCGGCTCCCACTAATTTTTTAGGGAATTAGTAAAACCCAGGTGTCCTCGCCAGGGAACGAACCCCGGCTGTTGCCGTGGTAAGCCAACCGCCTATCGATTGCGCTAACCGGACACCCATTGATGATGTGGCGGGCTACAATGACTTTCTTCAAAGCTTTCTAGGGTTGTGCAGTCATAGAGGTTTCAACAGAGTCAGCCAACACTTCGGGGATTATGACGATTCTCACCTCGATGGTCTCTCAGTTTTCACCTTTTTATCGCTAGAGTTCTACCTGCAGGTGAAGCTTTATGTTGCTTACACCACTGTGACGATCACAAGTCTGCCTCATAATTCTTCTGCCAGGGTACACTGTGGTTTCTGTACTCAACGCTTTTCTTTTTCAAAGGCGGGACTTCAGCTGAAGAATAAAAGGGGCTAACATTGACAGTTAAGATTAGTTGATTTCGTAAATCAAATAGTAACAAGTTAGAAGGGAATCGTTTAAAAAATATCAATGTTACTTTGATAAGAATGCACACAGCCAGACTTGTATGAAGACAAGAGGAAAGATTGTAACAGAAGCGAAAGATCAGAATTTGCTGTAAACAAAGATGTATATGCGTCACGCGTATGTGATGACACTGATAGCGCAACTGACAGAATGAACATCTAGTCTGACGTGTGTCTTGAAAGTGTCATTGATTGTTACAGGGCTCAAGATATGCTGATGACCTACGGTTGACAACAACATTACGATATTTACAACCCCTCCCATTTTTCTCTCCTCTCTCTTTCTCCCCCCCCCCCCCCCCCCCCCCCTTATAGGTCCGTTGGGATGTTTTGTCACATACCTAGTGTCATAAAGGAGGGAGGCAATACGTTTTACTGCAGACTCATTATCATTCGCGAAAAAAGGGGGTGGTGTGGGGAGTGTTAATTGTGCACCATTTTGGTGTGGATCGTCTGAGTGAGATTGAACACATCCCCACTTCATCGTCCACTCATCGCTATTTATAGAAGTTCTTTTTTATGGCGGTAACCAACGAGTAGCAACACTGTGCTACTATCATGACCTACGCGTTTGTAGGCGTTTAAATTAGGCTCATATATTTGTAGTGAGTATTTTATTATCAAACTAACTACCGTGTAGGGGGATATCACTATATACTGTGTAAGATATTGTGAAGGGTTTAATAAATGAGGCCTGGGTAACACAGTTAGACATGTAACACTTATAACGTGCTTTCCATTGTGTCTGCATGTGTTAATAAGTGGACATGACGCCATTAAAAATGGTGTCTAGGCTGTAATTTGTCAGCCGTGTAGCATATACGCTGTTACATTGGAAGACTGGGAGATGATAGGCTGTTATGCTGCAAAAGCAACAGTTGTACAGCATGTAGCGAAAGTCATGTGGGCCAGTCTGTCAATACCAGCTGACGTGCTGCGCGTAGTTTGACGCAAACTGCCTGCTGATTGAGTGTCAGTCAATGTCATTTCAGTGGAAAACAAAAGAGCACATTTAAAGCGGATATGACAGATTGTTGTCTTTTTCTACTTTACTCGTTGGTTGCGGACTAACAAAGCAGGTCTGACCGACATGCATTCTTTTGTCTAAGGAGCAACACCAAATTCTTTCGATCTGCTCTGATCAGTGGTCACCCCTTCTACAATGCAGTAAGACTTGCCCACACAATGCCTCCCTGTCTTTGTTTTCTCATGCCAAAAGTATCTTTGACCTCCCCTCCGGAATCTACATCATGATTTTTGTTGTTTTCTGAGTATCGTGAAAATAAATGACTTGTCCAGCTACTATAGCTATTGTCATGTGTGTTCGTTGCTTGTTGTTGATAATTTGTTTGGTACACGAGTGATTCGATAAGCATGATAAGAAAAGTGGAGGTGGGATCTGTACGTATGCAATTGGTAGAGTCATTGCAGAAGTCCAACATACGTAAGACCACTTTTGTCTACGTTCCAGGACATGTGGGAGTACGGGGAAATGAAAGAGCGGACAGGTTGGCTTGCTGCGCTATTGTTGAGAACGGTCAACTAATGGATCGGACGGACATCATCAATGTCCTCCGGGAAGTAGGCAGGACACAGGACTTCGATAACCATGAGTCACTCCTTCGGATGAAAGAGATGGGCGCCAATATGGGCACAGCCAGAAAGGAGACACTTAGTGGGCGTGTACAACACAGAACTGGAGTCGTTAGTCGCTGGACACCTCGAGACTTGCTGAGGAGAGGATCTCAGCACATATGGACATGTTCCAAGTGCAATGATGATGACCCGCTAATAACTCAATTTTGTTTGGCTAACATATTCTGACAAGTTTACTTCTGAAGATTTTTATGAGACGGTGACAATCTTGTGTTTCCTGTTTTATGACCTTCTTACCTTGTGAAGTATAGAACAATAAAACAAGAACCCACCTCCGATAGGTTAATAGTTTAGCTTGCACGTTTTTAGAGTTGAACTGCCACATTTCGTTGAAGTAGGCCAATCTTTACGATGCACAGCTTGGGAATGTTCACTCTTTAGATTTTTGCAACGATTTATTTCCATACGTAACAATGGCGTGGTCACACGCCTGCTTTTCTTTCTTTCTTTCTCTTTCTTTCTTTCTTTCTTTCTTTCTTTCTTTCTTTCTTTCTTTCTTTCTTTCTTTCTTTCAGGATGTATTTTGGCTACATTTATCGTACAGGCAAAGTAAACTATCTGGTGAGCGCAAAAAAAAGTGCTTAAGGAAAAAAAAAGGAATTATGGAGCAACGGCATAAACTAAGAAATAAAGCAACCAATTTATAAGTGAGAGATGCATAACATGGCAATCATTGAAAAGTAGCAACTTGTAGCAAACCGTATTTAGGTGGCCCCTTCTTGTTGACACAGTCATGTTTTCATCATGAATCTAAAAATGTGAAATAGGATATATGAGTGTATCAGTGGTCTACTTGATACTGGCGAGTTGTGCTGTACGACGAGTTTTACTAGGAACTGCTGTCTTGGTCTCGTTGCTGCTCAATTGACAAGCAGGCCTGCAGACATACATTCTCCACATAAATATCAATCCTGCCCTTTCTATTTCGAGACCGGCTTCCCGACCATTACGGATCAACTCCTGAGTGTGATCATTAACCACCAAGATCCTATCTGCTGGTTTCTGTCGGTACCCACCACCTGTTGGTCCTTTCCCATCTACCAGAAATGTTTTCGACATCGATCGTATCCCCTCTCCACGTCTCTCCCTTCTTCAGCGGACATTCTCTCGCCTCTCTCTATTTAAAGCTAGAAAACTGATGGGCGCTGCCTTAAACTAGGATCTTTCCCTTCTGGCCGCCAGGTAGTTTGTAGTTCTGTTCTAAACGTGGGGCGGTTTCAAAGCGTGATTTGCTGCAGTTTATAGTGTAGTGGAAAGATAATCTTAATTGTACAACTAACGGACAACTACAAAGTGCTCAGATCCCCTCAAAATGTTTCTCAGTATGAAGCACTTCCACTTCACACTAACGAAAGCACTGAAGATGGCCTCAGCTCAAACCCACGAATTTAGTATTCTGTAGTGCTCTGTATCTCACCTTTCTAGTTTTTGCCTTATTTCCTAAAACACAAGCAAGACTGCACTTGGTCAGAGTGATAAATTGAGAACGATTAGTTACAACGCTTGCACAATTAATCATCTAGTCACATCTCATTGCACATAACTGTCATGTGTGTGTAGTTGTGTGTAAAATATGCTTTGCTGTTGTTCTAATGTTTAAAAAAAACCATTACAAATTCTGCGACATTTGCTTTTCCTGTCTTAGTTTTTACACCAACCGCCATATTCCTTTAATTTCCCCTTTGTTTTGTCCATTATTTTTACCTCCTCCCCCTCCCCCTGTTGCCAAGTTTAAACAGCAGTAAATGCCTGACACACCACAGTATGTTTGTGCCCATATTTCTTCTTCACAAGCAGGGGTGCCATTTATGGACAAGGTGGCTAGTTTCAGGTAGCAGATAAGACCTCATGTACACATATATGAACAATGTAGCTAGTATGAGACCTCAGATAAGATTTTATGTACATACACATTAATAGACAATGTGGCTTAGCCTCATGCCACATATAAGATCTCGTGTACACATTTATGAACAAAGTAGTAAGTATAAGACCTCAGATAAGATTTCATGCACATATTTATGGACACGTTGGTCGGTATCATGCCACATATAATATCTCAGGCACACATTTATGGACAATGTGGTCGGTAGCTTGCCACATATCCCATGTACATTTTTTCGGGCTACATTAAGCCCAAAAGCTGAGTCTACAGAGGGAGGGAGTATATCTACTGCTGAGAACTGAACCCAGAATACTTGTTCGGCACATAACTTGTAAATGGCTTCATGAACCAGCATGAAATCTCTTCTACTTATTCTGAAATGTTTTCTGTAGCGGTACATTTAGTGTAGTAACTTGTTTGCTTCAAACACGTTTACACTAATGCCACTCTAAGAAATATGTTGACCGCAGGTAGCCAGTTATTATCCCCTCTTTGTTGAAGGATAGCCTTTTAATTAAAATGCACTCAAGTTTCATTCTATCAGATCAAACTAAGATGTGAAAAAATGCATTTATATGTAGGGTTGTGCCAACTGTTTTGATAGAGCTCGAGATTCTCATCTATTATTCGTGGACATGTCGTTTGAGTCTTATAAAGAATTTGATGTCAGCTTATAAAAAATATTAAAACACTAGGAAAATAATCATGAAATAAGTGCATGTTGGCAAAATAATAGAACCGCATCAGATACAATGAGCACAGGCCTAAGTTGTCAGTTTTTAGCTCCAAGTCCATGAAAGAAACATGTTGTCGTCACAAGTTGGCTGGATGCACAACAGCTACTACCTGGGAAATTGGCATAAACACGTCTGCCCCAATAACAACCTTTCAGAGCTTGTTATCTGCCCTCATGCCCGCCTGAGATTAGCGGGGTCGCCCAGTGTGACTTCTATTAGCTCTGATAGTTCTATTGGTATAAACATGCGTGGCTGTGGCAAAGTAAATAGAACTATCTTCACACCCCCCCCCCAAAAAAAAAAAAAAAAAAAAAAAAGGGTATTATTACAGCTGTGCAGTAATAAAACAAGACACTAAACCGTATGACGTAACGGTCTAAAATATGACCTTCCATCTTCGTGAACAGAATACAGGCAGACAGAAACTAATATGTTTCGTCACTGATAGTCTTACGGGGTGCCATATATAAGTGGCCCCCGCGGCCCCCCCCCCCCTTTCCCAACTTTTCCCTTTCAATGATACTTTATTTTTGACTATGTTGTAGTGTAGTTACATCCTTTTTTATTTTTTTGTGGTATGTTGGTTGTTTCTGATAATGAATACATAAAGAAATAACAGATAAAATGGTTCTGCCACGTGATAAGATAGTTGCCAGAACACAACACAGCGAGCCTTTATAAAGGATGCGAGAACACCAGACTCAAGCGCCGACCACGAAAAATATGGATTGTTGGAATATTAGAAACACTAGGAAACATAGCAGCAATAGAGGCCAGCAGAAGAACAAAAGGCCGCAAATTATATCTCCAATTAAGGCTGAAAAGCAAATGATAACGGAAAGGAGTTTCTGAAAGATGTTTTGGCCACAACGTCGTCACGTTTCTGCGTTGTCCTTTATTACCGTAAAGCTGAAACCATACATTTTACTAGTTTAAAAAAAAAAGTATGATTCGTATTACATTAACATAAAAAAAAATCATGTTGCTTTGTAATCATCATCTTGTTCGTTAGGGAGGATCGTTGAGATTAGCCGGCAAGTTTAGCGATACAAGTAAACGTGGGTTCAGTCTGACGCTGTCCAGTCGACCCAGCAAAGAAAGGGTACCTGGTAGGCAGAGCTGGGGGAGGAAGGTAATAACAGCGAGGAGCACTGGCTCGTTGCTACTACAATGACGCTTCACTCCCATACAACGTCATCGCATGTAAAGGGACATTCTTTACCGTAGCTGTGTATGCTACAAAATGAATTACAGATCGCCCTCTTACACTTTAGGAAGATACAGTGTTGCAGATGCAATGGTAGGACCCCCCTCCCCCCCTTTCCCCTTTTCCCACTCGGGCCTGTATACTGATTTGTTAGTACAGCAAGTTAAAAAAAAAAAATATATATATATATATATATATATATATATATATTTGTCACCAGTTCCATCCTATGTGAAGTAAGGTACTTAGTTACTAGTCACTTCGGGGTATAACCTAACATAAACATTAACAAGAAAACTTCCTTACATGGAAGTTACTTTCTAATGTGATAACTTAATTACCCCATAGTCGACATGCTTATTTTACCTTACTATTTATTATAATTATTTTTTGTTATTGCTCCCAAGTCTCGCAATTTCTTTGATTAAATCGTTTCTTCGTTTGTGAAAATGTTGCTTGGATTTATTTTTGTTTTGCTTTATTAATTGTATAACTAGTGCATGTAGGCCTTGTTAATTGTTTGCGTTCTTATGTCAGCCAACCTCTGTCCATGCCCTATGACGAATGGGGAACATGATGATGTGAGTGCCTAGATATTTAAGTGATCAACATTTTTTTTGTGGTTGGGGGGGGGGGGGGGGATGACTTGGCCGCTGTACTTAAAAAAAAAAAGTTAGGTACCAATTTAAGACTAGGCCTAGGTGAACCTAGTCCGTGGCCAGCGGCAAGCAATGCAGGAACATGTATCATCCGTTGATTGACTATAGTTGGCTATAAAAAAAAAAAAAGTAAAGTACCCCTGTCACGCCAAGTGGCGTATAGGGAATATGGTGTTAGTGACCATCAATTTTACAGACCTTCGGCACATGATTTTTGGGGTAATGTGGTCGGTATTACGCCCGCGCCGCTTTACTTTCCCAGAAAAATCCGGTACTCATTTAAGGCTGGGTGAACCCGAAAGCCGTCGGTTAGGATAGAACCCTACCCCTTGTCCTTTGTAGTCCAGTTCACTAACCACTGAGCTATCGCGGCTCCCTATAGTTGGCTGTCATCATCATCATTATCATCATCATGTGCCATACCGGTTGGCGTAGGTGATCATGTCCCACCACAATCTTCTATCTACAGTGCATCGTATCAGTTCTATTGTTGACTGTTTTCCATGCCATGACACCAAGCTATCCAGTATCTTCTCTCATTGTCGTCCGCGATCTCTCTTTCCTTGTTGGCTATAGATCATCATTATTATGTGGAACTAATCGTGGTCTTACGAATGATTTTCCATTTGTATTCATTGGTAAAGCTGCACTGTTTTTACGCGTGTTTTCCTGAAACGCATCATCCTTCACGTTATTTGTCTTTCCTCCCTCCAGTAAGCAATGCAGCGTTTGAAATAAGCTGCACTTACCTCAATTGTATCATGCCTTCTCTCTAGTAGCTGTCAGTTGTGCCTAATCTCCTAGCATGCACACAGCCGATTGTAAACGAAGACGGTGAAACGGCTGGGAAACGTTTCTAGCCAACTCTGCCGACCGTACGTCAAGCTGTCTCAAGGACGTAGAAGGTCACGCCCTGTGGGTCATATTAGTAATGGGCACGTCCCAACACAAACAGTAACACTGATATAATATATTAATTCGTTTGTGTTTTTTCCTTTTATTTGATATTTAATTAGTATTTTATATATTTGATTTATTTTCTTTTGGGTGGGGGCGGGGTGAGTGATACTTTAGTGATGTTTGTTTAATGTACAGGAAAAGAGGGCAAGGTAGTGTCATGTTATATTGTCCACACATTTATTTGTAGATTTAATAGTATAGTCATTTATTGAACGACTTTAAATAAAAAAAAAAAAAGTTTGAATATGGATGCCTGTAAGTTAAGAGTAATGCCTAAAATAGCCTGTTTGCCAGCCGTGTTTGTGATTCCCGTTCGAGGTGCCACTCCGCGCGCGCGCGTGTGTGTTCCTCTAGAGGTGCCATCTCTGTATGTATGCCTATTAGTCTGTCTCACTTGAGTGTGATGTCATCTAAACAACAACTGAATGGACCATTATCTTCCAAATTGCCCTTCGTACACTCAGGTTATTAAATTCCTCACTGCCTTGCGCCCTTCACGCTCGCCTGGGCTGTGCCAAAAATAACTCCTTAACTCCTGCCAAATTGCGGTCTCGCGCGTGTAAAATCAAGTAGGCTGGTAGAATAACAACTCGCTTTTGAAATATATTTTTGGCAAAATTCTTAGCAAATGTGGCAGTCGAACAAATGCATGTTAAAGATTTTCTACTCTCTTTTTCTCTATGTTCTGGAAGTGTTCCAGAAATGTTTGAAACCTGGTACTGCTTTCATGCCGTTTCAGTAACAAAAGGCATATTTAGCACACAGATCACATAGCATGATGACGCTTAGCAGCAGCTTGTGCATGAAGTTTGGCAAAGAAAGATTGTTTTCTGCAGGGCCCACATCCCATTTGCATTTCTGCCTGGCTCGTTCCACAGATGTGTAACAGATAAAAGATTGTGTGAGAAATGTTGCACTGAGTCTCTTGAGGCACTTCTGACTGCCATCACCAGCGTTATCTGCCCATTATAAGCGTCGTTTTCACGATGAAACTGTTCAGCGAGAGCCACACCACTTGGATGTTGCTGCCATTTAGGATGAGTTGGAATGACACATTGGGCCGCTGAATGACTATATTCGGACTAGTCGTTTGCTGCAGAAAGTCATTTGCGGACGTTAACAATGATCCCCCGTCCCTCTTTAGTCTGTTTCCTGTTTCTCCTATAACACAGCTCATCAGTCAACCTCTTTAGTCTGTTTCCTGTTCCTGTTTCTCCTATAACACAGCTCATCAGTCAACCTCTTTAGTCTGTTGCCTGTTCCTGTTTCTCTTATAACACAGCTCATCAGTCAACAACTTGTTACTTTTTCATAAACAATCACAGAGAGAGCTTTTCACTCTATCATTCTTGTTCGTCTCCATGGTTCCTCACTACGAATTCCCTTGAAGCAACCGTCTTGTAGTGTGCATATGTATTGTGATGGCACTAGATAATCTCAACCGCATGGACATTTCTTACCATGGCTAGTGCTCTGAGGCGTGTTTGAGTTGTTCTTTCCATCAGAACATGTTCTTCTTGGCATCTATTTTTAGTTCACGTGTTATTTCCTCGCACATCGCACCAGCGAACAACAATCGACAATAATTGATTAGGCATTTCTTGCAAGCGTCTGGCCACTTCCTATTTTCTGGCTTGTGTCTGTCCCACATTCTCTCTCGTCCAAGTAAACAACAGAGCCTGGCAGTTAGTCACTTTTCAATGTCTTCAGTGAGGCAAGAGAGTTAAACTGTTGATATGTTTTTGTTTATCTGTAGCATACTTCGTACGCGTTTACACTAACTGCATATCTTCATCACACAAACACACACCATTCTCTGTACACAACCACATCCCATGTACACACAATCTCATCCCCACCCATTGTTGTTTCCGTTTGAACGACTTCTGGGTTGAAAGTCAACATATTCTCAAAGTACCTTGTCTCCTTGGTGGGCTTTTCCTGTAGCCCATAATGCGTTTATACAACAGGGTCAGTTAAACCTTGACATGGGGGCAGGTTCACCTTGTCTACTGCACGTTTTTAAATATTTTTTTTAGTAGACAGCAACTGGAACATGTAACAGAAAGAGGCATGCTTTGACATGCATTTTATATATATATATAGCTTTTATTGAAGCGTCATAGAAGGCATGTTATGCTGGTGCAAGCAGAGTTTAATGTTGGGAGAATGGCAGGACAATGACAGACAGCTCATGCACAATTAGCCTGTGAAGTTTGCCAAGTGACAACTTCACTCAAAGAATCAGTAGTTAGAGAAACATCACATTTTTGTTGATTAGGCAGTGGGAGTAAGAAATTTCTCAATATTTATAAATAAATGCATACTTAACACATTGTCATGTCACTTTAGGAGAAAAACATTTCAGATTCGAATATTTGAATGTTGTTTAGCGTGGGCAGGTTTCTAATATATGGGAATCACATTTCAGACATTTGGCCAGTTTTTACAAACATGAAAGACATGGTCATACATAATGAACAGTTATGTTATTTATGAGTTCCTCAAGGCTGCTGAACTGTGTTTATTGTGATAGTGGTGCGATCCTTTATTTGTCTAGTAGAGGATGATTTTGCTCTTTTGGCAGTCTGAATGTTTCTTGATGTCTAGCTGTGTTGCCTGTCTCATTGACTGTAGTCTATGGGGAGTCCTTTATCTATCTATCTATTGACCTCGAGCCGTAACCGGCCCATAGGGCGTAGATACACCTTCTCCTATATGAATTTTTGTTCTAGCAGTTTTCTTTTAAAGATATTTTATCAAATCTCGCCATCTGTCTCTGTTCTGTGCAAGCAGTTCTATCTCATGAGGGAGCCGATTCCTGCTGCTCTTGCCTCTCTCATCAATGTTCTTCTCAGTGTCTCCCTGGGTCTTCTCTTTTTCTTTTACCTGTTGTTTCCCATATGAGGGCTTGCTTGCTATTCGATTATTATCTCTTCTCATCACATGTCCAACGCATGACCATCGTCCTTTCTCTACCACCGAAGACATTAGTGGTTGACTGGCGATTTCTCCAACCTCCTCGTTTGTCTTGAACTCGCTCCATTATACCAAGCATTTTCCCCAGACATTTATTTTCGAATGCTTCACTCTGTTTCCAAACGTAGACCTGAGTCCTTTATAGCTTGATTGAATTGTCAAGGAATGAATAGTCCTCGGCATTATCAGCCCATAAAAGGATGCTAAGGGGCATAGGTATGTTGTATTTGCAACATTTAATTCTTCTGCACAATGTCACATGAATTAAATGCATAAAAAAAATACCTAAATTAAGGTCTTAAATTTCACATCCTTGAGATGTAGTTTTAAAAAAATGTCATGATCATTAATGTGGTTTACATATGGTGTTATGCTAACCAAGTTCAGTATGATAGAAAGAATAACATCACTTGCTGAGTAAATGCAGGGTCCCTTATGCATTTCCTGGCCGTGTCTATATGTAGGTCACAAAATGGATCTTTTAAAAACCAGGTGTCAAGGGTATATGTTCCTTGACTGCTGTAAAACAATATACATAAGACTTGCTGAGCTTTGCATTAAGTTTTACATAAATCATTCACCTTCTGAATAAAACAAAAGCTAATTTGAAGGACACATTGCACGGCTTCTGCAAATTCATGGCCAGAGACACTTTTAATAGCAGTGGAGGGGTTTTATTAATTAAAAACAAGTTGTACTAAAACTGATTAATTAAAGTGATTGTAAGTAAATGTAAAAGTAATCATCACACATTGTGGTATATGGGAAATATGATGTGAGGCCCACATTTTCCATGACCATAATAGTTGTTTTTATTACGCAGGGGGAGGGGGGGGGGCGCTACTTCTTCAGGAGTCATCATTAGAACACAATCTCACTGTCTTCTGGCAAACCTGAAGCTCTTGTCAGTCAGAAGAAGTGTTGCATTATTTGGGAATTCAACCTGGGGGTTTGCTGGATCAGTATATGAGCAAACAAATTACTTTGCTGTTTACTCATATATTTATTATTATTTTTTGTTTCTTCCTTGTCCTGTTTATGTTTGATCTTTTAATTCCACTTGGTAAAACATCAATTTTGGTTGTTGTGATTATGTAAAACCAGAACAGTTGATGTGTTTATCATCCACTTCTCTTTAATGGTAAGTCGGACTTAAGTGAATTAGGTAAAAGGAAAAAAAAAAGAGAAAAAGTGGTATGGTTACAGCAACTATACCACTTCTCTTTTTTCTTTCCTTTCACCTTTATCGTCACCTTTACAGCAGCTTCACATTTGTATTCATTTCTATGCCTTGACCCCTTTAAGTGAATTAGTTAGCACTATGTTCCTGAACTATCCAGATCAACTTGTTTATTTATCTGTTATCTGTTTACTCATAATTTTTACCTTGTTATAATAGTGTAAAATATATCTCATAAAAGGTTATAAAATAAGTTTACAATGGTATCTTAGAATTGAATATTTTATTTTTGTAAATGTTTTAAATGCATTGAGAGGTTATCATTTTTGATAATTTTGGAAACATTCCTTTTCTTCAGATGAACGTGAGTTGGTGCAGAAGAAAACTTTCCAGAAATGGGTCAACTCACACTTAATTCGTGTCAACCACAAGATCCAGGACTTGTATGTGGATCTCCGAGACGGCAAGATGCTCATCAAATTGCTGGAGGTGCTGTCGGGAGAGAGGCTGGTAGGTCTCACTTTTTAGACAAAGACATTTTGCAAACAGTTTCTGTTTCTTTCACTCCTCTTCTTTCATTACTGTCAACCTCTTATTTTGTGCACTCTGTAACACTTGTCCAGAGCACAACATCTCTCCTTTTATACCAGCCTTAATAGTCACTCACACAGTCATCACACTGGACGGAGAATGTTGACAACAAAATTCCTTGGGCTTTGAGGCAGAAATGCAGGCCTTGATTTTTGAGAATTCTTGTGAGAGTGATGCTACCTTCTACACAGATAGGTCTGTTATTTAGAAAGTAAAGAGCTTGTGGGCTTTCACAGCTCATGTTGGAGGTAGAACTGTGAAGGAAGACAGTGGTGTTTTTGCATTGAGTGCAAGTAGTTTGACCATGGAGATTATGGCTGTCATTAAACGATTGGCATGGCTGGAGACACAGACTTATACTGTTGTCTTTCGTAAGTATGCCCAGACAGATTGCAACTGGCTGGGCTCTATGGCTGTGGTTAGAGTCTCTGGGGAGATCTGGTCTTAACTGTTTCATTTTCATGTCATGTCACACTGGTATAAGAGGTAATGAGTGTGCTGACAGGCTTGCCAATTTGTTTGATGTTGAGTGAGGAAGGACACTGGACTGTGATGACATTCTGAATGCCCTCAGGGATGCTGGACGATAAAAATGACTTGTTACACTGAATCCGTAACCATGAACAAGCTGCATCTGCATAAACATAATGTCAAGGTGGGAGATGCTAGGTGGGAGCGCTATGCTATAATTAGGATTACCTGTCAACTAAACTGAACTAAACAAAAAATAAACTAATAGTCACTATTCACTACAAGTTGTGGAATGTGTGTAATCGATTTAAGAATCTTACCTGCACTAGATGTTGATTTGTTTAGAGATTGATGATTTGTTTTAATGCAGATAATTCATGAATATCACTGTTTCAAATCTGTAGAATGTTGTATTACTGAAACAGGGAGGTAACAAGGAGCAAAGAGTGGAACAGATCTTATTCACGGAGCGGCAATGAAGTTAGTATATTGTTGCGCAGTTCACAACAGAGAGCAAGTTGAGACAGTGTGTGCAATGATGCACCAAGTGAAACTTTAGGAGAAGTGTGACGTGAGCGGAGAGAGTTGGGGGTTAGCAACAAGAACGTCAGTAGGAGACGCACGTGCAAGAGTAAACAAGGCGAAGTTCATTGGATTATGTAGTGTGACAGTTCAATTGAAATTGAGTTCACAACGTCATCTTCATCAGACAGATGAGGATGAAAATGTAGTTGGGCAAGTTGCCGCAACGAACAAGTGGTGGCAGCTCTTGAGTGACTTACATCAACGTAGGCTTCAAGAGAAGCAGCGAGTTGAAAGGTAGTGCTCTCAATAGCATCTACGACCAGTCTAGTGACAATAGAACTTAGAATAGTTTTCCAGAAGCCCTATCAACCAGGACAGGGCTCGACACGGAGTATGAGGCTCTAGGAGACAACAAGATAGGCGAAGGGAGTGAACCTAATATCGCTGATTCATGAGTAGCAACATAGCTGCTGTGGGATACTAAGGACAGAATCCTAAACACTGCTGTTAAAGGGAGATAGGAGAGGCCCGAGTGGCGTGAGATCGGGCAGCTTTATAACTGGGTAGTGTTATTGAACAATGCTAGAGAATGCCACAAAAGTGAGCGGCAACTATATGTGAGAGTGCAAGCAGAATATTGAAATTGTAAAATTCAATGTAATTTGTGAAATGGAGATTGTCAAGAGTAAAACTACAGGTGGGTGTTTCTTTCATCTGGTGTTTAGTCAATGGCTGTTCGAGCGTGAGCTGTACTTTGTCTGTCACTGGTGAAGAATGAAATTGGGTTGTAAATAACCGAAGGCTTAATACTAACAGCGCGAAGTACAACGACACGATCAACCCGGCCAAGGAGTGTTATACAGGGGCAGAATCAAACGCGGCTACAGTCGAAGCAGTGGCAAGCCATCGCAGGCAGAGGTCGACTCGACGTGTCAGTTCACACAGGCAGCTCACCCACCTTCGAGTCTAGTGCAAGTGTGTTGCAAGGATCGCAGGCTGGTCATCGGTCATATTTACATACATGCCTGTGATGCAACGCAAATCAAGGCGTTGAGGCTCTAGATGTCATAAAGAAACATCCGATTATATTACATTTAATGGCACTTTCTTTTTCATTTGTAAAAAGAAACATAAACAAAATTATTGATTGTATTGCATGGAACAGTTTTAATTAGTAACTCTGATGACATTTTTAAATGCAACCCTATTCTTCTTGGATGTTATTTGTTATTGATGCGTCATCATAATTTTTTTAGGGGAAAAAAAGGAATAAAATATGAAATGTCACCAGGTCAATAATGATAAAAAATACTCTGAAAATTAATTTTATAGTGTCAATCTCTATGTAATAATTCATGATCGTTCGCTACAAGAATTTCTAAGTCTCTATTTGAAACTGACATTTGAGGAGGTTTTTGACCTCAATTCTAAGATTTTGCCTTAATTTTTTGTTTGATTACAATTTCTGCAGTCAGTCTGTGAAAAATATGTTTATTTCCCCAGTCAAGTATTGTATGTTTTACTATATATGGTGCAGTTCTGATAATTAATTTTATAGTAGAGTGTAATTTATGCATTTTCATATACAGCCGCGACCAACCAAAGGCAAGATGAGAATACATTGCCTAGAAAATGTAGACAAGGCTCTGACTTTCCTTCATGAGCAGAGAGTCCACCTGGAGAACATGGGAGCACATGATATTGTGGATGGAAGTGCTCGTCTGACACTGGGACTTATCTGGACCATCATTCTGAGATTCCAGGTAATGCCAAATTTCATTATTGTTGATGTAGAAATATTATTATAATTTTTTTTTTTTTACTCCATAATGGTTAAGTGTCAGCATAATACTACAGTCATCCCTTTCCATTGTTGTGCCACTGGAAAATGCTACAATGCTAAGGTTGGCAAGAGTGCATGGTTTGGATTCCATGCTGAACTATCAGGTTTCTCTTATAAGTGATTCCTGAGATCAATCACTGACTTATGTCAGAGGTGGACTATTTTTGTCTTAGTCTCAGGATCATCATCACTGTACGTGAATAATGTCCTTTATTACAACGATCTCGTCACTGTGCATGAACTGTATAACATCAATAAGGGCCCTACAGAGTAATTTCAGAAAGCAGGCTTATTTTAAGCAGTATTGTGAACACAGTAGGATTTGTTCTCATTTTTTATTTGTTTCAAGAAGAAGGGCTCTTTTGCATGTTCAACATGAGCAGGGAACCTCCGTTTTTTATCTTCAGTCCTCAATAGGGCTAGTTACTTGATCTTACCTACCTTGAAATCAGGGAATACAAAATACCAGATTGCCCCAAATGTGGTTTGAAATGGTTGCCTTGTGGTTGTGAGGTAAGTACTCCTTAACCTGAACACTACAGTGACCCTCAAAGGATGGAATCTAGTGTTAATGTTGAGCATATTAAAGAACCCTTGGCAGCAGATGAAAATTAGAAAAGGCAGATTGAATGACACTTGATCTTGAACCTTCTAGCACTGATGTTGCTTAGAGATTGTAGTGTTTTGGTTTTTTTTTGCACTGATCTCTATTGGTGAGATTTAAATCTTATCAAATGAGTCTAGGCCTGCTAACTTTGCTTCTCTTATCAGTGTTCAGAGTCTCTAGATCTTCCTTTTTTTCTGTATCCTGATGTTTCCCATAAAAAAATTCTGTTTTGAAATTCTCTTGTTATTTCTTCTGAAAAACATGTGCAGCATATTTCCATCTTCACTTGTTAATTGTAGATGAGGTGGTTGGTTGCATTGGCCATTTCTCTTATCTCTATATTAATCTTGAATTCATTCACTTATACACAGAGTATTCTTCTTAGACATTTGTCCTTTGAAAGCAATTATTTGTCCTCATGCTCTTTTGTTGTTTTCCAGCTTTCACATGCACAGGAAAGGGTTGAATACAATTGATTTGAATATTCTAAGTTTTGTTTTCCTTCTTAGTATTTTTTATTTCCATATTTTGTCAAGGTTTTTTTGAATGGCACTGCTCAAGTAAAACTTAAAATATGTAGCAATCTCTTCTTCTTCAGAATTAAACCCAGACCTTCCCGATCAAGTAGTGAGCAGACTAACTACTCAGCTGCCCAAATTTATTTCTATATTAGACTTTAATTCATCCCAGGGGAACCTGTGAGATGCATGCAATTTAATTGTGTTATATTTTATATTCCAGATCCAAGACATTACCATTGAAGAATTTGACAACAATGAGACCAGGTCCGCCAAAGATGCTCTTTTGCTCTGGTGCCAAATGAAGACTGCAGGATACCCCAATGTAAATGTTCGTAACTTCACCACCAGCTGGAGGGATGGCCTTGCCTTCAATGCTCTCATTCACAAGCACAGGTATTTAAAAATTGTTAAACCATGTCTGATCTACTAACAGATGAGCTATGATGATATTATTGTTACATGTGCACACGTGTGTGTATAAAAGAAAGGTGGAAAAGAACAAATCAAGAGCAGCCTCAGCTGTCAGCATGGAATTAATTATTAGTGGAGATTGAGTGTTTTTAGCAGCTTGTAGTGTAAAGATTAGAAAGGATGAAAGACTATGAGAGTTTCATTCTTGCATACTTATTAATAATATCCATAATTGGTGTTTTAAAAAAGCTGCAGATGGATATTAGGATTCTAATATTTAGGTAGAGATACAATGTTTATGTGATGCAGATCACTGTGATGCTAATTTTAATTGACGATAAATCGTAAAAATTGTTTTAAAATTAGGTATTTAGCCAGTTGGAGCCTCTGTGGCTGAATGGTTAGTGTGCTCACTTTCTGATCAGAAGGGTCAGGGTTTGATTCCCAGAAGTGATAGATTTTTTTTTTAGACCGACATGACTCAGGGCTTCACCCAAAAAAAATGTGGTTAGTGCACTCCTGTACTAATCATGTGATTCCAGGTTATTTCCCCAAAGTAGCAAATATTTTCAGACTGACAAGAAATTAGGGTTTACCCAGCCTCAGACAATAAGTAAACCAGACAGATTTCTTGGAAAGTAGGAAGGTCTGGCTTCATATAGGCACAATTAAGCTGTTAATGTGTGGCCATAAAAAATATGGATTTTCTTTTATCCCACAACTTGTGCCAAGTAACGTTGCAGAGGAGAGGAATGTGTAATTTACTGACCTTCGCCAGTAATACGTCTTACTGTAGTTATCCCGAATTTACTTGTCTCTGTGATGCCATCGCTTTTGAATTTGCCTTTTGCTCTTTAACCTGATGTTATGAATATGATAAAGGCACTATAGTTCGTTCACAAATTCGTGCCCACAGAGTTTATTAATTATCTCGGAAACTGTTTGATGAATTTCTGTAATTCTTTTTCGTGAAATCTTATTTTTTCACCTACCTTCAGTCTGATTTTTTGCTCTACAGTCATGCATTTAGGAAAGATTTTTGCTTATTTTAAGTATATAAAAATATGATTTTCTTGCTTGTCCTAAATTTTAGGATTATACAATACCCATATTTGTTGCAATCAACTCACCAAAGGCAAAGGCAATATTCACCAATGCCATGTTACGATGCCACATTGGCCTGGTTTTAATTTAAACACAGGACAGTTCCTTAATTTCAACACTGGAAGCACTTCTTATGGCTCCCTTTTCCTCCAGAGAAGTTTCCTCTACCACTTGATGCTGATGTGTTGAAGGTGCTAAAGTTCTTCTTTGGTTAGCATTTTTTTTTACTGCTCACACATAGTTTGAACATAAAAGCATCCTTTGAACTTTGGACTTCTTCTTCATTGTTCAGCTACTGCTATGCATTTAGACGTTTAGATCAGCATGGGTCACAAATAAAATGGTGCATTTGAGGTCTTCACTGGTTCCTCATAATGCAGGATTGATTCCATGGGCCATATTTGTGTTCTTATGGCAGGGTGTTGAGTGCAGATGTCCTGCAGGATATGCTCTATAGTTTGGATGCTCGGCAGTTGCATGTTGCAGAGTCACCGAGGAACTCTGGACTAAAATTCTCTTTAATTTGGAGTTCAAGCTTTGGAACGTTTGAAGTTAGGGTCATCTGAAGTTTGAGGCTCCACTGTAGTTGATTTAGTGTTTATCTATACTAAGATGTGAGTAGGCTAAACTTATTTCAGGAGAATCATATAATAATTTTGTATATTGCAGACCTGACTTGATCAACTATGACAAGCTACAGAAATCCAATGCTATGCACAACCTGAACAATGCTTTCACTGTTGCTGAGGAGAAACTAGGCCTGACCAGTCTGCTAGATCCAGAAGGTAAGCTCCCTTGCTGAATTTGGCCCAAATACTGTCTCCCCTAGCATTGCTCTGCTGCTATGAATTGGCAGTAAAACTCATTACCAACAATGATGACATTTTTTTTGGTGGTGTTTCTTTCTTGTGCCGTGGCATCGTGTGTTTTGTGCATTTTATGTATTTGTTTTTATTTACACTTACGATAATGGAATATGTGTGACTTGTCACTTTTAGCATCTCCAGATGTGTTGATCTTGATTGCCTTTTATAGTTAAATACTTGGTTTACACACAAGGGATTTCATGATATCTCTCTTCCCACTCGCACTGCTTTCTCATATTGTAAGAAAAGCACAGAATTATTAAACAAATGTTAAGTGATAGGCAGTGTACTAAATGACATCTGCTGTCAGAAAAAATACTATTTGGGATAAGGATCGCTGGTTGGTGCCTCCAGTCTTATAAATCTCACTTAGTTCTCCGACCATATGGTGTTCTGTGTTATACTGTAGATGATTTTATTACATGTGGCGGGAGTGGGAAGAGACGATGAGGGAACATAAAAGAGTTATCATCATGCATACTCTTTGTTCAATGACTGGAAGCACATTTGAGACTGTGTGAAGTGTAATGTAGTCAGATCTTCTAACAAATCATGCTTGCAAATGCACTTGTCTAATGCATTCATTAACATGTACAATTGGTTTACTTAGCCATTAGGTCCAATAAAATATACATTTATTTAGTTATTACTTACTCATATGTGAGAGTGTCATATTGTTACATTTTAGATGTAAATGTGGAGTTTCCTGATGAGAAGTCTATCATCACCTATGTGGTGACCTACTACCACTACTTCTCCAAGATGAAGGCTGACTCAGTGCAGGGCAAGCGTATTGGAAAGGTAAGTTATGTCTTGAGAGAGTTGCTGTGTAGATTTACAAGGTAAAAGGATTTAGTTGTACTTGATAACATATACTAATTTCAGTAGCTTGGCTAAATATCTTTCTCTTTTGTTTAATCTCATTTAATCACATAAATTATCTCATAATCTTTAGTTTTTATCATCACCATATAGAATGTTTTTTATTCTCCCATGAACTTGATGGTTCTAAAAGACAAATTTTACTATTTCATTGTCTTATCTCAGAAATATAAACTTTTTATGATTCTTCTGTTTAACACTCAAGTTAATTTGAAGTAGCTATTTTATTCAAAATTTAGGAACTTTTTTGGTAAAAAAGAAATGAATATTTCACATCAGAAAGTATAAAATGTGTAAATCTTTGAAATATTTCTTCTCATAAACGTTAATCTAACACAAACTAGTTTAGATTAATTTTGATCAATTAATTTTAACTTAAATGGGAGATATTGTTTGCGAGCTTTTGCTATTTTGTTAGCCTCTCTTCTTGTTATGTTCCCTAGTGTTTGTAATATTTTATCAATCCATCTTTTTTGTGATCAGCCCTTGGGTCTAATGCTCTTGCAGCATTTATTGAAAGCTTGTTGTGTTGTATTTTGATCTTTCTATCATTTCAAGTGGCCAAACCATTTTATCTGTTGTTTCTTTGTGTATTCAGTGGCAGGAATTATTCCTAGTTTTTTCCTCAGTTCTTCATTCTGATCTTGTCTTTCATGCTGTTTCCTGTCGTAAGTCTTTCTAGGACATTTCATTTTGGTGGTGGTTAGTTAATTTTCTTAATGTTCTGGCATTAGTAACACAACATTGGAATGAAGATTGTGTTGTTGAGTGCCTGTTTTGCTTCTAGTTTTATTTCCTTGTTGACAGCAGAGGTTACATATAAAATACATTATGATAAAAAATCAACATCTGCATGGTCCCAGAAAATATCAGTTTTAAGAATGAAGGAAATTTAGTAGTTAGGGTATTTTACACAATAATGGTTGCCAAATTTGTAGAATTAAAGCTTAAATGTCACAATAAGTTTAAGGCAGACATCTATGAAAGGTCATTCCTAATTGAAGTCATCCCGTTATAACAAGATTATCTGCATGTTTAATAATGTACAAAGATTGACAAAAGTAATCCATTAGTTGAAGCCATCTGAATTTAATAGCTTGCTTCAGCCTTTTGAATTCTAGCTGTACATTACTTATTAGCAATATATATAGTATTTGTTATGAAACTCTTGTTTGTTGTTGTTCTAGGTCATTGATAATGCCCTCAACACCGAGAACATGATTGATCAATATGAGGGCATGACCTCCGACTTGCTGGAGTGGATTGAGCAGACAATTGCCATTTTGAATGACCGCCAGTTTGCCAACTCTCTCACTGGGGTGCAGCAACAGTTGGCAGCTTTCAGCACATACAGAATTGTAGAGAAGCCTCCCAAGTGAGTTTCATATTAGATTTCACATTAATAATGTTTGATCTGGTAAAACCCCCTTATTTTAAAAATATTTATTTCACTCAGAAAATGCAATACAGTAGAAACTCAATTATCTGGAGTGATTCAGGTAGTAAAAATATCTGGTTAATCATTACAAGATGCTAACCAAACAGTGCAGGGCATGAGTTTTTCTTTTTTTAGCACAAATGTTCACACATGATAATTGGGATAAATGTAATTATATATCTGCTATTTTTCGTTGCTCTATCTTGTATTGTATATCAATATGTGTAGGAACGGCTGCTATTTTTTGTTTACAATAGCAGAAGGTGCTCTGTTTAAGGAAAGAACATACAAATTGTGTTGGACTGAAAAAAAAAAAGAATAAAACGATACCACTTTCCTTGGATTAACCTTACAAAATGCTAACATAAGAGATGACTCTCCTTGCATGGTGTATCCACATTTATGCGTTTTGGGTGAATTAAAGAACTTGTCACATTTTTATGACCTCTCATAGTGGAAAAGGTCATAATTTTTTTTTTCTATTACTAAAATAGCAACAACAACAATAAAAAAATACCAGATGTTTTTACACAGAATAGTTTTAAATGGCTTCAAAACAGCCCAAGGGATCAGAAAAGCTTCCAGAAATATTTTTTTTAATGAAAAGGTGGATGAATTTAAACTATTCTTCATCATTCTATAACTTGGGGGGTCATTTGAGTACTGCTGACAGACTTCATCAACCTTCTCCATATATCTCTATCTTTAGTAATTCTTTAGGACTCTCGAAATAAAGCCTGGCCATTCTTTGATATTATCTTCCCATCTCTATTTTTGGCCTACCTCTTCTTCTTTCAGAATTCCCAGATCAGATAACCAAGGTGTGTGACCGGATCACTACACTACAACTATTTAAAATGATAAAATAACAACAGCCATGCTATGTGGTCTCTTGTAAATCCAAGACTGCTTTTTGGTCCCAGGAAGTGGCCAGTTGTCTATGTTCTATCAATGGCTTACTATATGTAGAACAATAATCAAAGTTTTTACATGAAAACATACAATTCTATTGAAAACAGGACGTGTCACACCAAATAATAATTTAGTAACTTGCACTTACAAATATAAATATAAAAAATAGCAAATAACAACCTCATCAAGGCCAGCTCCTTGTCGTGGGGATGGGGCTTAACAGTCACCAGGGACTGAAAACCAAGACTGGCCAGGCCTTCCTACACCCGAGCAAGACCACAGTCTGTTCTATCAAGTTTAAGTGCTGAAGTCGGAGACAACCAGTCAAAAGGCGCACAACAACAATCAGGATGCCACGCACACACGCCAATGGGAAGTATTTAGGACGAACGAAAGATAGATAGATAGATAGCAAATAACAAACATTAGACACTTGCTTGTTCAACATTATATATTCAGTGAACATTTGGTGCCAGTATAAATTGATTGTATAATTAATTGCTGGGTCATAAAATATGAGTCAGAATAACTAAATGTCTGAATGTCCAAAATCCAGATAATTGAGTGTCTCCTGCAGTCAAAGTTATTGCAGTTTCTGAAGTTAAGATAAATGATTTGTGTGTGACTTTGTCAAGTTTGGTGAATCAGACCTTTTCTTCCATCAGATTTGATGAGAAAGGCAATCTGGAAATCCTGCTGTTTACCATTCAGAGCAAGATGCGGGCCAACAATCAGCGACCCTACCTGCCCAAGGAAGGGAAGTTGCTGTCAGACATTAACAGAGCCTGGGAGAGACTGGACAAGGCAGAACATGAAAGAGAGCTCTCTCTTAGAGAAGAACTAATCAGGTACCTTTTGTTTAGGACGTGGAATGAGTTTGATGCAGGAAACATGAATTATATAATTTGTTGAATTAATTATTTTATACGTTTTAATTTTATTGTAAATGTTTTTGTTTTTTTTAGACATCCTTCAAAACTAACCAATGTTCAATGTGGCTAAATAAGCCCAATATATATATATATATCTAACGTAATTTAGAACTTTTAGGTTAATTTAGAACTTTTAGGTTATGCTACTTCAAAAGTAATAATAAAATTAAACAATGAGTTGCTTGTTGTACAAAAATACATTCTTCATAGCTTATACTAATAACTTGTGACATTTTTCAGGCAAGAAAAACTAGAGCAGCTTGCAGCTCGTTTTGGCCGTAAAGCAGGCATGCGAGAAGAATGGTTAAGTGAGAATCAACGTCTGGTAGCTCAGGATAATTTTGGCAATGACTTGGCTGCTGTTGAAGCTGCCACCAAGAAGCATGAGGCCATCGAGACAGACATTAGTGCCTACGAGGAACGTGTCCTTGCTGTTGTGGCTGTTGCTACTGAACTGGATCAGGAGAACTACCATGATATTGACCGTATCAATGCCAGGTAAATTGGAGCAGATAGATACTACCTATTTTTCCTAATTAGGATAAGCTAGTGCCTCTGAGATACTTTGCTTGGTATTCTGTTGTCAAGCTATTGTTCACTATGCTTATCTCATCTGCTTTGTGATGCTGATTTCTCTGATGCCTGTAAGTAAATATCTCTATATCTATTTCTCAGTATATTTTATCTGGATCCAGTGCACTGCCTCTTGATACCTCTACCACAGCATCTCTTATTCTCTGTGTACTTCACATTATTGTCCTCAGTATTCTGTGATAGCCATCGTCAATTGGATAATCAGCTCAATGAGGTATATAATTGCTGCATGTTCTCCATTACTCTAATCATACTACTCTGGAAGTCTTGCTTTAGTCAGTACATCTTCTGTATATAAAGATTGATGTTCTGTTATCTTTACTAAGGGATTAAAGTATGATAGATGTCTGAAACACCTTGTTAATCATGAATTGATCTGCTGCCAATATATCAGCTTACTTCAGAAGAACAGGACATGTTAACAACAGGCTCATGAAGATTAGAATCATAGATATGATTGTTCGTTCGTTCGTTCGCTTTCGTCAGCTTTGACCTCTGACGAAGTCCCACCCACTCAATTTTGTGGGACTGAATTTTGCGTGTAAAGTCTGTTTTATCCCATTACAGGATGCCCCTCGCCATGCAGGCAGAATTACTCCGACTTCAGAGGTACTAATTTTTAGGGAATTATTGGTCGTTTCAAATCTAAATGTTCACGATTAACATGAAATATCTCCTCTTTCCCTGCACTTACAAACTTGATTTTTTGCATCTGGCCTTGTTTTTCCAAGGTCCCACCGATTTCACAAAATTTAATGATGTAGGAAGTATGCTTCATCATGAAGCAGCACTTTCCTTTGATCTCAGTGAATTTACGGATCTTTTTGCTCCTGGAGAAAATAATTTACAGTACATTAATGGAAATCAGCTTCTCGACATAGGCGTCTCTACACAACTTGAAAGTTGGAGGCGTTTATCAACTGTTTACTTTCTATTGTTTACTTTCTTTAAAATACTATGAGAATGTCAATGTTATAGCCTTTACAGACGGTCTAAAACAAATCAGCGTATAAACAGTTCCATTAATGAAAACTATTTAAACAATATACAACAAAGAATACATAAAAAAAAATTAATTATCCGTTGCGAGCGATAACGAGCATGACATATCAAGCAAAGTTATTGTTTATGGGTACGCATGTGACTAAAGAGTCCGATGTAAGCACGGGATCCTCTCCACTGTAAAGAGCTACATTGTTCGTTTTATGTCTTTCCATGTGACTTTCATTATTTTACGTAAACAAGACATATGAAAGTGATTTAGTTTCTTTGCATGCCTGCAGTACACATATCAAGAATCTTTACATTTTCAAAACGTTATCAACTTTAGCTAAAGATTGATCATGCGGACATATAAAAACGTCCATTATTATTTCATTTATTCTGAATCAGAGGAGTCTAACATATTGATTACTAATCTGGGCTGAACGAACGATAGTCCATCTTTTTTCCAATAGTCATTTTCTTCTTTTAAGACATGATCTTCACATTTGCACCAAAAATCTTTGTCAATCTGTGATAGAGCAGCATATGTCAGTCCTTTTATATCGCATAGTTTAAAACTTGTATTCTCAGCTGCCACCTGCCCTTTAATTTTTGCCCAAACGAGTTCAATGGGGTTTAATTGTGGATGATAAGGGGGCAGTCTCAAGCACGTATGACCATGCTGTTGAATGATTTTGTCTATTTGGAATACTTTGGTCTTTTGCGATTTCTTAACAAGTGACAGTAATTCAGGTTTCAAAAATCCCTCGTTAAATGGAATTCCTTCCTTTCTTAGCCAAATCTTTATAACATCTTTTGTACTGGTAGATGTAGGAATTTTGTCTTCTTCTGCCACAGCGTTGTGGTACGACGCGTTGTCCATTACCAGACAGGATGGTCTGTCTAGAATTGGAAGAAGAGTATTTTCAATCCACTCTCTAAATATATGGCCATTCATCTCGGTGTGATAGTCCCTGTTGTCAGTATAATTAGAGGTGAATATAAGTTCTGCATTTTTCACCAACCCTTCTTTTCGGCTGCCTGCATGTGCCATTATAATACGCTGTCCTTTTCCAGTGGGTACACATCTTTTAATACTTCCATCTGATAACTGCCATTCCTTTGCACTTGTGTGGTGAGAATTTATCCAAGATTCATCTAGAAATACAATATCATAACCTTGGTTACGCATTTCCCGTACTTCACGTAATATTTACTCCTCATAGAAACTAAGTGCGGCTTCTCGCAGATGACATTTCTACCACTATCGTACTTTCTAAACGTAAAACCGATGCTTCTAACAGTTCTCCATAATGTTGTTTTCGACACAACAATGTCATTTTCTGCTCTCAGTCGAATTTTCAGTTTTCTTAAAGTCACAGTTTCTTTGGAATCGAACATTTTACAAATTGCTCTTCTAATCACTTCCTTGTCAAAACTATCTACTACTTTCTTTCTTCCTAGCGTCCTAGTCTTGATTGAACTGGACACTCCGTTAGCTTTAAGCACTTGTTTGAAAAAGCGTTTGCTTATACCCATTGCGTGAATAGTTCTCTTTTCTGGCTTTGAGATGCTTCGATACAGTTTTCCACGCTTAGCTTCTATGCAAAAATATTTATACACCTTTATTGCCACTGATTGCAATGTAAGGAACTTTACTTTTATACCCATTGACTAACAGATCACAAATTTAACGAAATTACCCAATAATTAGGATACGCCGTTGCACATAAATCACAACAAAACGACAGGAAATGGGATGCACCGGATATAAAATTATAACTATGACGCGTTTTATGTGTTTTTTAGTGCTTAAAACAGGGAAATTGGCGCGCATTACGTTCAAGATGACAAGTCCGTGGGTGCTCACTCATATGAAGCGGTAATTCCTCCAAATATATGGTTTGACCAAAATGCCTTAAATTTGTATACTTCAAATAAAGAATATTTAAAACTATACGTTTGTTGGTGAGGAAATGAATGTACTTCTTGGGACCAAAAAATCACAAGACCATATGCAAAATTTCAGCATTATCAATCAATTGGTTGCAGAGATATGGAATTTTAAACACCTTCAAAATATTTTGAAACGACCTATAGTAAAACCCAGGTGTCCTCGCCAGGGTACGAACCCCGGCTGTTGCCGTGGTAAGCCAACCGCCTATCGATTGCGCTAACCGGACACCCTAGATATGATTGTGAATAGTTCACTGGAGTCTATATAGATTGTTATTGTACCTGAGAAGTAGGGTTAATAGGATCCATATATTCCATGCCAGAAATTAATCTCTTATTACAGAAAATGTAAACCACCATAGAGTTATCACTGATCAGTTTGTGCGGCTGATTTAGCTGGAGACATCCTAATTGGAGTACTGGTGCAGGTTGCTAGTCTCCAGAGTTAATGCTGATTTATCTGCATAACTTAAACAAGTTTATTCACCATCAGTCAATCATATTATAATAAGAAACACAAGAAGGGAACAACAAATTGTTAGTTGTCTTGAAACTTTAAAAACTTAACAAAACTTTATTCAAATACTCGGGAACAAATGAACTTATATTATACTTGCTCATTTCAATGAAATGCACCTAAGTATACAAATAAACTGTTCTATGAATTAACACAAAACATCTCCTCTGGATCCTCTGTAACCTAGTGTCTTGGTTCTATTACATGATAATACTCTGTTCTAAAACAATGTAAGCTTCATCTTTGTTTTTCAGCTATCACTGGTCCAGTCATGGACTGTTTTAACTTCTGTGGTTGGTCCATTCTGGGTGTTAACCTCATACTGCTGGTAGCTCCTCAAAAACACATCTATTTTGAACAAACCCAGACCTAAGAGTCACCCTCTAAACTTCACAATCTCATCTACTAGTCATGAATTTCTGTTCACTTGACTCATCATTCTTATGTGTTGCCCCAGCTCTCATTCACTTCATCTCTCCATGATACTTGCTCATGCAAGACTTAATGTCTGATGTTTATCTTGCAAGTCCTCCTTCACTACACATCTTTTGTTATTTGTCTCCTCTTTGTCCTAAATAACTTTGCCCATCTACATGTAGACATGTGATGAGTTTATGGCAGAGTGGTCTTGATCAATCTGGACCCAGCTCTTTTGGGTAACAAGAAAACTCACAATTTGCCTCTTTGTACAATATAACTTTGACTCCTTGCTGACCACAAAGAATCTATGGCTAATGCTGGAAACAACTTTGTACAAATGGTTTACTGGTATAGTTTTACATAAAATAATGAAACTTAATTGTGTGTGGAAGATTTTTATTGATGGTTGTTGTTACAGGTTTACTATCAGTCTTTATTATTAGCTGCATAAAGTATATGGGCTCCTCTTCTACAAGTTGATCTTCTTTTGGGAATTGGGCTCCACGGCTCAATCTCTCTCTCTCTCTCTATGTCTTTTTATCTCTCTCCTCTACCTCCCACCCTACCTCTTTCTCCCTTTCTGTCTTTCCTCCCTCCCCCTCCCCCTTCTTTCTCTCTCTCTTTCTCATGAAATTGTTCCTCAACAGTTGGAATTCGCCATATCTGCTCATATGCACATGTCACAACCCTGATCCATGTAACAGAGGACGATTCCAAATGACTTTCACTGAAAAGAAAGTGCATAGCCACTTCCTCACTCTAGCTTCCTAGGAAAAATACTTGAAACAAAGCTACAGAAACTGTTTAAGGGACTATGCTAGTCTCTGCAAAAATAGGATGACAAGCAGCCATTTTGTATTGTCGGTTATGAGGTTAGCAGGGTTAAACTCAAGTGCGAGCCAAGTTGGCTGCATGGGCAACAATTTCAGGCATTACTGAAAAGATTGCCTACAATCACTTCCCAGTTCAATTCACTTGTACATAATTTATAGTATTACATGCATTGGGGCATTGTTATCTCTATTACATATTACTATCTTATAACTGGCATACCTACAAAAATCTGTCACTTGATTTTTTTTTTTTTATAGGAAAGACAATGTTTTACGACTGTGGAACTACCTATTGGAACTGCTGCAGGCTCGTCGTATGCGACTTGAACTTACTCTCAATCTGTACAGAGTCTTCAAAGAGATGTTGTATATCCTGGACTGGATGGAAGAAATCAAGGTACGGGGTTTGTGTGTGCGTGTGTATTCTTTTCTTTTTTTTTTTTTCTAAACACCTGCATTAATATTTATTGTGAATTAATGTACATGTTATATTCTAATGGTCGGGGTGAACATTAAATAAGAAAAGAAAAATTGAAGCCCTTGAAATGTTTATTCATAAAACAAATGGGTAGGATTGGATGTATAGATATGATTAATGTGATTAATGAACTTTTGAAACAACTGAAAATGAAAAAAAAGCTATTTTAACAATTAGGACAAGATAAATTAAATATTTAGGAATTGCAAAGAGGTATAAAAACTCAACTGATTGTCATTCTGAAAGGAAAAATATACAGTAGACATAATATAGGAAGACAGACTTAAGTGTACTGGTAACATAAAAAATCTAAGCAGGAGAACCTTTGCCATTGCAAATTATCAAGTAACAATGAAATATCACTATTTGGTAGTCAGCCTTTGGTGTGGAGATGGCACAAGATGGTGAAAATATTTTTCTAACCACTGATTTAGACCATCAAGCGGTTGGTAATGACTGGATGTGAATCTTGGTGTTGGTAGTTTTCCACTGTTAAAAATATAAAGTTTTCCAGTGCCCATATTTTAACACTAGATAACGACATCTTCATAATATTTATTACGGCAAATGAACATTTTTTTTTTAACATTTTGCAGCGGACAAAAATGTTGCCCTGCGAGTTCCTTCCTAATTGTTTCCCTCTGGTGACCCCTGACAAGTCATTGTTGGTGGATTTTCTTTTTTTTTTTTTTTTCAAACACCATGTGTGCTTCTTAAAAAAATGCTGCTTTTTTTTTCTTTCTTTTTTTTAAAAATACATTTGGCCATAATAGCCAAATTTTTTTTTTACTTCTATGTGCAGAAACCTCTTCATGCTGGTGGAGAGACATAGAACAAACCTTTATAAACATAGAATTGGCAAAGAACAACACTAAGATAAAAGCAAATATACGGGCTGGACTGATGGCCCACACGTCAATAAACACATAACCCATCTGATAACCTATGCATTCTAATTTCAGGCCATAAATCAGGAAATGATTACTGCATCTGATTCCCGTGGCTTTTCTTAGATAAATGCAAAACTTTGTAACAAAAGTTCCGTCCGACATGTCAATAAATAAAGCACAGTCTGCTAGTGCCTAGCCATAAATTAGATCTAAGCCTGCAAATGATTACTACATACGATTCCTCCAGCTCTTCTTAGGTAAAAACCGCAAAGCTTTTGTAGCAAAAGTCAAAAGAAAATAGTATTTCTCCAAACCACAAATGGTGTTTGTAATTTTTTACAAAGGCGACATAAAAACGTGACTCCCTATGTAGGTGTTGTAATCTAGAGTTAAAAACGACCATTTTTAAAATTTATGGTGGTACAAGTGTTTGATAAAATGGCATTTCCTTTTTTAGGCACGCCTTATGTCTGAAGATTATGGCAAACATCTTATGGGTGTTGAAGACTTGTTACAGAAACATACTCTGCTGGAGGGAGACATCAATGTCGTTGGGGAACGAGTGTCCACCATCAACTCACAGGCACAGCGCTTTATTGATGATGACTTTTCAGAAATTGGAGGTAATCTTTATTTTAATTTGATATTTTTGTCTTCTTTGACTATTTTTATTTTATTTCCATGTTATGTAATATTCCTTCTTCAATTTTATATATGATATTGTTGCGTTCGCCAGCTTTCATCTCTGATGAAGTCCCTAGAGACTAGGAACTGAATTTTGCGTGTTAATCCATTTTTCCCTGGCAGCCGTGTGTACAGGGGTCCCTTGCCGCACAGGCAGATAACTCCGACTTCGGAGGTACTCATGTTTTTTTCCGTCGATGAGTAACTGACGTTTCAAACCGGGTCTCGCTGCTGAGACCAGGGGTGGTTGCCGCAGAGAGAAATCATAAATAAAAATCCCAGCTGGTTTAGCCGAGATTTGAACCTACAACCTCTCTGTCTTGAGGCCGGCGTCTTGCCTTGAGACCAACAAGTCCCCCATTGACTGGGAATATGAGGAAACTGCAACAAGGAGCACTTTTCATATATATGATATGATAAGCATTATTTAAAAACAAAATTTTTATGTAAGTGACATTTGGTAGTTCACAAATCTAACTCAGATAATTCAATTCAAACACATTTGGTAGTTCACAAATCTAACTCAGATAATTCAATTCAAACAAAAATAATCAGGAGGGGAAAGAGTTAACTTTTATGTTGCCATAATTAGCTGTTTTTGTAATGAATTTTTGTGTGTTGTTGACAATATGTTTCTCTATCTGCAACATTTTCTCTACACAATTCACAGGTTACAGGCCCTGCAACCCAGACATGATTCAGGAAAGAATGAGTATGCTTGACAATGCTTATGAAGAGTTGCGACAGCTTGCTGCAGACAGGCGCCGGCGTTTGGAGGAGTCACGCAAACTGTGGCAGTTCTACTGGGACATGGCTGATGAGGAGGGATGGATTAGAGAAAAGGAACAGCTCATGTCATCACCTGACCTTGGCCATGACTTGACCAGTGTTAATCTCCTACTTACAAAACACAGGGTACAGTGACCATAATGTTAAGACCCATTATTTTACTGTTGCCATGTTGAGTTTCTCTATTTTTCTTGAATCCTCATTTGTTTTTCAGAGTCAAGGGGAGATGTAGTTTGTAGTCCTTTGATCTTCTGTTGGCCCTTTCTGCTGCTATATTTGAGTGTTTCATATTCAATCAGTTCAATTTTTGTGTATGTTCCTTCCATGGATATAGTATTCTCTTTGCATTTGTTGATGATACTGTGTCTTTTTTTTTTTTTTTCTGTTTTATGACATGGCTAAACCACTTTGCCTGTTGTCTCTTTATGTATGTGAGTATTATTCCTAACTTTTTTTTTCTTCGTTCTTCACTTCTGATCTTATATCTTATCTCCTGTTGAGTGCTTAACACATTTAGTTTTAATGGTGTTATTTTAAAAAAAAATTGTTCTTGGGTCTAATGTCTGGGTCTGGCATTGGTACAATGCTGAACTAAAGATTGTGTTGTGGAGTGCTTGTTTTGTCTCTAGGGTTATTAAAGTTATTACAGTTTCAGATACTGAGATAAGATATTACCAGAGGAGGAAAATCCAGTTTGCCCTGTTACAGAAATACTGCAATCAAGCGTTGGTATACTTTTGCAAGTCATTTCTGTCCCTGATAAAGTTGCCACTATTGCTTTATCTTGATCATGCCTTTTGACATTGACAGCCACCAAATTTTACCAATCCTGTTATTTTTAGCTCTTCACTATTTCAAATGCTTGTTGTTTTACCATCCAACCTGTTTCTCTCCCCCCGATCTTTCCTTTCTTTAATCTATGCCATTATCTTCAAATTTTGTCAATTAAATTTGTGTTGTTTCCCATTGTATTATTTTGAATTTGATTTCCTACATTCTTATATAGAGAGCCTAGTGGTGTTATATTTAGTGCACTCACCTGGCTGACCTGAATGTTCAGGGTTCAAATTCCAGTTGAGGCCAATTTTTTTCTGACCTAAATTGCTTTAGGGTCCGTCTGGCCTCTTTAAATGGGTGCTAGAGATAATCTCTGGAAAGTATAATGGTAGCAAGGATGCAACTGGCTACCCCACATCATAAGGCTGAGGCCTACGAAATGAAGTCATTAATACTTCAGTACCCAACAGCAAATTATATGGGGCTACCTTTATGCTTTACATTCTGATATCCATCCCTTTTGATTTATGAAGTGTCCAGTGACTATAATAATAATAACAGCTGGAACTATCTTTATTTTTCTATTAGCAAAAGAAATATATTGAAAATTGTGTTTGCTTCTTTTTTATTCATGATTGACATCACTATTATTTAATTTTAAATTGCAGATTTCTCACTTTCATTACCCAAGACCTATTTGTTAGTATGTTATCTTTTATGTGTTTATTATGGTGCATATAATTTTGTATTCATCATCAGTGTATATGATAGTCATGTCTCTCCACAGCTTTTGTCTTCTACACTGGCTTATCAGTACTTTTTGTGACTTCCTACCTAGCTATTCTCTGAAGCTGGTATACATTCTCTCTCTCTCTCGCGTGCGCACGCATACACACACACACTCTCTCTCTCTCTTTCCTCCTCCTCTCTATTTCTTCTTTCCTCAATTTTAATTTACCACTTTAGTTACCAGGGACATATTTGGTAAACACAGTGATCCCTATTCTCCACTGTATTGGCTGAGTCCCAGGTTTTAAATCATTAAATGGTTGAGAACAGATTAATTGTGAGCACAGTAAGCAAGCAACGCAACAAAGTATATTAATCAACTGGAATCATGTTTGTTGCTACAATTAACATTGAAAAAGTGAAATGACTATATGCTGTTAAATTTGTCATACAGTATCAACAATATTTGTCATTGATTTCGTCGCTGAACGTCAGCTATCTGCCGAGGATGGTCTAGACCCACGTGATCCTCTCAGTTGCAATTGTCCAGAACTCATTTCAGCGTTAAAGACTGCCTAACCGCAGTAATGCAGCTCTTCAGGCACATAGATACACTTTGAGCTTGGTATATTCCACCAGAAAAAAAATCCTTATTCAGAATCACACAACATGAAAACTACACTTTCAGCCACACCGGCAAAAAGAGTAGCACGCCCCTGTAATAATCTGTCAGAGAAATCTCACTTATAATGAACAGAGAAATCTCAATTATAATGAACAGAGAAATCTCACTTATAATGAACAGAGAAATCTCAATTATAATGAACAGAGAAATCTCACTTATAATGAACAGAGAAATCTCAATTATAATGAACAGAGAAATCTCAATTATAATGAACACAAAATGAAAAATACGATCCTTCACCGAACCGTCAAAAATAATACCATCTTGTGAAACACAGGAAGCAGAAGAGTACAGGACTTCGTCAACCATGAGTCCACGTCACTCCTACAGATGAAGAGATGGGAGCTAAGGTGGACACAGCCAGAAACAAGAAATTAAGTGGGCGTGTAAGAAGATTAATCAACCAACTCAGAACTAGAGTCGTCCATCGCTGGACACTGCAGGACATGCTGAGGTGGGGGATCTGAGCACCTATGGACATGTTCTTAGTGAAATGATGATGACCCGTAAATAACTCAATATCAACAATAATTAATTTAAAATATTATTGTATATTCCTAAGTTTGATGTTAAAATACTTAATTTGATTTATTACTGCATTATATAATAATTTACTATATAAATATTCTCCTGGTTTACCTCAGAAATGTTGAATGTATGTGCCTTAACATCTGAAACTGAAGAAACTATTACATTCTGTTCTAGGCTATGGAGGATGAGATGACTCATCGCCACGCTCATCTCCAAGAGGTCCAGATTTCCAGTAATGAACTCATTGAAGCTGGAAACTTTGGAGCAGACCAAATTGAGCAAAGAAACAATGAAATTTCGTCACAGTGGGAGAGCCTCATTGATTTGGCTACTTACCGCAAAAAGAGGCTCAACGAAGCAGTTGACTTTTACCAAGTAGGTATCTTTGTCATCAAATATTGTGTTATGGAAGTAAAATATATTCTATGTGTAACATTAGAAATACAAAATTTTTTTTTCTATGAAAATTATGGTGATTATATATTGTATATTATTATATACTGTACATTTAGTGTTATGATGATTATTCACATGTTCAATACTATGCAGATTCCTAAATTAGATATTTTAAAAAATTACCATTTGTTTTCGATCTGATTAAAATTTCATGGACCAACCACTGTATGAATTCTTTTTTGTTTCAGTTTTTCGCAGATGCTGATGATGTGGACACCTGGCTGATGGACACTTTGCGTATTGTTTCCAGTGAGGATGTTGGCAAGGATGAAGCCAGTGTGCAGTCATTACTAAAAAAACACAAGGTAGAATCATTTTGGCAAGAACAAATTTTCCAGCTGTCTGATTGTTCAGACTGTGTTGGTGCTCTCTCAGCATATATTTATTGACAAATTGTTTTTATAGCTCAATGCATTTGACTGCAGACTGGTGTGTACATAACCATTGTGAGTGGTTCAACATAACTGCTCATGTATGGTTGGTTTCCAACATTTTGTTCATTTTTAATATCTATCTATTGACCTTTCGAGCCGTAACCGGCCCATAGGGCGTAGACCAAGATACACCTTCTCTATATGAATTTTTGTTCTAGCAGTTTTCTTTTAAAGATATTTTATCAAATCTCGCCATCTGTCTCTGTTCTGTGCAAGCAGTTCTATCTCATTGAGGGAGCCGATTCCTGCTGCTCTTGCCTCTCTCATCAATGTTCTTCTCAGTGTCTCCCTGGGTCTTCCTCTTTTTCTTTTACCTGTTGTTTCCCATATGAGGGCTTGCTTTGCTATTCGATTATTATCTCTTCTCATCATTTTTTTTTTTCTCATCATTTTTAATATAGCAACCTTTTAATCTCCCTGCTTTTCTTAGCCTAATGCATTGAATTGCTGGGGAATCTCTGGATATTCTACACATGAAGAATTTTGGTGAACACTTAATTGGGTATTGATTGCATACATTTTTCCCAGGTAACAGCATTATGCATGCTCCCTGCTCTCTTTAGACAAAAAGCAAGATTCTTCAGTGCAAGAAAAGTCAGGGAGTTGAGTGTAACACAGACATAGTCTCTCTCACTCCCACTCCATCCCCACACCATCCGTGTGCCTTCTAATTACTACTTCCGGTGTCTCTGAGTGTTGGATTTGTTTTTATTAATGTAGGATTTATTTTTTCAATTCGTGAGATAACTCCTTCTTTGCGAGAAAAGAAACCTGCCAATTAAAAAAAAAATTGGTTTTCCTATTTTTTTTTTTTTCCCCACCTTTTTTTATTGACCAGGGAACTTTCCTCGGTCATTGACAAACATCAAACAACTCTTTGTGACTCGTGAAACACAACAAATACCGATATGAGGTAGCTGAACATACTGACGGACTTACAGGAACTACCGATAGACTTTGTAACACATCCGGTCCATGAGGTGAAACTCATGTTATAAATCAACTCATCGTCAATCATTAAGTGCCGTCTACAGACCGAAAGTTGGCTACCATGGAGTGCATTTCTGCTCTGTTTCTTGCTTTGATAATGCAGTTTGTCATCATAGGCTGACTTGTCCGCATTTTGATGTTACTCGTCCATGTTAGTCTTGGTCTGCCTCTGCCTCTTTTTCCTTGTATTTTCCTTTCCAGGATTAATTTTAGTAGGCTGCTGTAACTTTTAACATGCTCCAAAAATATCATTTTTCTTCTTTCAATTGTATTTAGTAGTAGTTTTTTAAATTTAGTAGTAATGAACTTAAGCCAGGAATTTCAAGTCTTCATGTTTTGACTATGGAGAACAACAAAAATGACAGTCATACAGACCTTCATTAATGGATGCTTACACAATAAAAGGATGGAAATGGCAGGACAACATCGCTAACATAGAGTTATGGAATTGTCATCATCATCGAGTGCCGTCTCCGCAACGAAGGTTGGCTACCATGGAGCGCCATTTTGCTCTGTCTCTTGCTTTGATGGTGCAGGTTGTCAAAGGCTGATTTGTCCATCTTTTGATGTTACTTGTCCATGTTAGTCTTGGTCTGCCTCTGCCTCTTTTACCTTGTATTTTCCCCTCCAGGATTACTTTTATTAGGCTGTTGTGTCTTTTAACATGGCCCAAAAATCGCATTTGTCTTGTTTGAATTGTGCTTAGTGGTTCTCTTTTCATTTTTAGTTGTTTTAAGACTTCATCATTTGTTTTCTTTTCCTTCCATCCAATTCTACCTATTCTTCTATATATCCACATTTCAAAGGCTTCAATTCTCTGTTATGGAATTGTACCAGTCAAATACCTGTGGATAAATAGATACAGCAAAGATAATGGCACTGGATAGGACACACTGCAGAAGCCAACTGAGAGTTTTACAAAACAGGCCCTTTTTTGGAATCCCATAGGAAAAAGACAAAGAGGAAGATCAAAATATTCTTTGAGAAGATAGATGGAAGCAGAGATGAAGATAATGAGGAAGACATGGAATGATCTTAAAAGAATGGCAAGAAACAGAGCAGCTTGGAAAGTGTTTGTTGAAGACCTATGCTCCACAGGGAGCTGAAAGGTAGAAGAATAAGATGTTTTGCCTAGTGTGAACACATGGTTGTATGTCAAAAGTTCAGAGAAAATATTTTTAGAGCACCCAATATTACATTTACATGGTAGTAATTTTTACTACTGAATCATAAATTGGACAGTTACAGAAAGGTATCATTAAGGGTTAAAATAATTATTTTTATTTAATTTGAATAATAATTGATGAACATATGTACTTGTTTAATTATGGATAGCATTACACTTTGTGCACATCAAAATTAATAGACTTTCTTTCTGGCCTTTTCTGTGCTACACAATAGGGCACATTCTAAACTTAATGCATACTTCAGCATTACAGTCCAATATAATTGTACTGGTGCAGTCCTTCATAGCTCAGCAAACGTACTGAGTTATCTTATAGGAGAATTTAAAATACTCAAATACAGGAGATTATTCATCTATATCTGAACCACATAGTCATTAATATTCCCACTGGGGAAGGGAAGGTGGTAATAACCAAATATCAAATATGCATTAAAATTAATGCATTCAATAAATATCCAATTTGTGTGAGCATCAAGTGATATACATGTTTACATATTTATTGGCCACAGGAAGTCACAGAAGAGCTCAAAAACTACCAATCTGTCATTGAAGGGCTGCACGAACAGGCTGCCAATCTAGGAGAACAGGTGAGACATGTCTGTAGAATCTATGTAATTGAGTATAGTGTTGACAAATGTTTAGTTTACTCTCTCATTTAAGTAAAATTGAATGCAGCAGCTACTCTTAGAACTTGTATAGAACTAGTTATTTGAGATATCTGCTAGAGTTGGTCAGTTTCTGCTAATGTGGTTGTTTTGGTAAGAATTTAATTTGACATTAAATTTGTTGTACTCTGAAGGTGGGGTGAGATTGGTGTACACAAGCCACCATTGTTCATCCTTTTTGTGTTGCACATGGCATCTTTTACAGGATTTCTATCATTGTTCATCTCTATTTCTACTATCTTCTGCCAGGTTGTCCATGACCCACTTAATCTTGCCTTCAGAGTTTACTTCATGGCAGTACTTATGATTGTTTCTTGACCTCATCAGAACACATCACATATGCAGCAGCTCCATCAACTGCCTGTTATAACTCTGTACATCTCTTCCAGTTTGCACCTTTGATTTCTTATTTTGTTTGTGTAAAATATTCAGAGTTTTCATCAGGCAGTTTTGTGTGAAATGACAAAAGTTTTGAAGTTTTCTTCTCTGCTGTTATCCAACATTCAAGTTTATGTATGAACTATGAAAGTACACAACTCTCATATATCTTTAGTTTAGTTTTTGTTGACCAGGGACAGGTTTTAGCATCCTCTTAAAAAAGTCAACAGGGGTGTCTGCCAAACTTGAATCTGCATGATAAAGATGTTCAGATATTGCAGTCCTGCTGTTGAAACTTTAGCACAGTGTACATAGTGTACATAATATTCTTTTAAGAATAAATTAATGAGATAATATTTCAATATGTACTGTAACACCATCTATTATCTGCTTCTCAGGACCGCGAGTCACAAGATGTGCAGGCTCGTTTAAGCTCAATTGACAGACGTTACCATGATCTTTTGGAATTCGCCAAGCTGCACAAGCAGAGACTCATTGATGCGCTTTCGCTTTATAAACTTTTTAATGAGTCCGATGGAGTGGAGACTTGGATTGATGAAAAGGTTTGCTTTTTAGCGTTTGTTGTCATTCTCTTTTTTTTTTTTTTGGTCACAGATCAATAAAGCAGTCTTATGTCTGACCTTGTTATTCATCTGTGTTTCCACTGTGTGCATCTCCTCATGGTTGATGATTTTGTTTGGTCAAAATATTACTTAGAATTAGGAAGGTAGTTTTGACATTTAGGCTGAAGAAGAAGACATATAGACCCAAATTTTATCACATCTATTTCTGAATCTAGTACTCGCAATTTTGTCACTAATGGTAATTTTGTAGACAAGTGGAAGAATGAATAATATCAGTTTGATTAACTTGCTATGCATGGTAATGTCACAATACTAGAGGAAAGTTATATTCTAAAGTTATCACTGCAAAATTCTGACCAGGAAATATTTGGAATGTGAACGGCTTTTTTCAACAAAATGTTGTACCAACATCCACAAGAAATCTGTTGGATTATTGTCAACAGAATTAGCAGAAGAATAGTCAAAGCTCCACAAATCAAATGTACCACATAACCCCAATGAACCAAGTTGACTGTCTTAGTAGGTCAAATCATTTGCAAATAGGATGCCTTAATTTTTGTAATATATTAAGATTAGAAGTCTAAATTAGGGTGCCGCGATAGCTCAGTGTTTAGTGAACTGGACTACAAAGGATAAGAGGTCGGGTTCGATCTTGATCGGCGGCTTCCGGGTTCACCCAGCTTTAAATGGGTGCCGGATTTTTTCTGGAAAAGTAAAGTAGCACGGGCATAATACCGACCACATTACCCAAAAAATTATGGTCACTAACACCATATTCCCTATACGCCACTTAACATGATGGGACTGTTTACTTTTTTACTTTTAGAAGTCTAAATTACCAGAGTATTTCAGTAGAACATGCTCTCCTGTTAGAGTACTCAATAACGTTGAACTCTGATAGTTGTCTTTAGTGACACGTTTGGAAAAAGCACTTTTTTCCTCCATAAATAATCATTTAACTATAACAAAAGGCATTCAACTGAGTAAAGAACAGCAGCAAGCTACACTATGAAGTTAGATCAGGTGTAAGACAGTGGTGCATAATATTCCCCCTACTGTTTATTACATACAAGGACTATATATGCAAGTTAGCCAACCCATCAGAAACAGAGGAGATGAACAAGCTTCTATTAACAGATGATCAGGTACTAATACATGGAAAAATAGAAGACCTACTAGAACACTGAAATAGACTCAACAGCACAGGCACAAAATACAACATGAAAATCAACATAAACAAAACAGAGGTCATGGATATCACAAAAGAGAAACAGAACATCAACATAACTATAGATGGCAGACAACTAAAGCAAGTAGAGGAATTTAGATAGGCAGGAAGTCTAGTGACAAACACCAATTTACAAACAGCAGAAATAGACTGAAGATGCAACAAAGCTTGTCAAATAATTGGACAGCTATCACCACTATTGTCCAACAAAGAAATAACTCTAGAGGGAAAATGTTCTACAATACAATCTTCATCCCAATGTTGTGCTACCAATGCCAGACGGGACCCTAGATGCAAGAACAGTAAGAAAAATAACCTCTACTGAGATGAAATGTGCTAGACGAATGACAGGAAACAGACTGAGAGATAAGATCAGAAATGAAGAACAGAGAACAAAAGGTAGGAATAACTTCAGCCATAGAATATATAAAAGGAGCAGCAATAGCTCAGTGGTTAGTGAACTGACTACAAAGGACAAAAGGTCGGGTTTTATCTTGATTCGTGGCTTCTGGGTTCACCCAGCCTTGAATGGGTACCGGATTTTTTCTTGGAAAGTAAAATGGTACGGGCATAATACTGATCACATTACCCAGAAATCATGGTCACTAACACCATATTCCCTATACATCACTTGGCGTGATAAGGCTCTTTACTTTTTATATAATATATAAAGAAACAACTTATAAAATGGTTTGGCCATGTGACAAGACAGAAAGATGAAAACACAACACAACAAGCCTTCAATGAATGTTGTGAGAACACCATACCCATGGGCTGACCTCAAAGAAGATGGGTTGATGGAATATTAGAAACACTAGTAAACATAAAAGCAGCAGTGGCAAACAGAAGAGCAAAAGACCGCAAATTATATCTCCCCTCGACACTGAAAGGCAGATGAGGAAGGAAAGAAGAAGAAGAACCACAACATAAATAAATGTTAATTCTTGAGTAGACATGTTCTTATGCTGCAATGGAAATATAATTTGCAGCTTTAAAGTTTTAATCACAAATATGTAAATATTGTAAGAAAAACTTTGTAAAATGAAATAAAAAAAAAAAAAACTGTTATCTAGTTGCCTGGAAGACTGGGTGGGATAGGGGTACGATGTTGGTATCAGGATAAGAAGGTCCAGGGTTCATATCCCACCATGAGAGGTGGGATTTTAAAAATTCATATATATGGTTTATTTGTAGCTTTTTACCTTTCCCTGGTATCTGGGTAGTGTGATCTTATGTCTAGCCTACTCAGATAACAGTGAAAAAAATGGAGGTCCCATTAAAGAACACATGGTAGTTAAAAGTTGAAAACAATGGGTCAAAAATGGCCACTGGCCAGGCAAAATGCAAATATATCCATGATGGATGTGTCTGACAATTGGGCATGGATTTCGTGGCTTTGCCGTGAACTAGTGACACAATGCATCCACATAAGAGGTGAATGCTGAAGATGTTAAAGAAGAAGATTTGGTTGCCTACTTAAAGTTTAAAAGCTGCAATTAAAGATTTTCCAGGTTTGTTGTTGTTGTTGTTGTTGTTACGTTTGCCAGATTTCACCTTTGACGAAGTCCCTAGAGACTAGGAACTGAATTTTGCATGTTAATCCATTTTTCCCTGACAGCCGTGTGCACAAGGGTCCCTCGCTGCACAGGTAGATAACTCTGACTTCGGAGGTACACATGTTTTTTCCGTCGATGAGTAACTGATGTTTCAAGCCGGGTCTTTCTGCTGAGACCAGGGGTGGTTGCCGCAGAGAGAAATCATAAATAAAAATCCCATCCGGTGTAGCCAAGATTTGAACCTACAATCTCTCTGTCTCGAGACCACCAAGTCGCCCATGGACATTTTCCAGGTTTGAGTTTGAAAGAAAAGGGAGATAAAATAATTGAATGTCATTTTCCTTCCCGTTTCTGCAGGAGAAATTCTTAACCACCATTATTGTTACTGATGATGTTGAAGAGCTTGCCATCATGAAACACCGTTTCGACAGTTTCGAACATGAGATGAATGCAACAGCATCTAAAGTGGCTGTCGTGAACCAATTGGCACGCCAGCTCATGCAAGCTGAACATCCTAATGCTGAAGATGTGGTGCAACAACAAAACCAACTGAATGATACGTAAGTTGATTATATGTTTAGATTTGTTAGATTGCTGACAAAGAAATGTGATGTTAATGTTTGAATATAATGAAAACAGCTGCTGATTATAATTTCTGTCATTATTTATGTAAAATATTCATATCTGAATACAATGAAAATTACTGCTAAATGCCATCTGTTTTTCCATTCATTCTCAGGTAATCAGTTTTATTGTTGTTTAACTTTAAATATATTGTGCCCATTTTAAACCACAACTATTTATCTCTCATCCTGCGTGTTACCGGGGCCTCATTATGAGGGAAGTAAAGAATAGTGACACTGACCTTCCAGGCATGTCGTAAGAGGCGACTAAGGAGGTTGATCGATGGCTTGACAAGCTGTCATTGTAAAAAGTATTGTTATGGAAACAGCACCATAGATTTTAGAGAGTGATCTCTGCAATATGTGCCATTTTGGCACGCAAGGTTTCTGTTTTTGAGATTGTGGTTCTGCCCTATGTGCCGTCTTCGGCTCGAAAGGACAATAGATAGATAGATAGATAGATTTATTCTCATGTTGTCATTTGAAAACAAAAATAGATTACTTGCTAATAGTAATAAACTTAGATCCCAATCGATGCAATCACTATCTTGATTTCCTGATTATGATGGATGAGTTTGAGTTTGTCTGTCCTAGTGGGAATTGCAGTGTTAAGTCTTCTGTTTCAGCACTTCTCACCATTGTGTGCGTTAATAATCTATCTTTTGTCCTTTTGAGCCGAAGCTGGCACATAGGACAGAAATTCAAGAACTTGCACAGGATCCTCATTGTATCTCGCACATTACTTTGTTCTGGGCAAGTCGTTCAATCTTGGTGGGGGGGCTGATGCCTGCTATTATTACCTCTCACCTCAGTGTTTTTCTTAGTGTTTCTCTGTGAATTATGGTGATACTTTATTAGCCTGCTGTGACTGAGGAGTTTCAGAAAAGTTGTAAAGTGGAATCTTGTTCAGCTTTAGTTTGCTGACCTAGCAGGAAGACTGAAGGTTAGCTAGAAAATTTTCCACATAGCTATTGTGAAAACTATTGTTTGTGATTTTTAAAAATTTGTCTAGTTCATGTTGCTTCTATTTCTCTTATAGATGGAACAATCTTCGTGAGCTGGTTGATCAGAAGAGAGATGAGATTGACGTCACCCATGGCTTCCAAAACTTTAACATTGAGTGCAATGAGACAATTGTAAGTTTAATCATAGTCATTTTTACAAATATCATTTGTCATTAGTTGACCATTAACCCCTAACTCCTGAATCATTTAGCTGATGTGGAGAGAATTAGGTGGCTTGAAATTGTGAAGTAACAAACCAAATCTTTACTTCTCTACAAACTGTTGTTCCTAAAGTAAAGAATGAATTAAATTAAAGAGTGAACATTAACACACTGTTAATTGAGACATAACAATATGCTCACTTCTGCTGTGATATCTGGCCTGGAGTTAAAATATTCATATATTATAATAGGTCTTCACCATGCTATTGAGTTTCATGCATCTGAGTTGGAACCATTATAAAGGATGATATATTGGTGTGTCGGCTGGAGAAGGTCACAAGGTGACACACACCCTGTCAAATGTGAATGCTGTCTTATGACGTCCATTCACAATGCTTTACTCACGTGTCACAGGTAAATTTAATGCTCCCAGGTTCAAAGGCATCACGGTCGCCGTAAGCTGGACGTCTTCACGATGGTAGGCCGTTGTAACCTATTGTCTTTAACGTAGCACAGGTCACGCCTGAACGTTGAGCTCTACCGCGTCTACCTGTCAATAGGAAACAGGCTAATTGTTTTTGGTGATTTCCTTTCACTGTCGCCACTCGCTCTTCCTTTAAGATCTGTAATCAGTTGTTGGTATCAACTAATTTCTTTACTTCGCGTTGTGTTGACTTCAGGCGTTAGGTTGATCTACAATACACGTGTTTCAATGAATTAATTACACACGTAAGTCTCTCGTGTGAAAACATATTAAGACTTTCATTTCATAACTCCACAAATGGCAGTGTACAATCTTAAAACCCAGTGGACTGACATCTCCACTCGGGTATCAAAGTAAGCTGGGTACCTCTGACTCTTGTACTCCCTTTCAAGTCACTCTCCTTCCTATATGAGAGTTTTATCTACATGTCATCTCTCTAAACTTCATCCTATTTCCTACTATAAAACACAGAGCATACACTCTACAATGGCTACTAAGACCTCATGCCCTAGTGGTGTTTGCCAGTCTCCTGAGTCTCTAGCTTACATGTGAATTCCCTCTAAAACCCTCAGCATGGCCTTAAGTACTTCGTACCCCAGCCAATCAACAGCTACTTCCTTAATTTCCTAGCCAATGACCTTAACCTTCCCTTATTTCTATTTACTCCTCCGTGCTTCTCACCAGGCCCCAATATCACAAGACTCTCTCATCTCTACTTATCCAAACAACAGTTCATCCCAACATCCCGTGAATGAGTCACCTTCCCCGTACATACTTTGTTTCTCTCTTTTCTGCTCACACCATCCCTACTCCACTTATTCCCGTACATTCCTACTTCCCCGGCTACACCAACTTCAGTACTTTTGCTAGCATGTGGACTCCAGTAGCTATCCAATGGGGAAGTATTATAGAGTTATCTGTTGGGCATTGAAGATGATCTGTTATCTAAACTAATTGAGTTGACTATCTTACATGGCTGGTCTTATATAACAAATGATAAACACTTCCTTCAGGCCTTGGTCACTAGATAGAGTACATCATGGTCGTGCAGGTCAGTGTGAGTTTGTAATCTTTTATAACTGGTTCTTAAATCTTTTATCACTGGAACACACTTGTTTTGTTTTTATGGCAGGTCATGTAAGTTATTATTGCTATTGGTCTGCTGCAGCCTTTTGTGAACAGAATTTCATTTGTTTTCATTAAATTTATTCTCAGAGCTGGATTCATGAAAAGGCTAAGGTGATTGAATCCACTGATGAGTTAGGCAACGACCTTGCCGGAGTCATGACACTGCAGCGTAGATTGAGCACAATGGAGAGAGATCTTGCTGCCATTCAGGCTAAGGTAATCTTCATTAGACATTGAATTATAGGCATTATTTTTTATGTCAAAACAGAAATTACACAAACATTTTCAAATTGATGAAGATCTACTTCAATCTACAATGTAGTTTTCAAAATCAACTTTTAACTTTTCAGGACTTACTTCACACTGTAATATAGATTAATATGGTACATATTATGTATTATTTGAAAGAGAGAGAGATGTATTATTTGAAAGAAAAATGGTTACAAAAAGTGGAAATAGTTAACTCTGATGTTTTATTAATTGAAAGAAAAACTTGAATTCACCACTCAACTAAAGAGACATTTAACAATACTTTCACAACCGATATAGATTAAAAAGTCTGGTAAGCTTTTATTAGCAAATCATTATATTGATTAATTGTTCAGAAAGAGCTAATAACTATTCAAAATGGCTAAATTATACAATAATTTTCACACATTCTACTGTAATACAACAGCACACACATATGCATGCAAGCACGCAGGCAGGCAGGCAGGAACTGATCTTAAGAAGCATTCATTATCATCTAGCTTGTCTCTCTTTTGGAACTTGGCTCCATGGCAGCTACTCTGAAGTTATCTCTGTCCTGTGTAAGATACCCAGCATCTGCAGCAGTCTAGCTTGTTTCACTCATTTTCTTCTAATTCTTCCTCCAATTATCCAGGAATTATGTGTTTCATAATTGTCTTCTCAAGGACCTCATGTTGTTTCACATGGCCAAGTATTTTATTTGCATGCTGTTATAATCTTTACCCACCACTTTTCTGGAATTTTAGGTCAAGAAACATTACAGCTTGTTAGAAGATAGAACAAATAGACTGACATAGAAAATACTTGTCACAAGATTAATAGATCATGGAAAAACTAACCTCAGAAAGGAAGAAAATTAGAATATAGTGAACATCCAATTGGATAACATGAGGGCGGTTATGCAAAATTAATTAGAAGCACCCAGGATAGATGAGACATAACATGTAGAAGAAATATTGTGAAAACAAACATAATGTAGAGCTGAGACAGCAGGAATTAAAAATAGGATACAGCAAACTACAGAAAAAAAACATACATAGCTTTCACATTCTGCTGAATGAGAAAAAAGTATCTCTTTTCTGAATGCATTGAGATGATTTTGCTACTAGTAGTCAGTTTTTAAGCCAAATCTTTATCTGGATGTATGCAATAATGTTTTCATCTTCAACAGTTGGAGTCCCTTCAAAGTGAGGCCGAGAGACTTGAGGAACAGAAGCCTGAAGAGGCTCAGGCCATCAGAGACAAGATTGCAGAGATCAACAATGTCTGGCTGGACCTTAAAGACATGGTCAGTTTTAAAATGTCTTATATTCTTTATTTGGTACAATAGCATAAAATAACTCACTTCTTTCCTGTTCTGTTTGTATTCCTCATGTTTCTTACCACTTTGATAAAACAGAGTGCTCTATCCAAGAGTTCTGCAGTAATGTTTTGTGGGCTCTGAAGTTTTGCTGATCTATCTTTTGGGAGGTCTACCTTTTTCTATTTTGTTTTTGCATTAAATTGTTAATGCTCATGTGGGTTACTGTTTTCTGATAACTGTGTTGTATGTCTAAATCATATATTTGTGAGGCCTTTTGGGGTTAATGCAGTGTTCATACCCATATAGTATTATTTGCCATTGGATTATTGTTGTTGCTGTTGTTACAGATAATGAAGAGTTCACAATAATTTTTAAAAAATTAAGAGATTTGTAGCTGTTGTTGGGGACTAGAGGGTCTAGAGATAAGGAATCAACCTCTGGACAAGGTCATGGGTTAAAACTCTGCCACAGATGGTGGGAATTGTTCTCTTTGCATCCATGGTTTCTTTGTGGCTTGTACTTCTACCCCAGCCTCTGGGAAGTGAGATCCTATGTCCAACCCTCTCAGATAAAAGGAGGTCTCCTTGTATAATTTGAGTATAATTTGCTCAAACAAACAAAATAATGTTGAGCAATTTTTACAACGGTACACATGTTAAAGATGGATGTGGTCAAAATATTCAAATACCACTGTTGCCATAAACAAGCGACACAGTGCATCAATTCCCACTTAATGGATTAGCACTGAAGAAGAAGTAGTTGTGTTAAAAAAAAAAAAGAATTTGTGATGGTCTCATAACTTGTAATTAACTAAATGCATTTTACTTAGTGTGTATGCCTAAGGCATAATACATTTGAAAATACCTAATTGGGCTACCGACATTTGGACAACCCATGTTCAATTCCTGCTGGAAGCAGTGTGAATTGTACTCGTGGTTGGAAAAAATATACCCTCATGGTTGACCCACCCGCTGGCAGAAATGGGTGCCATAGTAGTACTCTGGAATGGTAAGGAATGCTGCCTCGTATTGTGAGTTTCGATGCTTGGAGTGACACTACTATGAAGTCTCAGAACACTTCTGAATAGGCGGCCGAGCACATGGATGAAAACTTGCGTGCTAAGACGCAGATTCAAGTCTCGTCCTTTATCTTTTACATTTGAAAGTGAACTTTGTATTATTAGGATAGACAGTTTCTGGTAGGTCTTGGTTTATGTGAAAGTTGGCTGAAAAATGATGAAAATAATATGAATGAAATATGAAGTATCCGCAAATTATGAAGCAGACGTACAAAGATTCATATCACTATGTGATGCATTCTAGTGAAAAGATAGAACTGCAAGTGAGAACACATTTATTTGTAGTATCAGTCAACTGCATCTAGTGTATCCCAATCCAGATTTTAAATTGTAAACACACTGTAGTGGAATTTGTAACTTAATAAAAGTCATTCTGATTCATATAAAAAGATGTAGCTGTGTATGTTTTCTCAAATATACAACCACTTTTGTGTGCATTAATTTAATCTTCACAATGTTGATTGTTGTTAACATTACTCTCAAAATGATGAATATTTAACTTATTTTACACAGCTGTTTGTCACCAATACTTTAGATGATTTGCTCATTTGTGTCTTTCCAGAAATATAAAATCTACATGTTTCTTCAATTATACATTTAAGCTGAATAGAAGAAATTCTATCTTAAAATTATAAGCTTTTGTTGTAAACAATTTGTTATTGCATCCACCCACAGCACTCTTAAATTTGCCAATCTTTTTGTTGCAGGAATTATTCTACCAAAATATTCATACATAAATATTTAATGTAGCTAAAAATGTTATGTTTATTATGTGGTGTCACAAATAGGAACCACTTTCATAAAGTAACATTTTTTTTTAAAGGAAAGGAATATAGTAGCCAAGTTTATAAAATAGTTTAATTGCCAATCAACCACTAATATCTTCAGTAATCGAGAAAAGACGATGGTCATATGTTGGACATGTGAAGAGGAGAGATAATAACCGAATAGCAAAGCAAGCCCTCATGTGGAAAACAACAGGTAGGAGGAAAAGAGGAAGACACTGAGAAGAACATTGATTAGAGAGGCAAGAACAGCAGGAATCGTCTCCCTCAATGAGATAGAGTTGCTTGCACAGAACAGAGACAAAATGGCGAGATTTGATAAAAGATCTTTACAAGGTTTGAAAACTGCTAGAATAAAAATTTCGATAGGAAAAAGAGTATCTGGATCTATGCCCTATGGGCCGGCTATAGCTCGAAAGGTCAATAGATAGATAGAATATAGTAGATTTAGGGTATCTACACCCAAAAATGCAGCAACACTTTCAAGATTAGAGCTAAAAAGCCATTTCTATATCACAACAAGCAGCTGTGTTTATCAAGTGTACCTATGTAGTTTCATTTCCTAGTTATTTATTAATACATAAAGTTTGTATTTCCAGCTGAAAGAGCGTGATGAGAAACTTGGAGAAGCTGGAGAGTTACAGCGCTTCCTAGGAAGTCTTGATCACTTCCAGTCATGGTTGTCCCGTACACAGATGACTGTAGCTTCTGAGGACATTCCTACTTCATTGGCAGATGCAGAGAAACTCCTCAACCAACACCAGCAGCTGCGTGATGAAATTGACACTTATGCTCCAGAATATACCAAAATTAAAGAGTTTGGAGAAAAAGTTACAGAAGGAGAAGAGGACCCTCAGTACATGTTCCTCAGACAGGTTATTATATTTTGCATAATATTTCATAAGATTTGATTTGAAGTGAAGCTAAAGGGCTAGCGGTGTAACTTAGAGGTTTTTTTTTTATCATTATGGTTTAAAATTGAGTGTGAAAAAAAAATAGAAACAAATTTTCCCAACAATGGACCCAGAAATTTAATTTTATCTCAGTTTTCTTTCGCAGAAATGATTCTACCATCAGCCACAGAATCAACTCCTTTTTGAGTGTTACTGTATTATTTAATGGCATTAAAAAAACCTTTCTGCTATATCTCTCTTTCTTCAATCTCTCTCTCTCTCTCTCTTGCTCTCTCTCTCTCTGTCTCTCTCTCCACACAAACACAGTTCAATGAAAAGCTACATGTTTTTCATTTAACAGAGTATTTATTACAATCGCTGAAATAATCACATTATCGCTTTTCAACATAGATCCTCAAGTTCTGCACATAGGTACCAAGGAAAAAGAATTCAACAGATGCACAACCACTCATGCACTGCTTCTTGGGTTCCCACTTGCACACTTTTTGGAACTTTTACTTGTCATGAAGAATGCTATGGTTTGATTCAACATTAATGTAAATAGCAATGTCACCACCATGACTGTGGCACTATGGTTTTCCTGTATCACATTCTCCATGGCTGCAATGTTGTCTTCTTTGACTGCCATGAATGCTAGCAGACCCAGGTGAAGAGAATCCTCCACACTAGTGGTGCCATTCTCGAATATCTCAGTCCATTCATATACTTGTGTACGAAGTGAAATGATGAATCTCTACAGGTTTCAAACTTTCGCGGAACAAAATCTCACATATTGTTGCTCTTGCTTAGTGCAATGATGCAAGGAAGGTGTCATGTTGTGAAGACTGTTTACCAGATTCTTTGTGTGTCGCAGGTGTTCAAATGCCATCTTTTGGTAATTCAAAGTCAACACCTACGCATACTAGACAAAATAATATCATCTGTACACATGATTTTTTTAATACAACATCCGGTTTCACACATATACACACATACAACCACTTACATTGCAAGAGATTAAATTTTGCATGATCAGTTTACATATTTTTTACAGATTGTTAAAAAATGTCTTTTTTTTTTTTTTTAAATTATCTTCTCCTTTAGACCAAATGTAATTCTCAAGTTTAGATTGTTCTCCAGGATATGAGTAAATATTGTGACAGCTGAAATCTTAATGGAATTACTTATTCAGAAGTAAACTGCCATAAAGTTACAACCCTAGTTTATACTATACTGATAAGAACTCCAGATTCTATAAGCAACCAGTTTTTTTTTTTTAATCAGTAATTTTGAAACAATTGATTTTTAGTTTGGATTAGCATCACCGCAGACAGGACATTCCCATATCCACTCTACCGCCCTTTCTTGAAACCTTCGAAGTGTTCATCTACTGATTGTTCTTGTCTTTCATTGATTTGATTTTTAGCTCTTATTTCATGCAAATCTTCTAATTATAGCTCATTTAGCAAGAATAAGGGTGGGGTTGCTTTGTTACTTTGAAGATCTTGCTCATTTAGCAAGAATGAGGGTGGGGTTGCTTTGTTACTTTGAAGTGAGCGCTCTAGAAAAATGAGGTAGTTTTGAAGTGCGTTTATTTTTAGCTAACATACATTTTTAAATAAATAATTTAGTGTAGCTTGTATCATCATTTTAAATAAATAAGTTAGTGTAGCTTGTATGGATTGTCTAATATTGGCCATTGTGTTTTTGCAGAGACTTCAAGCTCTAGATGATGGTTGGCATGAACTACTTCAGATGTGGGAGAACAGACAACAGCTGCTGTCTCAGTCTCTCAGTTTACAGGTAGAGTGAGGATATGTATCAAACGTGACATAATTTTAATTATCACTTTGGGATCTAGATGCCCTACAGCATCTGTGCTGAAAGTGGTAATTAACTTATATCTGACTGCTTGTGTCAGGATTAGTGACCTTCAGCTAATTAAGATCAAACTCCACCTCATCGTTGCCCTGAAAGTGGACTAATCATCTTGGTCATGCGGGTAGCATTTGAAATGGAAGGCTATCTGCTACCCAAAAGTACAATACCAAAGGCTGATGTTTTCAGCCAAAAAGGAGCAGATATTATGGTTTACTCTAAACTACTAAATAATATATCTATGCCCACTTAAAGTCCTCTTACGGGTAACCTTAGAAAAAAGAAAATTATAATTTTTAGTTTTCCTGATTTTATTTTTAGAACTATGAACATTGTACATAGAAAATGTTCTAATAATTGGATCTCTTTTCTTGGCCCAAAATATCCAACATCACCTGGGCTGGAAGCAGCAACTCTTTGCTGACAACTTGCTTACATCAGAATCAGTGAACCAAAACTGACCAAAATCCCACTAAACCTCTCATCAGTGAGCCTGTAAGCAGATTCATAAGCCTGGCCAAGCAAGACTGAATTTAAGAGGAACAGCAATTCAGTATTAAAAAAATTTACAGAAGAAATTTAAATGCTATAACTGTGCCAAAAGACAGTGGGGTGGAAAGAATGATAATGGAAGTCATGGTTTCTGGGCAATGCATCGTGGGCAGACCAAGAAGAAGGTGGTTTCAAAATATTAAGGAGACAGTGAACCATGACAACAGAAAAAGTGGGAGATCTGGTTAGAGACAGATGTGACCAGATTATGATGACATCAGAGTTGTTTGCCTGAAATGTGCCAAATGTCCCATTTTAGTGTTAGTGACAGCACAACACATCTATGCCCATTTATTGTCCTTTGATGGACAGACAATGAAGTTGTTAGGTGAGCACAACAGAAAATGTCTTCCCCAATCACACAGGACCACATTGACACCAATGATGGTATGACAGCATTGCTTGATTAAGTGAATCATCTGACTGCTTTGTGCTTTAAGAGTCTGAAGAGAATTGGTTGACTCTGTCATGAATGGATATGATATTTGGAAGCGTTAGATCTTCAGAAACTTGTATTATCCCCATCTACTGTCCAAGTTATAGAAGTCCAGAACAATGAAAGAGCAGACAGACTTGATTCCAAATCACTTGTAGTGAAGTCTTTAGAGCTGAACGGGAAAGATATATTGAGGTTTCTCTGATTGTTTATTGGAGAGGACTTGGAAATCAGTGAGTAGTGCATTTCTGAGAATAATAGTTCAGGCTCAGTATAACACCAAAGTGGATTTTGCATGTACAATTATTTGGCTAAAGAGTTATCAATATGCCAGCTTTGCATTCCCTGTTGAAGGGACTGATCATATATCACTATCACCTGAGTACATAGAGGTCTGTTTTTGTAATCAGTAATTTAACAAGAGTAAAAGGACAATTTTAATTTCAACAGTTGATTTGGTTGTTTCAAAATGTAGGAGAGAATTATAGATTGGTTTGATTAAAATCTAGGAAAAAAAAGAGATTGGTGAAAATGATTGCCTTAAATGAAAAAAAAATATGGAAGCAATTTCAGAATGCTGCTATAATTCTTATGTTATAGTAGTAGAAGGCTTATTTGATCAGATTCTTACAGGAAATTACTTCTTAGAAGAATTCCATTATCATTTAGTATTTGCCACCTTTAGAAATGTTACTTCTATAATAATATAATATATTATTTTATTCTACATTTCTTCCTTAGCTGCACTTTCCATCTCGTTTCTAGCATGTTTTACAGCAGAAGACTTTTTGGTAACATTGTAATTGATACAGACATATATATAATATATATAGTTGTCTCTCAAATTTAGGATGAGTTAGTGAAGCACAATGTTGTTACTTTACTCCACGTCTATTGTCTTTCAGTGTTGTGGGAAAAGGGAGTGTTCTGATCAGTGCTGTGCATTGTGTCTCCTTGTGATTTATTGTGATGTCTGCTACTTTATTAATCCATGATCTTCTAGGTCTACCTTTTCTCTCCTTCCCATTGTTTATGATTGTTAAGGCTCTCTATGAGAAGCAGTCGTGACTGTGTTACATGTTCAAACCTTTTGCTCTATTGTTTCCTAATATGATTCTTACTATGGTCAGTGCTGGATCTTATTTTGTTATGGCATTAATATTAGTTTTAATACTCAAGTCCTGTTGTTGCTAAAATAAATCACACGTGAACATGACTCAGTCTATGCTGAGATATTGTATGATTAAAGTAATCCATAGCACTACTAATGTTGGGAAGTGGAGTGTTAAACAATCCTTGTTGTTTGTCTTTAATAAAAATATATATTTGACATTAAAACTTTTATTGTAGCCTGACCTGATTCTATTCTATTCTATTCTATTCTATTCTATTCTATTCTATTCTATTCTATTCTATTCTATTCTATTCTATTCTATTCTATTCATGGAATCAGTATAATTGCAGTCAGGGCATGATCATGCCCACTCCACCACTCATCCCAGCATTTCTCAAAGCATGTACAGACTAATTGTTCCTGTTAGGTGTTGATTGTAGATACATCTGTTTTCCCCACTAAGCACTCTGGATTGACTAGATCCCTTTTCCACCTTTAGACTCCTCAGTCTCAATGTATTCATCATTGTCACGCCCTTTCTCCTTCTCTTCTCTTAAGGAATAATAAGGAATAACAACAAATTTGGCCAGAGTAAGGTCACACTCAGTGCCGGAACTGCCAGTGAGCTTATGACCTGATAAGTAATCTGTTTTGTTCTTGTTTGTACAAACTCTAGAAATGAGACCAATTTAGTGTGTGCTAATATTACAATGGCCTTCTCCTTCTCTCAGATGTTCCTGAGAGATGCCAAACAAGCTGAGGTGCTTCTCAACCAGCAAGATAACTTCTTGTCTAAAGAGGATGTGCCTGTGAGTAGCTGCTTATTTTGTGTATACTTTATGGTTCATGACTTGTGGGCTATTGTGAGTTTGTTTGTTTTACTGAGGTTTTTATTTGTTAGATTATTTTGTTCATCCACTGTGGTTTTAATATTGTTTATTCATAATAGTTTTAGTACATTTCATGTTTGCAACATGTTCTTCTTTCAGTTTTTTGTAACTTGTTAGAAAAAAAAAACAATCTAAATAATTTATTTAATAAACTATCTGTTGTACATTTTGTATATGTTGGTTTTGTCTGTGATTTGTAAATAACAAAACTATAATGTTTACATCCAGTCTGTATTATTTAGTCTCAAATTTCCACTTATGAACAAATAAAATAGTTTGCACAAATTGTTTTTTTCTACATTCTTGATTTGTGATTTCCAATATGACATTATTTCAGTTATAATTAAATATTCCTTTTGAAGGACTAAATTGTTTTTAAGCATCGGGATCCTAACTGTATTATTTCACATATTTCATTGTTGATATTTTGAAATAATAAGGAGGCATGCATGATTTGTTGATAGTTGGCGATACTTTTTCAGTTGTTTTATATATTAAAGTAAACAAACAGTAAAAAACAGGAAAAATGGAAGAAAAAAGAGACCAACCTTGAGAGACCCTGAGAGAAGCATACTATGAAAAGACTAATATAGAAGGTTTTGACTTCCTTACTAACATTGAGAAGCTTGTCCAGAATGGAGACTCATGGCAAGGTACATTGATAGCCTTGTAACCATCTACTAGTTGTGGAAGGATGTAAGGAGCAATAACTCGTCATGAATGATGAAATTCAATAACAATTAGAGCTTGTACTCACACATCACCTGGTCATGAGATCTTTGTGTTTACAACTTGGCTCTAATTGTTTGGCCCAAGACATCTAATTTTTTGTGCATCTCAATGTTCAGTATACCTTTCTTATACTAAACTGAATCATTTGTGCTCAAAATAATTATATCTTGAGGCATGTAGCCCCATGTTATGCATTCTTGCTTCAAATACTAAATTGCCTACCCCTTGCAGTAATATCCCTTTAAAGAATGCATCACCATAAGATTCTAAACTGTCTAGACCATTCAACTAAGTGCCACAGCTACAGTAAACTGCCTGTAAACAGTCCCAGTCAGAATAACAGCAGCAGCAGAAGACACATGAGTAGAAGCTCAGAATATTCAGTGCAGCATGGCAGTAACAGAAAGTTCCAAAAGACTAGCAATAGGTCATCATTGTACCAATATGGATAAATAAGGGTAATAAGAAAGATTTAAGTAGCACAGAGGTATGTCCCAACTCGGCCATATAGGAAAGTTTTATGTCAAAATTATATCCTATGTATGATCCATCTGTGTATTCACGAATCCATACGTCTTGTGGGTATTTCTCCAGCCTGTCAATTTGCATCATACTGACAGTAAGAATCCAAAGACAGTGTGTAATTCTTTTGACCACTTCAGAGATTGCCCACTTATCTTGTTTAAGAGCTCCACCTTCTCTATGGATCTGTTTGCTTTATCATTACTCAGAATGTCTTGTATAAGCATCCACTTATTTCTTTCTACTCATTGTAGTGAATCTATAAGGTCATTAAATGTTTGATCTCATTATGTTTAAAGGAAAGTCTAGGTAATTGTCATAAATTGTCTTTCATTTATCTGTGTTATAGTTACATTTGGTATCTAAACCTATAGCTTAGTTGGTACTACTTGTTTTATGTTTTAATTTGTGTATTTTGTCAATTTCTAGATATTTACTTGCTTTGAAGTATGTGTATCTTGTAAGTCTTCGGGTATTACTTATTTAGACTGTGTATCTTGTAAAGTCTTCAAATATTATATGTCTTCAACAGTGTTTGGACACTTAAAACCATTTTAAAAACAAAATTAATTGTTTTATGTCGCCGCTACCCATTTACAGATTGCACCTCTAGATAAGCAGGTAACTTGTATAGAAGATGTATAGATACATTCTCATGGTTATTTAATTGTTTTTGTCCTTTTGTTGCTGTTTGTGCTTCTTTTTAGATATTCACTCCAAACTCATTCTGTATTCTTATTTCTGGCATTGGATGGAGTAAAATAATAGGTTTTTTTTTTTTAAAAATATTTCTTCCCGACCTTTTAAATAAATAAAAATAATAATGGTGTTTGTAAATCAGAAAGGTCATACTGTAAAGTATTTCTGACAACTAATCTTGTTTCAACAATAATGTATTAATGCCAGTGCCCCAAAATAGAAAAAAAATATTACAGAAAATGTAAGGACCGAAACATATTTGACATAACTTTCATCTGTTTGCACATAAATTGAAATATTTTTGTTTTAAAAAAAGAAGAAAATAATTGTAAATATATTATTTAATAATGTAGAGCATGTTTTTGATTGTTGGTGCAATTTCTGTGTCAAAAATAATTGTTATGCACTTCTGTTTCTGAGTTGTTGTTTTTTTTTTAACTCTTGCATGGTCTCCTTTTAGTTTTTTTCATCTATTGAAATACAACGATGTTTGACTCAAGTATCAGATGAGTGATTCAATTCAATAATAATGTTTGAGACGGTGTTCCAGAAAGGGAATATTGACCACAGTAGCAATTTATTCTTCAAAGTAGCAAGATAAATAATAAACAAAAAATAGAGATTTAATGATACCAGTGCTACCTTAGGAAAGTGAGAAATTAATTGATAATGTATTATATAAAGAAGGAAACTATAGAAAGCTACAGAAATGGTTTTAAAAGTTTTTTTTTTTTTTTTGTAGAATCATGTGGACAGCTAAAGAGATTACCAAAAAAAAAACCATTGCACAAAATGTAGGCCTACTTTATTAAGATTGTCAAGAACATATTGCGCTGGAGGATAAATAAGTGTGAAAATGATGGAAGACTATAGCGAGCAGCATAACATGATGCTATTCAGCAACAAAAGTGAAGGGACTAGGAAAGGAGGTTGTGAAATATCATGAGTTACACCAGTGGCCATTATATCTGTGAAAGAAAATAGTTGTTGTAGATGTTTCAGAGCTCTCAAGAAATAACTTACATAATTCTACATTAATATTAAACAACTGTAAAGTTTATAAAACAGAAGCAACTGATTAAAGTAAATGTTTTGTTTATTCTGGCATGGACATCCTGGCAACTTATATGTCCATCTTTGCCAATGTTCCATGTCAGGTAGATAGAGGTGTGCACTTCTTTAGCAATCTTTATTCAAGTGTGTTCAATGTTTCAATCAGTATCCATTGTTTTGCTTAGGATGGACCAACTTTGCAACTTTCACTGCTTCTATATCTGTGCATGTTCTGTTTATGGAAAGATAGGATTTTGTTTTGCAGATGTGTGTATGAAACAAGTGCTTTGAAAGTCTATATCTCTTTCCATTTCTATTTTAAGATTATTCATGTTTATTTTTAGATTATTTAATACCAGGCAATGAGAAAGTTAAGATTCCAAAAAAGGGCAGTCTTAGGGATTGTAACAACTGGAGAGGCATGACACTTTTGTCACTTGCCTCAAAGTTATTCTGCAAAATCATCCTAAATAGAATAAAGGATTCAATAGATACAGTAATGTGTGAAGAACAGACTGGCTTTAGAAAAGGAAGAAGCTGCCTTGACCACATTTTTACTCTATGACTTATATTGGAGGAACACATTGAGAAGCAAAAACCTTTTGTACTTAACTTCATCGATTTCAAAAAAAGCATTTGACAGTATTCATCGATGTGCTTTGTGGAAAATTCTGAAGCAATATGGCTTACCATCAAAAATAATAAATATTATTAAAGATATGTATGATGGTTACACGTGCAGTTCGAACAGAGGAAGGACTGAGCGAATGTTTCCCAATAGAAACTGGGGTTAAACAAGGATGTATTTTATCGCCCTTGTTATTTGGAATTGTTATGGACTTCATAATGAAGAAATGCTGCACTGGTAATAAAGGCATCGAATGGATACAAGGAGACCATTTGGAGGACCTCGACTTTGCTGATGACATAGTTCTCATCAGCAGTCAGATAAAAACGATGCAGGAAAACACAAATGAACTATCATCAATAGCCTTCAAAATTGGACTTGAGATCAATCATGAAAAGACTAAAGTCATGAAAAGCTTAATTCCAACAGACGACAAAATATACATGGAAAACAAATCAGTGGAAGAGATCGATCACTTTATCTATCTTGGAAATCACATTGATCAAGAAGGGGATACAAGTAAAGAAATTAGAATCAGAATAGCTAAAGCAGCAATGTCTTTCAGAAGCCTTGAAAAGTTGTGGAAATCAAAACTCATCAGCACAAACACAAAACTTAGACTATTCAAATCAAATGTACTATCGACCATTACGTATGCATCTTAAAGCTGGAAAACAACAAGAGATATAGAAACAAAGTTGAACGCATTTGAAAATAAATGTCTAAGGAAAATACTTGGTATAGCGTGGAACGAATTCAAAACAAATGAGGAAATTAGAGAAATCGTCAATCAACCACTAATATCTTCAGTAATAAAGAAAAGACGATGGTTATATATTGGACATGTGATGAGAAGGGATAATAGCCGAATAGCAAAGCAAGCCCTCATGTGGGAAACAACAGGTAAGAGAAAAAGAGGAAGACCCAGAGAGACACTGAGAAGAACATTGCTGAGAGAGGCAAGAGCAGCAGGAATCGGCTCCCTCAATGAGATAGAGCTGCTTGCACAGAACAGAGACAAATGGCGAGATTTGATAAAATATCTTTAAAAGAATTGAAAACTGCTAGAACAAAAATTCAGATAAGAGGAGTATGAGTATCTTGGTCTATGCCCTATGGGCCAGCTACGGCTAGAAAGGTCAAAAGATAGATAGATAGAATGAGAAAGTTACATTTTTTTCAAAAAGGTTATGTTACACCATCTGTGAGAAAGATAAAATCTTGAATAAGATTATATTATATCAGACTGAGAAGATGTATCCCCGAATGAAATTACATACTGTGTCCCACTCACTACCGAACCCAGCATTTCTTTAATGGTTTTCCACTGTTTTTCCAATATACTGATACACTCTCCAGGTATCCTGTGTGAATTCACACTTACTGTACACTAACACTCATGAACAGCAGCCATATTGTGTAGGCGCCCATAGCCAAATGACAGATAAAATCTTGGCACAAAAATAAGACAAATCTTGGAAATACTAGAGAAAAAAGCAAACATAAAAATAAGGGAGAAGAAGCAAAAGCTAGACAAATAAAATATGTCAGACTGTGTATACTTAGACATGCAGTCTGTTTGAAATTTGAGAAAGTCTGAACAGTATATGAGGATGACAGGGAAATGAATTGGAGAAATTATTGATGTAGCAGTTAGGATTATCATCACTGCACACATGACAGATCCATAAATGCTCCAATAACCCATTAAGAATTTTTAGAAATTTCTAGGGGATCCACGTGCATGAACTCTGTAGCACGGCTGGGATTCACAGTGTGGGTTGGTTTTTCTTGAAAATGTTTGCCTGAACAGCAGCCACATTTATGGCCTTCTTCATTATAACTGCCAAGAGTCTGTTAATGTGCACAAGTACACACTAGACCTTCATTGCTCTTATCTGAGAAGGATCTCACTATCCAAGAGGTCTGGAAAGGAAGACCTAGATTACTTTTTCCTATTTTTTGAAAAATCACCACTGCCTCTGGTGGGCTTTGAACCTGAATCCATCCTGCCCAGAGGGTGACATTGTCTCACTAGACTGCCCAGTCACTAAGAAATTAATAGAATATTTCATTGTGGCTTTGTAACTGGATCAGTTATAGCCATTTTTCACTATACAGTCTCTACATCCATATATGACCTTTTACATCTTTACTAAAAGGGGAAGCAGGCTGGTATAAATTTTCAATAATTACTCCCAGGTACTGTTTTTCTGGGCAACTTCTATTTGAAGGCTAATTTTTTGCCAATATTGATAGGAGTGACAGGTCATGCAGGTGAATGAGCAAGACAGATTAAAATACTTCTTACATTTCTTCTCCGCATGCTACAATCTTCTGCCAGATTTTTCCAAATCTTTTTCTCAAATGGAGAATTCATGGAAATTTGTCATATTTTTAAATTCAGGATATAAAAAACAATGTGTAGTTGAGTTTGATTTAGATTGAAATAGCAAATTAAAGTTTTGACTATTCAAGGTTTGTATTCACATATGGTTCAAACAAATGTAAATTTCACAGCTAATAAGACAATATCTTTGTTTTAAATGATAATCCTAATCTGTATGGTAGCAAGTGCACTTATCTGCTGACCAAGTGGTTGAGGTTTGTCTTTCAGCTCTGTAGAATAGTAGATGACACAGAGTTTCTAAAAATCAACACTAGAGTTTTTTGTTGTTTTTGTCAGAAATGTTGTGATATAGTTTGAATACATCATCTGTAAATGTACCAATGATATGGAACAGCGTGAACACTAACATTGTGCTTCACATTGCACCAAGGGGCTTGATAATTATCTTTTTTCCTTCTAAATCCAGGTAGGAGTAACTTAGAAATCCTGGAAGTAGAAATAATAAGCACAACTGCTTTTCACGTTAAAAAAAAAAGCATGCAATTCTGTAAACTTATTTCATAACCATTGCCGAACATGTTTTTATGTTGTTTCACTATTTAAACTGATTGATATATGCAAAACTTTCGTGCCAGATTTGCTGTTATATGTGCACAAAAATATTTGAAGTGCTTTGTATTCACAGTTAAAAACGTGTTAATTATTTATGTAAATGCTTACCAATCATTTATGTAAATGCTGACCAATCAGTGACTGTCTTTTGGTTTTTTTTTTTAAATATTAAAATCAATGATTGTATTGTGTTGATTAATGTACATAGGTATGTGGACAAAATTAAAAAAAACTCACATAAACATGCAAACATGATTATGTTTTTGTAGCTATAAGTTTTTTTTTTAAATTTTGTTAAAGTAGGAAACGGTAAATATAAGACCATTATAGGAAATCATGGTTTAGGAAAAAGAAATGACAGAGGAGAAAGATTAATACAATTCTGTGAAGAAAACAATCTAATAATATGTAACACCTACTTTGAGCAAGAGAAAAGGAAACTATACACATGAAAAAGCCATGGAGATAAGAAGAGGAATCAAATAGATTACATGATGATAATAGAAAGGTTCCTTAACAGCGTAAAGAAAGCCAAAACCTATCCAGGAGCAGATATTAATTCAGTTCACAATCCTGTAATGATTAAAATGAAAATCAAACTAAAGAGAAACAAGCAAAAGTCTAATTCATCAACAAAACCACTAGATATAACCGCTTTAAATCAAAAAGATATTAAAGATACCTATACAATACAAGTAAAGAACACATACCAGAAGCTGCTAGAAGAAGGAATTGAGCAATACATAAGAGAAGATCCTGATGAAAAAGTCACAACCAAATGGCATTGCATAAAGAAAAGCATACAAGAAGCCTGTGACACCTTACCCAAAAAAGAAAAGAACAAAAAACAAAAATGGATAACTGACAACATCTTAGAAAAAACGGAAGAAAGGAGACAAGCGAAGAACACTGCCCAATACAATAAAATAGGTAATGAAATACGCAAAATGGCAAAAGAAGACTGGTTCATCCAAAAATGTATAGAAATAGAAACTATGGAAAGCAAACAGGACTTAAGAGGAATGCACATAGAAATAAAGAGAATGACTAATAAGAAAGCCACAGAAGGTGGATACATTGCAAGCAAAAAAGGAAAAATGCTAACAGACAGTAAAGATATAATAGATAGATGGCAGGAATATATAACAGAACTATTTCATGATCAAAGGGACAAGAAACCCATAAAATGTACACTAGGCTATAAAATCTTAAAATCTGAGGTGGAAAAAGCTTTAAAAACAATGAAAAAGGGAAAAGCAGCAGGACCTGACAGCATACAGATAGAGATGATACATCCACTAGAAGATTTTGGCATTGAAGTGATCACAGACATATGCAACGACATATACCACACAGGATACATACCAAATGAACTAAAAACATCAACTTTCATTGCATTGCCTAAAAAGAATAGTGCAGTTGAATGCAATGACTTTAGAACAATAAGCCTAATGAGCCATGTTACAAAAATCTTGCTAAAAGTTATACAAAGAAGGATTCAGAATAAAATCAATACTATTAGATGAGCAGCAATTTGGATTTCCATGTTCTGCATGAGAACATCAATCAAAAAGTACACAGAAGTAAACAAACCAATATATGTCTGCTTCATAGACTACACCAAAGCTTTTGATGGAGTACACCACAAACAACTTGTAGAATGCCTAAAAGAGATACATGTAGATGACATGGACATACGATTATTATGTAATCTATACTGGGAGCAAACAGCAATAATAAAATATAACAAAGAGAACTACACCCATTGGTATAAAAAGAAGAGTAAGACAGGGATGCATCCTATCACCAAGCTTGTTCAATCTATACACTGAACAAATCTTTAAAAACATCACAGAGATGCCAGGCCTACAAATTAATGGTATGGCAATCAATAACCTAAGATTTGCTGATGATACTGTACTACTAGCAGAAAATCCTAAAGATCTACAACAGTTACTTAATGAAATAAACATGACAAGCAAAAGATATGGACTAGATATGAATATCGAAAAAACAAACTATGATCATAAACAAAGAAAATACTCAAAACCCACAAGTGGATATCAAAATTGAAGGAATAGACCTGGAGACAGTTCAGAACTACAACTACCTTGGACAGACACCAGTGATGGAAAATGTACAACTGAAATAAACAAAAGAATAGGAATGGCAAAAAGTAATTTTAATGTCATGAAGAACATACTAACAAAAAAACAAACAACACCAGGGCTAAAACTAAGAATAGCAAAATGTTATGTCTTCTCAACATTCCTATATGGTGCAGAAACATGGACATTAGTCAAGAAAACAGAATAGAGCCTTTGAAATGTGGATATGTAGAAGAATAGGTAGAATTGGATGGAAGGAAAAGAAAACAAACAATGAAGTCTTAAAACAACTAAAAATTAAAAGAGAACTACTAAACGCAATTCAAACATGACAAATGCGATTTTTGGGCCATGTTAAAAGACACAACAGCTTATTAAAAGTAATCCTGGAGGGGAAAATACAAAGTAAAAGAGGCAGAGGCAGACCAAGACTAACATGGACAAGTAAACATCAAAAGATGGACAAACCAGCCTATGACAACCTGCACCATCAAAGCAAGAGACAGAGCAGAATGGCACTCCATGGTAGCCAACCTTCGATGCGGAGATAGTACTCGATGATAATGATGAGATATAAGTTCTTTTACTCTTATTCATTCTATTTGTCAATGGTCTAGGAGATTAAAAAAAAACAACATCTTGTACTAGTATCAAATGTTTTATGCATTATTTTATTTTATTTACTCTGACATCAGTATTTTTTTAATACACATTTGCAGCTAATTTGATAACATACAAAATTATTCACCTGCAGATTTGTGGATTGTATTTTCATTTTGTATAAACAATCCTAGCTTTACTTGTGGTTTATTCATAATTACTGAGCAGTCACATTGTGTCAAGTATTTCTGTGCTGTATTTGTCATTGTTGTTTAATTATGAATGATCATTGTTATACATTGGGCAGTAATTTAATGCTTGTGCACATGTGTTTGTGCTTTATTGTTACAAATATTTGTTTTGTCAAATGAGTTTATATGTTAAAAGTAGCAGTGTGTTCAATTTGATTGTATGTATATTATATTTGTGAATGAGGTATGGCTATGAATTAATTATCTAAGAAAACTCATTTGATAAAAGTGTTTACATTTATGTATTTATTTTGTACAATTTAAATTTCCATATGTTATTGTGTTGCCAGTAACATATAATTTTGATGTGCGTGTTTTGCAACTGTAAAGTGGACGTAGTTCAGATTTCTGCGAGGAGCTCCTTTAAAATGTAATTCAGTATTAAAATAGAGCAGCACAGTAACAATTGTGTATTGCGATTTTGTTGAACATGAGCACTTGAGAAACACATTTTCAATGAAGGGAACCTCACAACATCCTACAGCTTCCGTGTTCACCCAGCATCTGAATAAACCAGCACCATAGATTTTCTGTGAAAGGAGGACAGCACTGTAGATTTGAAGCAGCTGTTGTAAAGTGGTTAGTGCACCCTTATTTTAACTGGAGAGTCCAGGTTCAGTTCCCAACTGTGCTGAGTTTGTTTGCAGATCAACACTACCTTTTGTTTTCCCAACATCTGATAAACAGTTCTAGAGATTTTCCTTTTAGAAATATGGCAGCTTGGCCTGACACCAATAACATTATTGCCCAGAAATTTGGGGATGAACATAACAAATTATAGACTGCAACATCTAATTCCAGATACTATACTATATGTATACATGATACTTCTAATTCTGATACTGTATGTAACATATACTTCTAACTGATACTATACTGTATGTAACATATACTTCTAATTCCTGATACTATACTGTATGTAACATATACTTCTAATTCCTGATACTATACTGTATGTAACATATACTTCTAATTCCTGATACTATACTGTATGTAACATATACTTCTAATTCCTGATACTATACTATATGTAACATATACTTTTCTTTTTTTAAATAATATAAATTTAAATGAGTATGTGGTAGTCGTGTTTCACTTTCTTGCTACAAATTATATAGCTGCACATATGCACTTTCATAACTTCTTTGGGAGTTATTATTACACTGTTATGAGCCGCGATAGCTCAGTGGTTAGTGAACTGGACCATAAAGGACAAGAGATCGGGTTCGATTCTGATCGGCGGCTTTCGGGTTCACCCAACCATAAATGGGTACCCGATTTTTTTCTGGGAAAGTAAAGCGGCACAAGCATAATACCAACCACATTACCCCAAAAATCATGTGCCGAAGGTCTATAAAAATTATGGTCACTAACACCATATTGCTTATATGCCACTTGGCGTGACGGGTATCTTTTCTTTACTTTTTTTTACACTGTTATAATTATTTATACTATTTTATGTATTGTTATAGGCGGAGTATATTACCAATAACAGAATGAAACAATCATAACTTTTTAAGCATGTAATGAGAAGAGAGCAACTAGCATATATTATGACATATATTAAAAATTGAAGTAAGAAGCGACAGAATGAAACAGAAAGAAATGATACCAAACAGTTAAGGACAAAGAAATCAACAACAAAACTGATAAAGAACTTTAGAGATAGAAATTTATGGAGAGATATAATCACCGACACGAATTGGCCACATTTTAAATGAAATTATGATGGTATGAAGAGATTGATTTTATTGCTTTATTTGGCTGACGTAATGTGTATTACTACACACAGTTAATTGTAGCCAGTAAAACATGTTTTGAATTGTAGCAGTAACTAGCATTTAATGGCTCAAATTGCTATTCTCTGCACTAGACATCTGTTCAGGCTGCAGAGAACCTCATTAAACGTCATGAGGCCTTTATCACCACAATGGATGCCAATGATGAGAAAATCAATGCAGTGCTGCAGTTTGCCAACAGACTCATTGACGAAAACCATTACGATCGTGAAAAGATCCACAAGAAGGCAGAAGCTATCAGTGAAAGGTAAATTTAGGTGTATTACAATATACAACACACATATACAGATTTGAATTGTTACTTATGATTTAATTAATGTGCATACTTGAATCATGAATACACTCAGCAATATAAGCAGATGATCTGGCGTTATGGGCTCGCGAGGAAAGTATGTCGGTGGCTGGACCCAGGATGCAAGATGCCCTAGGTTAACTTGAAAATTGGACGAACACCTGGTTCTTACCAATCGAGGAAAAAAAAACTACTTATACAATTTTCAGCCTATCAAGAAACACACTCTGCAAACTTGAAGATAAAAGATCATACACTCTTATTGACCAAAACCCAACATAACTTGGCATCACCATGAATCGCAGAATGACTTGGAAAAATCAGATAGACATAGCAAGGAAAAAAGCAAGAAAATGAACAAATATTATGAAGAAATTGGCAGGAACGGACTGGGGGGGCAGACAGCAATATTTTGAAAAGACTATACGTAGGAAGAGTCAGACCAATTCTAGAGTATGGAGTCACAGCCTGGGCTATGGCTTCCAAATCACACCTTAGCAAAATTAACAGAACACAGAACCAAGCTGCCCGTATCATCACTGGTGCTATGAAATCTACGCCTATCAAGACTCTAAAAACAGTAACAGGTTTACAACCCATAGATGACAGACGGGTCACTAAAGTATTGCAACAAGCGGAGAAATATAGAAGGCTCCTTAGCCACCCCATGCACCAAAGAATAACTGGTTCCGGAATTGTACCACTAAAGAGGAGCAACTTCACTGCAATTGCCAATGAAATAACTACTGGAGACCCAGTACTTTCCCAAACAATATCGAAACCCTTGGGCCTATCTCCTCATGGAAAACACAAAATACCAAAACTTAAAGAAAATATAACAGGAATCATGAAAAAAGGCACCCAATCAGACACAGAAAGAAAACATGTAGCAGAAAAAACACATACACGATACCTACCCACAGGACTCTTGGTCCTACATATACACAGATGGCTCTGCTACAAATGCCACCAGAAATGGAGGGGGTGGTATGTTCTTGACGCTGAATAATCAGGATGAGATCACCAAGTCAATAGCTACTGGAAAATTCTCAAACAACTTTAAAGCAGAAACTGAGGCCATCAGAGATGCTGCAACACTGGCTACTCAACACAAAAATAACATGCACAATAAATTGGTGATTCTGACTGATGCACTGTCAGTACTATCAGCTCTAAAAATCCCCAAGAACAATGAACTAGATGACTTGAGAACAACCCTGGACCAACTCTGCAATAACTTCCAGAGAGTAGTCATTCAGTGGATACCATCACACTGTAATATACACGGGAACGAACGCGCAGACAAATTAGCTAAAGAGGGAGGGAGATTACCACAAGAGAACCATCTGCTCAGTTATGATGAGCCAAATCTATCTTCAAAGGTCAGTTCCATGAAAAATGGAAATGAGAACACCCAAAGCATAACGAGAGTGACGGATACCACCAACTATCAAGTAGGGATCAAGTCATCATACTTCGCCTACGCACTGGCCACAATAGAATGAGAAATCACATGTTCACCAAATTCAAAATAAGTACAACCAGCCTATGCCATTGTACACTGGACAATATGACAACAAAACATGTTCTACAGGATTGCCCCCAGTACACAGTCCTGAGAAGAGCAATGTGGTCCACGCCCACCTCCCTGGAAGAGAAACTATAAGGGGCAATCGATTCCCTTAAACAGACAGCTGACTTCATGAGAGAGTCTGGAATCCTACTCAGATTCAGTCTTGATCACATAGAGAGAGAGAGAGAGAGAGAATCATGCTGAAAGAGATATTTTCATAGGCACTTGAAATTACTGATAGCAGCATGTAATGAAATACTGCCATTGATTTGAATCAACATCTAATTCCTGATACTATACTATATGTAACATATACTTCTAATTCCTGATACTGTATGTAAAATATACTTCTAATTCTTGATACTATACTATATGTAACATATATAATTCTTGATACTATACTATATGTAACATATACTTTTCTTTTTTTTTAATAATATAAATTTAAATGAGTATGTGGTAGTCGTGTTTCACTTTCTTGCTACAAATTATATAGCTGCACATATGCACTTTCATAACTTCTTTGGGAGTTATTATTACACTGTTATGAGCCGCGATAGCTCAGTGGTTAGTGAACTGGACCATAAAGGACAAGAGATCGGGTTCGATTCTGATCGGCGGCTTTCGGGTTCACCCAACCATAAATGGGTACCCGATTTTTTTCTGGGAAAGTAAAGCGGCACAAGCATAATACCAACCACATTACCCCAAAAATCATGTGCCGAAGGTCTATAAAAATTATGGTCACTAACACCATATTGCTTATATGCCACTTGGCGTGACGGGTATCTTTTCTTTACTTTTTTTTACACTGTTATAATTATTTATACTATTTTATGTATTGTTATAGGCGGAGTATATTACCAATAACAGAATGAAACAATCATAACTTTTTAAGCATGTAATGAGAAGGGACACACTTAGTTTCAGTTGTATTCTCCAAGAAAAGTAAGAAACTTGTTCATCACAGCAGCGTAAGTAAAGGTACCAAGCAAAATGTTTAAATAATATCAGTGAAATACTCTTGACAGCAGAAACACCTGAATTTGCTTCAACATCTCATGCACATGTATCAGGATTGTAAAACAAACAATATTAGAATCAGCATAGTAAAAACAAAAGTCATTGCAATAAGAAGAGAGAAGCAGTATGTGAATATTTCAATATAGGACACAAGTATCAGTACAATATCTAGGAGCAACATTCTTTCAAGATGGATAAACATATCACCATTAGGTGCAGTAAGGCAAACCAAATATTGGGATGCCTCTCCCACAACACAGTACCAATCAGCACAAACAAAAATCTTATTAAAAGCATATTTAACCCAACTCTGTGTTACCAGTTCCTAACTTGGTCATTCACAACAAGAAAAAAAATTAATTACCTAAAAAATTAGATGTCAAAGAAAAGCCGTAAGAGTGCCCAGTAGAGACAAAATCCAAAACGAGGTTATAAAAGAAAAAGTTTGCATAGAACCACTGTTGAATTACTTACAAAGACAATAAATAAATGGTTTGCCCAACCTGGAGAGATTGCCTAGTGAAAATGTCCCATATAAGACAAATATAAAAGAGGAGGACTTAGACTAGATTGGAGTGACAGCATCAAAGAAACTATAAGAACATCTAGTGCCAGTGGCTGAGGCTGCCTGAAAGGCAAGAACCAGAACTGTGTATCTCAGTCAACAACCTCAGCAATAGAAGAGGATGAAGAGAAGCATTGTTTGGAAAAAACCCTTGTGTTAATTTAACTAAGTTACAGAATTTTAGATGTGAGATCAATTTGATTTTCAGGAGAGACCAGAACAGACTGAGATCTGATGAACAGCTGGATAAACTTAAGGATCAGCTCACTCTACAGCAGTTCTTACAAGAGTGTGATGAGGTCAGTATGTACATATATTCCCACGTTTGTTTTTATTTTTTGTTGTTGAGGTTTTATTCACTTTTCAACTGTTTTGAGAATTTGATTAAAATAGCACTCAACTTTGTAACATTTCAAACAACAGAGATGATAAGGTTAATACTTAATCTCTAACAGCTCTTCCTAGATTTACACAAGATAAATGTTCTGTAACAGTTATTATAACTGTAATGCTTTTGATACATACATAAAAGACTTCTTACAAAATTATTAACAGTTATTATCGACTTAGTTTTCTTTATGCCATATGACATATAAGGCAGGTCATCACTAGGGATCTCCATTTTTTGTCTGTCATGGCTTTTGTAGCCCACTTTTCAATTCCACCCCACAAGAAAACAGGTTCCATCATTTCTTTATCCCAGCCTGGACCATGGTTTTCTTCCTTGTTTGGCTGTCGTCCTTCATTATTCTGGTTTCCTGATCAGCTTATGCCCTTTTGCTACAGTTGCAATTTTCTCTGTTTATGACTTATTTACTTTGCATTGTATCTTCCTTGTTGTTTATCACCTACAAGGACTGCATGTGTAAGTTAGCCACCTCATCAGAGACAGAATATTAATGAGCTACTATTCGCATACAATCAGGCACTAATACTTTGGAAAATACTTTATAATTGTATAATACTTTGTAATTGTATAATAATAATAATCTATTATAAAAAAAACTTCACAAACATGGACAAGTCAAAGACCAACTGAGAGTATTACACAACAGGCCCTTTTTTGGAATCCCCAGGGGAAAAGACAAAGAGGAAGACCAAGGAATTCTTGGAGAAGACAGATCGAAGCAGAGATGAAGGTGATGGGGAAGACATGGAATGATCTTAAAAGAATTGCAAAAAACAGAACGACTTGGAAAGTGTTTGTTGAAGACCTATGCTCCACTGGAGCTAAAAGGTAGAAGAAGAAGAAGAATAATCTATTGTCCTTTCGAGCCAAAGACGGCACATAGGGCAGAACCACAATCTCAAAAACAGAAACCTTGCGTGCCAAAATGGCACATATTGCAGAGATCACTGCTCTAAAATATATGGCGCTGTTTCCATAACAATACTTTTTACAATGACAGCTTGTCAAGCCATCGATCAACCTCCTTAGTCGCCTCTTACGACATGCCTGGAAGGTCACAGTGTCACTATTCTTTACATAATAATAATACTAATAATATAATACTAATACTTTGGTAGGAAGACCTACAAGAACAATAAGAAAAATAACCACTACCAAAATAAAATGTGTTAAATGAAAGACAGGAAACAGTTTGAGAGAAATGAAAAACTGATTAAACAAAAGCTAGGAGTTAATTCCATCTTTGAATACATAAAGAAACAACAGATAAATGAGTTGGCTATATATATTTTGCTTTAGACAGAAAGATCAAAACGTTGTGAGAACACTAGACACAAGAGCCAACCACGGAAAAGATGGTTTGATGGAATATTATAAACACTAGGAAACATAATAGCAGGAGAGGCAACAGAAGAGCAAAAACCTGCAAATTATATCTTCCCTTGACGCTGAAACGCAAATGAGGAAAGAAAGAAGAAGGTGGTTTATGTAATAATGTTTCTCTCTGTGGGATGTGACTGTAGTTACTTTCCCTAAAAGATGTAAATAGGTGACGAGAGTTTTTAATTTTTTAATATGAGAAGTTATTACAAAATATTTGTGAGATTACAACAGATTTTATTCTGATGAGATATGTTAAAATATAAATAAGTGTGTGTGTGTTCACTCTGCAGTAGTTTGTGTGCTGATGAAATGAGAATACCTACGTTGATTGTAATAGGTAATGATTGTTAACACACATATAGAAACCTAATAACATTCGGATCTCTTACTTCAAAGTTTGGTGGGGCTTAATTGATTAGTTCCAGTTGATATGGTTTTTTTTTCCTCAAGGCATTAGACACAAACAGCATATATACCTTGCTAAGCCATTGTCCTTAATTATGGCTGGAACATGTGACCTATATAAAGATTGCAGAATTCCAGAAGACATAACTAGAGTGAACTGGCAACAGGCATGGATATATCGACCAATCAGCACTACATTTGAAAGATTCCTGCTTTCATGACATGAAGCAACATCAACAGTGAAAATCTGGATTCTGTTGTCATGGACAGACAGAAATGACATGCACTGGTCATGAAAATTGTAGATTTAAATAAATTACAAGCTTGGCTTGGCAAGAAGAGAAATGTAACAAAAATGAAGTCGCAGTCAAAGCACCAACATCATCCCTGTCAACTATCTGTTCTACAAGTGGGCGATACAAAGTCATTCTAGAACATGACTATTCTGTCACAATAAAAACCGTTTTTGCTCATTGGTGACATGACCCACTATCCTGCATGCACATCTGACCTCCCACCAACAAAGATACCATTTTTTTAGGGGGGCAAGTTAAGAAAATGGTAGAGCAGTATATTGTGACACCAGGAAAAATAAATAATAGATGAGATACAGGGAAGCAGAGATGAGAATATTAGACAAAGAAAATGGTTTGGTTGGATATGTAATTTATTTTTATGGTGAATTCCCTTTCTCTAACAGAGGATAAATATTTTAAGCAATTAGAGAGGTAATAAAATGTTATGAGTTTTTATCTTCTGTCATGTCATAACACCTTCATCACAACATTAAGATTGTGTTTGTCTCTTTCTTGATAACAATGGAAAATCTCATTATAATGCACAAACTCCATAGCACCAATGAGGGACTCCAGGATAATTTCAGAAATGCTGGTTAATAATTGTGATCTGTAGTGTAAATCTTAACTTTGTTAAAACTTTGACTGTGCACTGGCATGCAGCCTTCTCTTTTTAGTTGCCATCTTTCAAGGGTTTTTTGACACACTCATTTTGAATATTGGGTATATTTTTTGTTTTTGTTTACCCCTCTCTATCTCTGATAGAATTAGGTACAAAATCTCACCTACCTTAATATCATCTAGTGCCATGCCTGCTTGCATGATTGTGCCTTTCCACAAATTTCTATCTCTACAGCTGTTTATCATTTCTGTTTTTTGTTTCCTACCTTTCCTTAAACTGTCTTGAGTTGAATCTTTTCTCTCTGTTTTCCTCTACCTCGTTTTCTATAGATTTTTAACCTGAGATCAGGAAACTTGAACAAAATTTACACACTCCATATGTTGTTCAAACTGAGTACCTTCTTGTTGTGAGGTACGTATTTAACCTAACACAGTAGAGAACTCCAACTTTTACATTAACTGTGTATATTCTAACATAAGAATTAATGTATGGAAAAGCTTCCTTTAGATTGCAAGGAAATTCTTTACTGCTTTCTTGTTTCTTCAGGTTCGAGACTGGTTGCAAGACAAGATGGCAGCAGCTCAAGATGAAACTTACAGGGATGCCAAAAATCTTCATAGTAAATATGTGAGGCACAAGGCATTTGAGTCGGAGATTGCTGCTAACAAGGATAGGCTTGACAGGATTGTAGAGGTACAGAACTAGAAATAACTGGATATTTGTTGAGTTTCTCAACCTCAGTAAGGGAGTCAAATGCATACTATCTTTGCCTCCCTTGTCTATATTCTTCTCAGTGTTTTAGTATTTTTTTGTGTGTGTGGTCACAGATTGGCAAAACAATTGTTGGCCCGCTTGCCTTGTGCTGCTTGTAGGGCACAGCAACAGAAACAACATTCTTCCAGTCTGGCTCACACTAGTTATCCCAGTTTCCACAGGTTGTCCTTGTTCCTCTTGCATGGTCTCTTCATAGTCCAATATATGACAGTTCTTGACATTGCTTCTGGATCTCTTCTGAGAGCATAACATCTGAACAGATTTTAGTTACTGTCTTTGTTTGGAGAAAATGTTATAATTTTCCTTAGTCAGTGTGTGTGACATAACAGTCATTTTCTTCTCTGTTGTTCTCCAGTATTGAGATCCGTACAGAGGAACTGAAAGTTCTTATGCATTTTTAGTTCAGTTGTGTTAGTTAATTTTTTGGGGATTGAAATTTTAATTTAACTTGCTCTAAGTCATTGAGTTAGCAAAGAAGATTGAGTGATTGTGAAATGTCTCACCGGTTGTTGTAAAATGAGCAGAGATCAGTAGACCGAATGGATCATCAGCTCAGAAGCTAAAGTAGAAGCTGGTTATATCAGGTCCCCTGGAGTGTTGACACAAAATAATCTTGGCAGTGTAAATATAGGCAAAAGAAAAAGGTGGACTCAAAGAAACACTAAGAACACTGATGGGAGAGCCTACAACAGCAGTTGTTGAATTGTTTAGGGGGTTAGGGGGAGTCACCCTGAACAGGGACGTTTAGTGGGATAAATTCGGCTGAGAGTCCTGTGCAGTGTTTGATAATCAGCATAATCTTGTGTCATACTGGCTGACGTGGGTGATCATATCCTTCTACAATTGTCTGTCCTTGTGCATCATATCAGTTCTGTTGTTATTTACTTTGTTATGACTCTAAGCTTTCTAGTATCTTCTCTCTTTGCTGTATGCAATGGCTCTTTCCTTATGTTTTGCCAGTTGTAACCAAGTATTCCAACTTTCTATTCTCGTAACCAAGTATTCCAACTTTCTATTCTCTGATGTGCCAGAAAAATGTTGTTTCTTTCTGATGTTTTTAGGAAGTATTCTTTTGTGTTGGCTTTGTTGAGAAATTCCTCATTGGTCTTTTTAGCCAACAAGGGAATTCTCAACATTCTTCTGAGAAATCCCATCTTATGGGCCTCTATCGTCTTTTCATTTGTTTATATACCATAATTCACTTCCATAGGTCAGAATTGACTCCTCTATTGAAAGCATTGATGAACTCTCTTTCACACTTCTATTAACATAGACTTATACACAAGATGTTTTTCTTTTTTCTGAAATACTACTTTGGCCTGTGTTCTGCTTTATATTTCTGTGGTGCATCTTCTATCTGATATTTTCGTGCCAAAGTATTTGACACTCTGCACTGTTTTCATATACACCCCGCTTACCTTAATCCCGCATGATGGGGAGGGTTGTTTCTTCGGTAATTTCCTAGTTTGATCAGATATAGTCTTTCAGTTTGGAAGAGTGATGTCCCCTAAATATGTCTGCCAAAATACAGTGGTTCTACGCATTCTTGGCGTTGGGTCATTACGCTGGCATGTAATCATTTCGGAGTATCTGTTGATTGGGCGTTGGGTCCAGGGGTTAGGTTTAGCTTTAGTGTTAAATATTTATAAATATATTATAACGCGTGACAAAAACGACGCCACTCGGCCTAATTATGATCTTCTGATCGAAGGGAATTGTGCGGTTGATTACCAATCGGCGTAATGACCCCAACGCCAAGAATGCGTAGAACCACTGTATTTTCGCAGACATATTTTAGGGGACATCACTCTTCCAAACTGAAATACTATATCTGATCAAACTAGGAAATTACCGTTTCTTCAATATAACCATTACCTCTGTTTATTACTGTTTAGGTTGAGACCTTTCGTTGTGCTTTCTCCCACTATTATACCTATGTAGCTCATTCACCGTCTCAGCTTTTAAGACATGTCATCTGTGTATGATAAGTTGTTTATTTTATGAACATTGACTATAGTTCCTTTTTTGTCTACTATTGATCTCATAATTGTCTGACTCCCTTGTTTTATGTATTGAAACTGTGCTATATTGTAATGTCTGATAATACAGGAAGGATAATACAAGTGAATCATTAGACCTAGAGTTTTGGTTTTTTATCCTGTGTGTCATCTTCAACTTAAGGAACTAACTAAAAGCATTCATTTGTTAACTAAATGATGTGAACAGCTTTAATTATATCTTGCAACAATGCATGCATTTAGTAGTTACATATGTTCCTTTAGTCAGTGCCCTATATTGTGTATGGTACCTCTTACTGTCAGGATGGAGAAGCCATAATGCAAGCCAAACCAGAAACCCGTGACCAGATTGAGTCAATGCTGGCTGATCTAGCCAACCAATGGGAAGATCTAGAGGCAACCACCAAGGAAAAGGGAGAGCGTTTGTTTGATGCCAACAGATCCACTCTTTACCAACAAAGTTGTGATGATGTTGATGGCTGGGTTACTGCCTTGGAGTCTCAGATTGTCACCTCAGAAGACTTTGGCAAAGATCTTACGACTGTCAACCTTCAAGTACAAAAACAGCATGTAAGTAATACATGAAATAGCCGTCTCTTTCCTATATTTTATTAGCAACAAGATGAAACAGCAAGCAAGCGATAACAGTTAAAGAAAAGATATTGAAAAAGCATTTCAGTAGAGCGATTATTTTCAGTTATGTAAAAGACATATACCTGATGTTATTGTAGACTTATTGTAAATTATAATTTATTTTGACATGGGGTTCTTTTTTATAATTTTTTTTTTTATATGCTTGAAAATAATAAGCCTTTGTCTTTGATAATGTGTGCATCTTTAATGCTGATTTAACTTTCAAGTAGCTTTCTCTGCATTCATCACTATAGATCATGATTAATGGTATATCATCTTGTTTGTTCCAAAGAAAGTTTTCTGCTTTGATTTTGATAGCTTTAAATTAAAGTTGACTGGCAAATGCAAGGAAGAATAGATCAAGTGATATTTATCTTTTGCCAGCAACTGGAGACCCAGATGAAGATGAAGGAACAACAAGTTCAGGAGCTGCAGCTGCAAAGTGACCATCTGCGTCAACTAGAGCCTGACAAGGAAGAGGAGATTGAGGCTAGAAGAGCTTTGGTGGCTGAGAGGTTAGCAGTTAATGTTAGACGTGTTGTTGCTAAATTTAGCCCAATGCACAGTATTACTATTGTGTTTATGTAAGCTAGATCATGAGTATTTATTTTTTTTTATCTTAGAGTATAATTATATATCATGAATTTATGACTAGAATAAAGAAATAAGAGAAATGACAAAGTTTCCAAAAATATCTATAATCAAGAGAAGGTGGTGGACATAAGTTGACCATTTGATGAGAATAGACAAGAGAATCTCAAAACATGCCCTCAAATGGGAACCGGTGGGTAAAAGAAAATGAGGGCGACCAAAAGAAACACTTAAAAGAACACTGAGGTGAGAAGCAACGACAGCCGACATCAGCTCTGTTGAGATTGAGAGCCTCACCCAGAATGAAAGCAGTGAGATGCAATGCAAGGCCTGTGCAAAGTCTGACACGTAATAGCAAAAGCAGTCGGACATGGAAAGTAGAATTTCTGCCCTGTGTGTTGTCATCTGCTACAAAGAGACAATAGAAAGATAAATATTAAACATCTATCTGCATGTGCATGTCAGTGTCATAGTTTAAAGTTACATTACATACACTAAAGCACATAATTGTTAAGTAGAATATTTATACACTTATTTTTTCAAATGCATAGGTTTGCTAGAATCCAAGGGCCACTGATGATGCGCCGTGCAAACTTGGAAAAAGTCAAAGGCATCCACCAGTTCATGCGGGATGTTGAAGATGAAAAAATGTGGATTGAGGAAATGATGCCCAGAGCAAGAAACCAGGACTATGGCAACAGTCTACTCTCTGTGCAGCTGCTTATCAAGAAAAACCATGTAAGAATCTATAATTTCTGCTTTTAGAACTAGACAGGCAGGTATAGCTCAGTTGTTAGTCAAAGTTTGACAGAAACTCACATTATTGTATATTTAACACCTTTCATTGTGATCTAATAATTATAGAATTGAAACAAAAAACTTAAGTTTAGCCAAGTATAGCTGTTTTATTGTCTATAACCTTAATTAGGAGATCATCAGTAGTGTGGTGATAGTGTACAGGCCTGGCGATAAAGTTATTGTGGGTTGGATTGTTGCTTGACTTTCTCCGGTTTAATTATTTACTTTTGCCAAAGATAAAATCTTGATGAGATATCTAAACACAAATGCAGGATCAGACAACAGAGGTTTCAAAGTCTCATGGGAAAGCATGGATTTGGAGAAATGAATGAGAATGGAGAGATATTCGTGAATTTCTGTGTTCTTAATCAAATGAACCTAGGAAAAGCCAGATTCTAACATAAAAAAATACATAAAGCTACATAGGCGTCACCAGATAATAGAATGGAGAATCAAATTGACTAAATATGTAATAATAAAAAGTTTAAGTCATCCTTACAGGATGTAAAAGTATATGGAGTAGCAGATGTGGCTTGAGATCATCATCTTCTGCTAGCCAAACTTAAATTGAAAAGATATACAACAACACAAAAGGGTAGACAGTATTTCAATGTTGGGTTTCTTAAAGAGCAAGGAATTAAAGATAAGTTTGCAGTCACAGTATCAAACAGATACCAAGTTCTTCATTAACTAGAAAATACAATAAATATAGAAGATCATTGGAAACAGGTAAAGGATATATGGAAGGAGAGATGTGAAGAAACCCTGGGGAAAAGAAAATGTTAGAGAAAGAGTAATAAGGTGCTTCGCGCTCTGTTTCGTTGTTGCGACCGCCTCTGCGTCAATGGACCTGTGCTTGATGGTCCCCTCCCAGTTTTCGTTCTTCACTAGGCACAGACATATACAGATTGCATTCTATGAAATTGTCAAGGAACACCATGTAAAATACACACTCGAGGTTTATTGATGGACAGTCAACCTCGCACAACAATTTACACAATCATCACAACAGCATGTTTGTCAGTGGCACTTCTCATATTGCATGGTAACCATGAGGCGTAACCCATGCCCTTCAAGCCACTGTGCACTTTGGTGACCTCCCGTTGGAGCCGACTCCACTCAAGTCAGACTCTCTTGAAGACACTGCACAGGAATCTTCCCACCAGCTATCTGCCCCTGATCTATGTTGAGGACTCTCCCAAGGTTGTCTGTAAGTGCCTCTAATAGCACCCACGTTTTTAAGCATTAGTCGGCGATCGCTGTCTCGTTGACTTTCACCTGAATGAGTCGTTGCTTTGAATTCACAACTCTCCATCATATCATACTCATTGCTGAGCAGTAACTCAGCGAGAGCTGTCTCGCTCACTATCACTTACACTGTTCGTTGTTGCTACGTTTCATAACTCCTCCTTCTAGCTCAATCCTTATTGCACCTTAACTGCGATAGCTGTTTCGCTCACTGTCACCTAACTGTTCGTTGCTTCTAAACTTCAAAACTACAGTACAATATCAAACTCATCATAGGCATGACATCTGCGGAAGCTGTCTCGCCCCGTCACCTAAATTTGTTCGTTGCTTCTGAATTCCACAACTACATTATAATCTCATACTCCTCATTGAGCCTGAATCTACGAAAGCTGTCTTTCTCCCTGTCACCTAATTTGTTCGTTGCTACTGGACTTCACAACTACATTATAATCTCATACTCTTCATTGAGCCTGAATCTACAAAAGCTGTCTTTCTCCCTGTCACCTAATTTGTTCGTTGCTACTGGACTTCACAACTACATTATAATCTCATGCTCCTCATTGAGCCTTAATCTGCGAAAGCTGTCTTGCTCCCTGTCACCTAATTTGTTCGTTGCTACTGAACTTCACAGCTACATTATAATATCATGCTCCTCATTGAGCCTGAATCCGCGAAACTGTCGTCTCCCTGTCACCTAAATTGTTCGTTGCTTCTGGGTTTCATACTCCTTATAAGATCACAATCATATTTGCACATGAATCTGCGAGAGCTGTCTAGCTCACTATCACCTACACTGTTCGTTGTTTCTAAGTTTCATAACTCTTTAGAATAGCACAATCAGTATTGCATATGAATCTGCGAGAGCTGTCTAGCTCACTATCACCTACACTGTTCGTTGTTTCTAAGTTTCAAAATTCTTTAGAATTTTCTAAGTTTCATAACTCTTTAGAATAGCATAATCAGTATTGCACATTAATCTGCGAGAGCTGTCTAGCTCACTATCACCTACACTGTTCGTGGTTTCTAAATTTCATAACTCCTCTGTTTGAATCTACACTGGTACACAAATCTATTTGGCCTTGATCCAGGAGTACGGTGCGTTTCACTCAACTGCCACACATGAACTGAACTAACTCTACTACACTATTAGGTACTAAACTAGCTATGCTCACGGTACCGGTTGCCAACAAACTCCCATCCGCATTGAGCACTCGTTTCATCTCGACTGCCTTCTAACTTATCGTTTTTCCTCACTTCCCCCCTTTCCAATCAATCATATTCCGTCTTACATTTCTGTCTCACTCCTAATTGCGTATTTTCCTCATGAGACGCGATGTTTCTATTCTCCTTACTACTTATCACTTTCCCCCGTGGACTCGGTGATTCTATTTTAGTTAACCCTTCTCACTTTCCCCTCGACTTCTCCCACACACTCCCATTTGTCCTCCACCTTATAATCACTGCTTCACATGGAAGATTTACCTAAAGACTGGAAAGAAGGTTTCATGATTAAACTACAAAAGAAGTTTACTGGAGTGCACAAATTATAGGGGAATTATGCTACTATCATTGCCAGGAAAAATACTAAGCAGAATATTTCTAGAGAGACTTAAAGAGGCCATAAAGAAACATTTAAGAGATGAACAAGCAGGTTTTAGGAAAAACAGATCATGCACTAATCAAATCACTACTTATGTATAATAGTTGAACATAGCTTAGAACTACAGTCCCCACTTTATATTGGGTTCATCGATTACGGAATGGTATTTGATAGTCTAGACAGGAATGCTTTGGAAGTTCCTGAGTCATTACAGAATCCCCATAAAGTTTATTAACCTGATAAAAACAATGTATGAAGGAACGAAATGTAGTGTGGTGCATGAAGGGTAGCTTACAGAAGCATTTGAAATAAGAACAGGAGTAAGGCAGGGATGCCTTCTGTCTCCACTTCTCTTTCTACTCGCCATAGATTGGATTATGAAAATAACTCAGAACAACAGAAATGGAATCCAGCGGTCACTGACCAAGCAACTTGATGATTTAGGCTTTGCTGATTACATAGCTGTCCTATCACACAGCCATCAACAGATGCAGGATAAAATGAACATACTTGATGAGAGATCACAACAGCTGGGACTGAAAATAAATAGAGATAAAACAAAAATTATGAGAATTACTATAGTTGGTAATAACCAAATAGCAATAGGAGAAATACCTCTACAAGATGTACAATCATACATATATCTGGGTAGTAATATAGATAAAGAAGGAGGAACAGAAAATGATACAAAAATAAGGATACAAAAACCAAGACGAGCATTCGTTGCACTTGGAAACATGGGTCCAAAAAAAAATAGGTTAAATACAAAAATAAAAATTTTCAACTCAAATGTTAAGTCAGTCTTATTATATGGCTGTGAAACATGGAGAACAACAAAAATGAAGATTTAGATCTTCATTAATAGATGCTTGTGCAGAATAAAAGGATGGAAATGGCAGGGCAAAATCACTAACATAGAATTATGGAAAAGTAGCAGTCAAAGGATAAAGAGATGCAGCAAAGACAATGGTGCTGGATAGGACACACACTGCGGAAGTTAACTGAGAGTATTTATTACATAACAGGCCCATTTTTGGAATCCCAAGAAAAGAGACCAAAGAGGAAGACCAAGGAATTCTTGGAGAAGACAGAAGCAGAGATGAAGATGATGGGGAAGACATGGAATGATCTTAAAAGAATGGCAAGAAACAGAACAGCTTGGAAAGTGTTTGTTGAAGACCTATGCTCCACATGGAGCTGAAAGGTAGAAGAAGAAGAATGATAGAGGAGACAAATAATATCTTCAAAATCAAGGCCCACAAAAATATTTGTAAGACTCCGTCTCAAGCCTCTTTTATCAGAATTTGCAACATTTCTCATTAATCCAATCATTTCAAAATGAAAATAAAAAGAGTGATTGAGTTGTTTAACTCCAGTTATGATTTCGAAAGTCTTTGTGAAGGAATTACCACTATCACTACGGACTGGAAATCAATGTATATTATCTTAACAATGTCCACAATTTTCTGGGGTATGCCATAGTTCCTGAATAATTTCCTGAGAGGTTGTCAATGAACACTGTTGAATGCTTTTTCAAAATAAGCAATTTTGTTTAATGTGACATATTTCACTCTTTATTCTCCTCTAACATATCTATCTATTGACCTTTCGAGCCGTAGCCGACCCATAGGGCGTAGACCAAGATATTCCTCTTATCTAAATTTTTGTTCTAGCAGTTTTCAATTCTTTTAAAGATATTTTATCAAATCTCACCATTTGTCTCTGTTTTGTGCAAGCAGCTCTATCATTGAGGGAGTCGATTCCTGCTGCTCTTGCCTCTCTCATCAATGTTCTTCTCAGTGTCTCTGGGTCTGCCTCTTTTCCTCTTACCTGTTGTTTTCCACATGAGGGCTTGCTTTGCTATTTGGTTATTATTTCTTCTCATCACATGTCCAACATATGACCATCGACTTTTCTTTATTACTGAAGATATTAGTGGTTACTCTAACATATGTTTCAGGGTAAATAGATTGTTGTTATATATTCTTTCTTTCCTAAAACTTGTTTACTCTGTTCATAGTTTGTTTTCTTAGGTACCTGTCAATCAATACCCAGCTTAAAAAGAGTAGGGTACCTGGCATATTGAGTTTGGGAAGGTGAAAAAGAGCACAGGCCCCCTCATCTCCAAATGCTCTAGTGAGGTTTAATTCTTACTTCCCTAGGACATTAAGAAATATCATGAGGCAATTTTCACAATAATTAGAGTATTAGTATCTAAAGAAATCCATGTTTTGAAAATTTTAAAAATTCAGTTTTAGAATTATGAAATTTTGGTTTTAACATTAGTATTTGCTGAAGATCTGAAAGAACTGTGCTCTTTGTGCTTGTGTTTTTGTAAACATTTTATATTTCTGTACTTGCATTTTCCCAAGTGTGTCTCTTCATCACAGTCTATACTTTTTCTTTCTTTCTCTCGAATAGTCACTGCAAGTTGAAATAGACAACCATGAGCCTCGAATTATGTCAGTAGTACAAGTCGGCCAGGACCTGATCAATGCTGGACACTACCAGTCTGAAGAGTTCCAGGTGCTCATCAATGACCTTCTACAGCGCTGGCAGGAACTGAGGGATGCAGTGGATGAGCGCAATCACAGATTGAAACTTTCAGAAATTGCTCAGCAGGTATAAACTCAATTTAATATAAAAGTTATCTGAATTTTTGTTGTTTTCCTTGTGGTTGGCATAATTGTGCCACACTTAGAACACTAAACCTAGGCTGACCAGCAAGTTCATTGATTGTTTTACTACAAAAGTAACAGAACATTTGAGAAACAGAAAAGACACATTTGGACATTACCAATATAATTCAGGAACCAATTAGCTGATTTAACTATCCTTGAGCTAACCTATTATTTACTTGAATGCTGTATGGTTTTAGACTACTAAGAACAAGAGGTTTGATCTTGATTGACAGCTTCCAGGTTCATCCAGTCTTAAATGGGTACTGGATTTTTTTCTGGGAAAGTAAAGCATCATAGGTGTAACACCAGCCATATTACCTCCCAAAATAATGTGCTGATGGTTTATAAAAAATATGGGCACTAGCACCATATTCCCTATATGCCATGTGGCTTGACAGGGCTCTTAGCTTTTTTTTTCTTTCATCATCTTCCATGCTTGTTGGTGTAGGTGATCATGTCTCTCCAGAACTCTCAATCTCGACAGTTATTTATCATTTCTGTTGTTGACCTTCTGCCAAGTCATTCTCTTAAGCTGCCGAGTATCTTTTCTTTTTGCTTCCCTTTATCTCTTCATCCCTCAATTTTCCCAGTTGTTGCAATATATTCCAGCTGTTCTCTTCTCATTACATGGCTTAAAAAATTTTGACCGTTTCTTCCTAATATTGGAAATTAGCTCTCTTTTTGCTTTGGCCTCTTTCAGACCATTTAATTACTCTTCTTAGCTGTCCATGGTATTCAAAGCATTCTTCTGTAAAACCACATTTCTACAGCTTCCAGTAATTTTCTTGTCTGTTGTTCTATTGTCCATGATTCACATCCATATGTTAAAACTGGCTCTACATAACATTTAAGAACGCTTTTTCTTGTTTTTTTAAATTGTCAAAAATGTATCGAACAGTATCTTCCTCATTTTTTTGGAAAGTTTCTGTCACCTGAGCCATTCTGCATCTCACTTCTGTTGTACATCTACCAAATGAGGTTAACATTGTTCCCAGATTTAAATTCATTTACCTGTTTTAATAGTGTACCACATGTCATTATTGTGCCTTGGGGTGATGTCTTTTTCTTTGTTGCTACCATTACTTTTGTCTTTTTTATATTGAGGCTGATCTTTACTGTATAACATTACATACTACAAAATAAGAGTGATATAGTTGTGGATCTAAGATGATATTGTTGAAAATATTTCTTGTCTTATTATATTGTAGTTTAGATGATGATAAATAATTAGGGTTCAATCTCAGTCTTGCACTCTCCTATCAACTCAGCTGAAGAAGGAATAGACTCACTGGTTTATGTGAGAGCAGGAACACACAGCACCCATTCAACCTGAAATACATGGATCTAGTACTAGGAAGTTGAGCACAACAATTACATTTTCAATGGTGTTTATGATTAAATGTTTATTTTAGTATTTTATTAAAAACAGTTTAAATAATAATCTAACAGATATTATTGCGTTAGGATCCTACAGATATTAGTAACACAGTGGTAATTGTATAACATTTATACCACACCCAATGTGTTGAAAGTAGTCTTGTCTTGTTGATATTCATCATGTGTGCTACATATTTTCCTTTTAGTATTACTTTGATGCATCCGAAGCTGAGGCATGGATGAGTGAACAGGAATTGTATATGATGAGTGAAGAAAGAGCCAAGGATGAGATAGGTGCACAAAACATGATGAAGAAACATCAGACGCTGGAGAACAATGTGGAAGATTATGCTGATGTTGTTAGACAACTAGGCGAGAGAAGCAGGGAGTTGATCGATGACGAACATCCAGAAAGGTAGGTTTATCTTTTACTTGAAAAATTGCTCACCAAATGAAACATGTAGAAAGTAAATAAAACATTTTTCAGATATGATTTCCGTAAAAGTTTTATTGTAAATTTAAAAATTACAGCAGAATTTTGTTTTGTTACTGCAATTCACCCATCGCTTGCCAAATATTATGTAGATAAAGTTTCAATAACAACAAAGAGTTTGATTTCAAATGTTTTTTGGCAACAGGATAGATTGTTTTAAAAACATGTAGCTTTCTTCAATATATATTCACAAATGTTTTCTTTATTTTCCTATAAAAATCTCATCTCTCTCTCAACTCTTAAATTATTTTGCTGGTTTGGACAGAAATATCAGCCTTTGAAGTTGGATGCCTGTAGTGTCTGAAAGGTAAAGGTAAAGTACGAGACTTGAACCGGCGTCTTAGCACACGAGTTTACACCCATATGTGCTCGGCCGCCTATCCAGAAATGTTCGGAGATTTCTGTATAGTGTCGCCTCAAGCTTCTAAGCTCAGATGTTAGGCAACATTCCTCACCTTCCCAGGGTAATACCCTGGTACCCATTTCTGCCAAAGGCTGGGTCGACCATGGGGGTATTTTTTTTTTCCAACCACGAGTACAATTCACACTGCTCCCAGTGGGAATTGAACACGGGTTGTCCGTACATCGGTAGTCCAGTCAGGTGGTTTCCCAACTAGGCTTCCGAGGCCCCCAAGTGTCTGAAAATTCTGATGTGTGTGAAATGTTTGTTTCTTATTAGAAATTATCATATTATATAGCAAATTAAAGTGGGGACATAGCACATCATGGTGTTTGTAAGCCATAAACATTGGATTGAATATTTTCATAGTAAACTATGAGTAAAATAAACAAAAAATTAATATAAATTTCATGCACCACATTGTAATTTCAGATCAGTTATCTCAAGCACAAAAATATCTCCAAAAGTAATTGGTAATTGAATGTTTCATTTGAAATGTTCACCTTGACAGCACAATCCATATTTGTTTTGGTCACAGTATAAATGAAAACAGCTTAAATTGTATCATATCCTCTCTTTGTATAATGATAAATTGCAACTCGTAATTGATAATACTTTGTATCTGCACATTTTGTGTCTGTATGTATGTATTAATGTATGTGTGCACATGCGCGTATATATATATATATATATATATATATATACTTCTTTCTTTCCCCATTTGCCTTTCAGCATTGAAGGGAGATTTAATTGGCAGTCTTTTGCTCTTCTTTTGGCCTCTGCTGCTGTTAATTTTTCTAGTGTTTTTTATATTCCATCAATCATTCTTTTTCTTGTGGTCAACTCTTGGCTTTGATATTCTCGCAATGTTTATTAAAGGCTACTTTTGTTGTATTTTGGTCTTTTTGTCTTATCACAAAACCAAACTATTTTATCTATTGTATTTTTTATGTTATCTATGGGGGGAATTATTCCTAGTTTTTTTTTTTCCCCTTCCTCAATTCATTTCTGATCTAATCTCTCAAGCCGTTTCCTGTCATTCATCTCACACATTTCATCTTGGTAATGGTTATTTTTCTTAGCAAATCATATGAGGAGGAGGAGGAGGTATGTTAACAGCACTCGGAAATAATGACAAATAATCAACAACAGAAAAAAACAAAGAACAATATATGGTCCGAAGCAGGATCGAACCCGTGCTTCATGGTACAGCACCTTGCCACGAAAATTCAAACGCTAGGGGACACTGCCAACTAAGCTAATTAAGAAAATTAGCTATCATTATTTTTCTTACTGTTCTTGAGTCTAGAGTCGAGGTCTGGCATTGGTCTGGCATCTATGTTGGGATGAAGATTGTGTTGTATGGTGTCCATTTTGCCTCTAGTGTTATTTCCTTTTTGGACAGCAGTGGTTATAGTTGTCCAATGATTTGTGATTTGACAAGCTTTGTTGCATCTTATATATTACACACGTGTGTGTGTGTGTGCATACATGCATGCCGACACACACACAAAGCTATATTTATATATACATTATACAACATATATTTGTATATAAACTATACAACATATATCTCACTCCTATGCTGAAATGACCTAAGTTACAATGACGCAAATGAAACCCTAAAATGACGCAAATGAAGCCCTTCCCCTGACAAAAATTTGAATGTTTCTAACATACATTTAGGATTGCTATAAAAATAGTTATTGTTTATGTAATGCCGCCAACATTGCTGTGTCTGTTGTTTCATTTCATCTTGCAAATTTGCTAAAATAACAATTTCTGTCCTTTTAGCCCAGTGTTTATGGCTATCGTTTTTACCCGGCACTGTTAGCACAAAAATATAGTTCAAGTTCCAAGACAAATTTCACAAAATTGAAACCGTCCAAAAAAAAATGACTTTCACTTTTACTCACAAAAATTATAAAATTGTATAAACAAATATAGCTGTTCAATGTTAATATGAGAGATTCTATCTATTGACCTTTCGAGCCGTAGCCGGCCCATAGGGCGTAGACCAAGATACTCCTTCTCCTATCTGAATTTTTGTTCTAGCAGTTTTCTTTTAAAGATATTTTATCAAATCTCGCCATTTGTCTCTGTTCTGTGCAAGCTGCTCTATCTCATTGAGGGAGCCGAATCCTGCTGCTCTTGCCTCTCTCATCAATGTTCTTCTCAGTGTCTCCCTGGGTCTTCCTCTTTTTCTCTTACCTGTTGTTTCCCACATGAGGGCTTGCTTTGCTATTCGGTTATTATCTCTTCTCATCACATGCCCAACATATGACCATCGTCTTTTCTTTATTACTGAAGATATTAGTGTTTGATTGGCGATTTCTCTAATTTCCTCGTTTGTTTTGAATTCGTTCCATGCTATACCAAGTATTTTCCTTAGACATTTATTTTCGAATGCGTTCAACTTTGTTTCTATATCTCTTGTTGTTTTCCAGCTTTCACACGCATACGTAAGGGTTGATAGTACATTTGATTTGAATAGTCTAAGCTTTGTGTTTGCGCTTATGAGTTTTGATTTCCACAACTTTTCAAGGCTTCTGAAAGACATTGCTGCTTTAGCTATTCTGATTCTAATTTCTTTACTTGTATCCCCTTCTCGATCAATGTGACTTCCAAGATAGATAAAGTGATCGATCTCTTCTGCTGGTTTTTTTTCCATGTATATTTTGTCATCTATTGGAATTAAACTTTTCATGACTTTAGTCTTTTCATGATTGATCTCAAGCCCAATTTTGCTGGCTATTGATGATAGTTCATTTGTGTTTTCCTGCATCATTTTTATCTGACTGCTGATGAGAACTATGTCATCAGCAAAGTCAAGGTCCTCCAAATGGTCTCCTTGTATCCATTCGATGCCTTTATTACCAGTGCAGCATTTCTTCATTATGAAGTCCATAACAATTCCAAATAACAAGGACGAAATAACTTTATGAGAGATTACATATTGTGAATTAAGCAGGTCATAAAATAATATTAAATCACATATGGACACTGGTATGACAAGCACAAAAAAATTGACCTACCCCAAATGCGAATATTAAAAAAATTAAACGGTAAAAAAAATTATGACTTTCACTTTTACTCACAGAAATTATGAAATTGTTTTTTCTGTATAAACAAATATAGCTGTTCAATGTTAATAAGAGAGATTAAATGTCGTGAATTAGGTGGATTGTAATATAAAATATATAGTTCTGTAATTTTCTGGGAGTGGCAGGTTAGACAAACTTTCCGGTCAGACTTTGTGGTAGGGAATTCTGTATTTGATGTCACAACTGCATAGAACTAAGGTAGAAGTTTTAAAGAGCAAGTGTTCAGATATGATCTACATAAATACATACACACACACACACACACACATTAGTCATGATAGTTAAACAGTCTTATATGTGCTTGAGAAATGTCACAATTGTCTTCTATTATAATTAAAGAAATCATGTCAACTTTGGGTAATCGATTAGCCTTAGCTAATGCTGTATTTTTTTCACTGGTTGGAAATTGTAGCAAATGGAACTACCCCAGACTATTTTTATCGTCTACCTTTCAAGTCCCAATAATTCTTCAACTAACACTTTGGAGCTGTCCTGCTTGATGCGATTATCTTAAGATCATCTCTGTCCTCTCCAAGTATATTTTGGCTTTCCCCTTTGTAAATTATTTTTTTAGGGGAGACTAAATGAAGAAATATAATTTCTTCTTTTCTATGAAACTGGTATCCATTAGCAAAGGACATTAAATTTCTCCATCATTTTGTATTCTATTTCAGAAACAGTCACATCTTTGTTCCAGAGTTAGAGATTTAATCATTTCTTTCTATACAAATTATGCCTTTTTACCTTTATTTTTGTATATCTTTCCATAACAGCGACCAGATTGCAGTGAGGCAGTCTCAGGTTGATAAACTGTATGCAGGTCTGAAAGATTTGGCAGGGGAGAGAAGAAGTAAACTGGAGGAAGTCTTCAAACTGTATACCTTACACAGAGAAATTGATGATCTGCTGGAGTGGATTGCAGACAAGTCAGTTGTGGCTGGTTCTAATGAGCCAGGACAAGATTATGAGCATGTTTGTGTGAGTGATCATTTTTTTAGTCTCGCTTTCTTCATGTAAAAAAAACAAACTCTAGAAATCAGAAAGTAATATTCATTTTTATTGAGTCTAGTTTCGAACTAATCATTTAAATCTTGGTTGAATTTTTCAAAATAATAAATAATTTTTCTGGGTGTGAGCTTAAGGCGAAATTGACATTTTTGAATTAGATTTTGGAAATAAAAAATTTTCTTGATGTGAGCTTTATAAATTATTGGTTTTCTTGTCTGAAATTATGCAAATAAGGTATAATTTTCTTGGTATTTCTTTAGAAATAATAGGTAAATTAAGATTAATAGGAACCAGTTTCTCTATTCACACTTTTTCATAATTTCTTGCAGATGCTGAAAGAACATTTCAAGGAGTTTGCTCGTGACACTGAGAATGTTGGTCAGGAGCGTGTTGCATCTGCTAATGAGATCTGTGATGCCCTGATCGCTTCAGAACACTCTGATGCTGCAGTAATTGCTGAATGGAAGGATAATGTGAATGATGCTTGGGCTGACCTGCTTGAGCTAATTGATACACGCACAGAACTGCTGCAGACTTCATGGGAGCTGCACAAATTCTTCTATGACTGCAAAGAAGCTTTGGAAAGAATATTTGTAAGAGGTTTTATGTGTTTTCTTCATGACTTTCCTTTGTTGTTTCAATTAATTAGACTAGTTAAGAACACTTCACAATGATTGTGTTTGATAATATTAATTACTTAATTCAAAAAACATTTAAACTAAAGCTTGAAATTGAAAAAATCTTTGAGATGAACTGCAGATGAAAGGAGAATAAGTGTAAAACAATCCAGTTCAGGACTTGGCAATGAGAAACAACGTAAAATCATATATTTCAGGACTTGGTAAATGAGAAACAATATAAAGCAAAGTATTTCAGGACTTGACAGGCATGAACTGATATAAAATAATTAAGTTGGGGGATTTTCAAGCATATATGTGTGTTCTTCACAACCTTTACTCATTAACACCAGTTAAATTGTGCATGTACACTACAGATAATGACATATAGACAGTGTGTTCATCTTGTTATTTGCTGTTTGTCTAGTAATGTCTACGCAACAACTCCAGTTCCCTGAGTAGATGTTATTCTAACAGGTAAACTGTGTACTGCATTACTATAGCAAGTAAATTACCTGAACATTTTAAATATTGAAAAAAAATGTTAGAATAATGTGATTAATTAAATATTGAAAAAAAATGTTAGAATAATGTGATTAATTAAATATTGAAAAAAAATGTTAGAATAATGTGATTAATTAAATATTGAAAAAAAATGTTAAAATAATGTGATTAATTAAATATTGAAAAAAAATGTTAGAATAATGTGATTAATTAAATATTGAAAAAAAATGTTAGAATAATGTGATTAACAAACTTGTTATTTCATCCATAAGTCTAGTGCAACATGTAAATGTAATGCAAAATATGGCTGTAAAGTGTGCTGTGTGTTAAAAATAATTGTTTGTTTAAATTTAAGGAGAAACAAAACTACATCCCAGAAGAGCTTGGTCGAGATGCTCAAAGTGTTGCTGCTTTACAAAGGAAGCATGCCAACTTTGAACATGACTTGGTGACCCTGGGAACACAGGTGAGAGTAATAACACAATTTTATAGCCATGTTCTTTATTATATTATTTTTTAATGTATTTTATTTACATATTAAATGTGAAGCTTGATGGATATTCATTCTATCTATCTATCTATCTATTGACCTTTTGAGCCGTAGCCAGCCCATAGGGCGTAGACCAAGATACTCCTTCTCTTATCTGAATTTTTGTTCTAGCAGTTTTCAATTCTTTTAAAGATATTTTATCAAATCTCGCCATTTGTCTCTGTTCTGTGCAAGCAGCTCTATCTCATTGAGGGAGCCGACTCCTGCTGCGATATTTATTACTTTATACTAATTATTTGCCCTAATATATTGTTATGAAAATTAATATTCTCCCTGAGTATAGAATGTATTGGATTATGATGAGCATTTCTTCGTGCATAAATGTTTGTGTTCCGTAAACTTATTTTAAATCTAGAGGTGCATTTTAAGTTTTTTTGGTTTTTTTTTCTTTAAGATATTTCAATGATTGACAGTGTGATTTTTGCACTTAACTGTTTCATTATATTTGATGTACTTTCAACTGAAACTGTGTTAGTTTTTGTTTTGAATTACCATGATTGAATGCAATGGTCGAATAGTTTTTTTTTGTAAAAGTTGTTAATTAGGTGTAGGTTTTTCCCTTTTAAGTGGTAAGTAAGAGTTTAGTAGTTTAGTGATACAATTATTAAAGTTTTACAGTGTGTTCTGTTATCACCAAATTTAAGACAAAAATAATTTTATTCAAATATTATGTAGATTTTTAATGCAATTTAAATCAATTTCATACATTTAAGACATTCTGTTAGATTCCTGGTTGTTAATGCAGTTCAGCATCTCAATATTGCTCTTCTACATTTATTCAAAAATCGTGTACTATGGATTGAATCTTGATAATTCTAGTTCATTGATCCTGATGTCAGCAGCTAGTGATGAGTCACTGACCACTTTCAGCTCAACTTATAATTTGTATGACATCTTGAACCTCATCTCTTTTGTTTTTGTCATCATCATCATGTGCCATACAGGTTGGCAATGACAACCTTATCCTTACACAATTTTCTAAGTGCATCATTTCATTTCTGTTGTTGACTGTTTTCTGTGCCATGACATCTAGTTATCTAGTATCTTTTCTCTTTGTTCTCTGTGATCTTTCTTTCTCTGTATATTGTCATTTGTAACCAAATATTCCAACTTTCCTCTTCTCATGATGTATCAGAAAAATGTTGATTGTTTCTTTGTGATGTTTTTTAGGAGCTCCCTTTTTGTATTAGCCTCTTTGAGAATTTCCTTGTTGGTCTTTTTAGCTGTCTGGGGAATTCTCAACATTCTTCTGAGAAATCCCATCTCTGTGGCTTCTAATTGTCTTTTCATTTGTTTGTCTAATGTTAATGTCCATGATTCACTTCCATTGGTCAGAATTGGTTCTATAAAACACTGATGAAGTCTCTCATTTCTATTGACATAAACTTGTTGCACAAGTCGTTTTTTTATTTTCTGAAATGCTATTTTGGCATGTACCATTCAGTTTTTTTTTCTGTGATGCACCTTCCATGTGATGTCGAATTGTGTGTGTGATATAAACATTTATAATCCTTAAAATAATAACATGCCTTTTAAAAAAAAAAAAAATAGGTTGAAGCTATTCAAGCAGAGTCTGTGAGACTACAAGCAGGATATGCAGGGGAGAGTGCCCAGACTATCATTGACAGAGAGAGAGAGGTTTTGGATGCCTGGAGGAATCTGCACATATTGGTGGAAAGGAGAAGATTGACACTAGCAGATGCCTCAGATTACTACAGATTCATGCTCATGGCAAAAGATCTGCTGCTGTGGATTGATGACATCATTCGACAGATGAACACACAAGAAAAGCCAAGGTATGTGCATTGCTGAAAAAGATACTTTAGAGTACCATCATTATGTAGTAAATCATACTGCCCTTTACAGCTAGAGAATGAAAGTTATGCCCACTAAAGTAATCCATTGCATTAAACTATGTGAAACTGCTAGGACCACAATTGTGCTATCTTGTTTGTGGCCCTTACTCGTCTTGGTGTAATTAATTAATCATTTAACAAGTTGTAGTAGCAAAGTAAACGTAAAAGTCTATTTACACTCTGTAAACATTTTCTGTATGTTTGTGTTTGTGCGTGTTAATTCTTTGTACATTTTAACTGTTTGGTCCCAATGCACTAATTTCCACTGTTTTTGGTTTGTCTTGTGGTGAGTTTAGGCACTTTTTTTTCCATACACTGGTTACCAGGAACTCTTTGGTGTGAAAGTAAACAAAATTTGTCTTCATTTATGCATTTGTTTGGAGCATGTGGTTGATTCTCTAACATTTTGAAATTTTGTGTTGGAAAATTGTTGATCATGCTGACCATCCACTTCTGTTTTCTAACTTCCTTGACGAAAATTAGATCATCGGATTTTGATAATTTCTTGAAGATTATGGGAAAAGTGAATCAGAAATAGGTTTTATTCAATTTAGAAGTTATAATTTGATAGTGATTCGATTTTGTTTGATGAAGATAGTGTGTGCATTTTTGAAGTATTTCAGAAATATCAGAGCATTGCCAAATTTATATTTTTCAACTCCGGTACCCTCCTTCTTTTTCACACAAATGGTTTTTTTTTGTCAACTTACTGTGTACTGAATTGTGAATATATTAACACTTATTTAGTAATGAGTTTTTGTTGTTTAGAAACTTCATGCAATTCTTATTCTAAATTAATTTTGTTAGTTTATGTTCAACAATTATTTTTTAAAATAGCTTTTTAAAGCTTGTATGTTGTGTTTTATTATGTCATCAAAGATGGTTTCAAGGGTAGTTATACCCACTTGTTTAGCTGTCAAGTCATATTGTATATTGCTAAAACATCATGGCCTGTGTGCTTGGTTAATAGAAAAGTTTCTGTAATGCTAAACATTAGCTCACTAGCCTGGTAGAAAGGTAATATGTCCGTAGGTGCCAGTTTTATTTCTGGTGCAAGCTGCTATAATTTGTCTTCTGTTATTTGTTACATATTTTCTTTACTTTGAATTTCCAGCCTTTTTGTATACTTTTCTTTATTGCTATTGTCATAAAACATTAATTCCAGTATAAGTAGCAGTATTCTAACTTCAACTAGTAACCATTTTGATTCATTTATTAATTTGATCATTAATTGTAAGCAAAACCTTCAAACTCCTTCTTTAAACTTTGTTCTCTCATAGTGTTTCCTGTTATCACCTAGAGATGAGCTGGTCTACTTCATGTCAAATAATGGTGCTGTTTGATAATCTGAATTCTGCATTGATTCAGTGTCATGAGAATAACATGACTTAACTGTGCTTAATATACATTAATTATGTAGCTGCAGCTTGATATTTTGAGAACTCTTATGTGGCTATAGGAGCCCCTGTGGTGAAGGGAGAAAAGAATAGAGCCACTGTTATTTGTTACACATGTCCTAAGAAATGACTAAGCAGGTTTAGAATCATCATCAGTGCAGTCAAGTAGGACATGCATGGAACGACCTTGTCAACGGAATTTACTGATGCATTTTTGGGAAATGCTGTGACAAGAGATGGAGCGAATATGGAGGATTCCTGACTGCAATGAAATGAGTTTGATGGGTAGTGTAAAATAGGTACTTTGAAGACTGCTTTAAAATTTATTTGTATATTCTCTTATTAGTCATATATTTTTTTTTTCATTTCAACCAGTGGATATACTTCAGTGTATTTATTATGACGATAAATTTGATAATTGATAAAGACAGCATTGTCTTTATGTGTTGATACCTCATTTCTGACCAGTTACTGGACCTATCTCAAACTGTTTGTCCATAATCCACTATGTAAAGTTGTTTATAATTATGATGAACATTGATGTTGTATTTATATCAATTTGTTTCAGGGATGTGTCGGGTGTTGAACTCTTAATGAATAATCACCAGAGCCTGAAGGCTGAGATCGATGCTAGAGAGGAAAATTTTGCTATCTGCATTAACTTGGGCAGAGACCTGCTTAACAGACAGCATTACAAGCAAGAGCAGGTTTGTGCTTTCACTTGGTTTAAGTTGATCTTTTCCTTCACCATCTGTACATATTGTGTAATCAGATTTATTCTAAACTTTAGGTACATTATTCTAAAAGTCTAAAAATATATATTCGTGTCACGCATGTTATTTTAGCAGGAAAAAATGTGACAAATTAAATGAACTGCTACCAAAACTTGAAAAAACATCCTGTTTGTGTTGTTGTGAGTGCATGTATACTTGTGTAGGTAATTAGGTAATACTTTTATGGGGTACCTATAATTTGAGAATCATCATCATCATCACATACCAAGCCTGCTGGTGTAGGTGATCATGTCTCTCCATAACTTTCGATCACGACAGTTATTTATCATTTCTGTTGTTGACCTTCTGCCAAGCCATTCTCTTAAACTGTCTGGTATATTTTCTCTTTGCTTCCCTCTATCTCTTCATCTCTCAATTTTCCCAGTTATTTTCTCAGTACGTGGCCAAAAAATGATGATTGTTTCTTCCTAATAATGGAAATTAGCTATCTTTTTGCTTTGGCCTCTTTCAGAACATTTTCATTACTCTTCTTAGCTGTCCATGGTACTCTCAACATCCTTCTGTAAAACCACATTTCTACAGACTCCAGTGATTTTCTTGTCTATTGTCCATGATTCACATCCATATGTTAAGACTGGCTCTACATAACATTTAAGAACTTTTTCTTGTTTCTATTGTCAAAAATGGATTGCATAGTATCTTCCTCATTTTTTGGAACGCTGCTTTTGCCTGAGCCATTCTACATCTCACCTCTGTTGTACATCTTCTGTCTGAGGTTAACAAAGCTGATAATTTGAGAATAAAAATACATTTTGTTAAAGAAGACAAAATTGTTGAAAGGGGTGACATGCAGATAAATTATCTTGTATATTAGTTGAAAGTAACGCACAGAAATGGTGTTTACAGTTGTCTTTTGTTTCCTGGTGTGTCTTATTTGTTACATTTTTAGATTCTGTAATAAACTAATCATGTTTGTTAATGGAGGTAAAGCTGAGAAATATTTTGCCTCATCTATTTTTGTTAAAGGTTAGAGAGAAATTGATTCAGCTGACACTTCAGAGACTAGACATGGCTGACTTGTGGAAAGAGAGATGGGAGCACTTACAGCTCAGTGAGTTACCCATAAGCTTGAAATATTAAAACCATCACTTGTTATGTTAGGATCATCCTCACTGTACCCTGTACAAATCCATTGATGCTATGATCTTTTCCTCTAAATGTTCATCAGTGACTGTGCCATTTCAGTGATAGTTGACAATTCCTTTTATTTTTTTCCAGAATACTCTTCTTCTTTTCTGGCAATACCAGTCTTCAGCCCCAGTTCACACAGTTTAGATAGTGATGTAGTTTCACTCAGTTAAAAGTTCATTATTCTTTCAAAATCTCTGAGGTTGTAGATTATATCTGCCCTATCCATTGGCTGTTCATCTGATATGATCACCAAAACCAGCTAAAATTTATGTTCTTTCATTGTCTTCAACACCAGTGTATCCCAGGATAAGCAGGAGGGTAACACTGCATATCTTTGACCTCTACTGACTCACACCATTGCAGGCAGATGGAACCTGTCTGTGCCTCAGAGATCGAGCTCAACAAGACAGTCATCACACAGACAGAGTGTAGTCTTGTGTCTGTGTGCTGAGTGACTGAGATGAAGTTCTGAAGTTAATAACCACCATCTTGACCATCACACTAATGTTCGGCTTTATCTTAGTGAATAGTTCTGCCACTGGAATGAGCAGTTTCATTTATTTTGCACCAAGTGTTGATTGATTGATAAATTAAAATAGTAACAGAAAATAACAATAAAGGCATTAATAGATAGTGCTAGAATATAACAATAAAGGTATTTTTCTTAAATGCTGACAGAAATAACAATAAAGGTATTTTTCTTATATGCTGACAGAAATAACAATAAAGGTATTTTTCTTAACAAACATAATTAATGATTATCATTTTTATTTAAACATTGTGAATATTAAAATAAAGTCAGTGTGATGCTATTGATAGCAAAAATAGAAAATTTCCTATCTTTATAAAACAACAAAATAATAGAAGCCCACCACAAAATACTCACCTTTTTCTGTTCTTTCCTAGTCCTGGAAGTATACCAGTTTGCCAGAGATGCTGCAGTGGCAGAGGCCTGGCTTATTGCACAGGAACCGTACTTGTCTAACCAGGACCTGGGTGTAAGTGAACTGTCAACAGACTTAATGTGTGATATTCTAGATTATTTATATTTGTCACTCATTTTTTCCAATAAGCTCAGCCCCCACAGTCATGTCACATAATATTAACTGAGGTGTTAACATCAAGTTTTGATGCTAAACTACTTCACTATTCATTTGACATATGCACTTGACATATCCACTTTTGCATTATTTTTTTATTTATTAATTTTTTTTAAATATTTTTTTTTCTAGTTTTTTAAATTTATCAGTAACTTCCACGTGCTCTGTCTTAGTCCTACTCATTAATGTTAATATTTTCACATTCCTCTACATCTTTTAACTGTTTCACTTCACCTCTCAGGTACAGTAATTAATTTTGATAAATTCTCTCACATAATAATAATAATTGGGAATCATATTCCTGTGATTCTTAGAGTCCTGAGAGGTTCTGTAAGGACATCTGATTAATTTTTTCAAGAAAAATGTTGAATTGAGTTGGTGAAATCATCCCTTTTAGACTTATGTTTTTGTTTTTAGATTTCACTTATTAATCATAATATTTAGTTCATGAGGATGAAAATTATACGTTTCCTGCTTCCTTCTAAAACTATGCCATAGATCATTCTTTGTGATGAGAGGAGCAATTATTTTGTTACCCACATTATTAAAGTGTGGGGCAGCAACAGTTGTCATGATACTAAACAGAGAAGAAAGTCATATAACAAAATGAAGAGAGGATGATCCAAAGAAAGAGTTGGTCTTGGGCATCAAGTTATTTAAGGTTAGGGCTGCTCTAGGTCTATTCAGCCTTGAGTAAGTACAGAATTTTTGTGGGAAAGAATGATGACACAGGCATGATGATGCCTCAATACCCACAGATGTGTTGGTAAAATTTAAAGAAAAGTAAAGATTGTCTTCACGCCTGGCGGCATATAGAGAATATAGTGTTAGTGACTATTTTTTCCATGACCACTGCACAGTTGGTATCACGCCTTTACTTCCCAGAAAAATCTGGGGAGCTTCTCTAGAAGCTGGGTGAACACCAGAGCCTTGTCAGTCTGAAAAAAAATCTACCACCTTTGGGGATTGAATCTGGGCCCCTCTGATTAGGAAGCGAGTACTCTAACCAGTCAGCCACCTCAGTATTTGAATGTGTTGTTGGTTAAAAAAAAAATGTATATATGGGTACCAACACCATGTTCCTTATGTACCACAGGACATGACAGATTCTTTAATATTATTATTATCTAAGGCTGCAGTAATATATAGCTGTAAGTTATTTTTTTACACTTAATGCAGGACACACTAGATGCAGTAGAAAACCTTTTGAAGAAGCATGAAGCATTTGAAAAATCTGCTGCAACTCAAGAGGAGAGATTTGCTGCATTGGAAAAACCAACAACTGTAAGTTCAAGGCTAGATAGATTTATATTGTTTCTAGTTTCTTACATTTGTTATTTTTTTTACATATGGGAAAAAGAAAAGTCTCATGGCAACCAATAATTTTCTTGAACAAATTCTACGATACTTGAATTGTCACATATTTTTAGCTGTTTTCATATAACATTTCAAGTTGATTTTTCTCATAAAGTTTACTTGATTTTTTTTTTTTAAACTATTTCTCAGGATAATGTTGCTATTGTAAGATTTTGGGCATTTCTTAATTGGATGATATCATGAATGAAAAAGTTTGCAAAAGGATACAAACAATCAGAGTACATGATGATCTTTTTACATATTGTGAATATGAAATGCAAAATTAAATTGTTTGGCCACATATCTCTGCTGTATGGCCTGTCAAAGACCATTTTGCAAAGATCTGTGGAAGGGGAAAGAGAGAGATGTAAGTAACAAAATGGAAGGGAAGATAATGTCAAATAATGGTTAGGCCTCAACTTTGCAGTATTTTTTTAAAAATTGTGACTGAAGTTAGAGAAAAATGGAGAAGGTTGGCAAAGTCTGTCAGCCCTAATGACAACCCACCACCACCACCCAGGATTATGGGATGAAGAATTAGAAAGGAAGACAAGGTTAAAAAAAAAGAGTTTTCCTCTCTAATATTGTTTATTTTTAGTCATTTATTTCATTGTAATTTTATATACCTCTGTCAGTTTGAAATTAAAGACAGAGAAAAGAGGCAGGCAGAAGAGTATGGTAGAAGTCATCCAGATGAAATAGCAAGAGTGAAAGATGAAAGACGGCATCGGTACATTCAAGAGTTTCTACCGCCACCTCCACCGCCCAAGTGAGTTTTGACAAAGTTTGGTTTTCTTTTTTCTTTCTAACCTCCATTACTAAATTGACATTTACATGTTTCTTCTTCTACTGTGTACACTGCTAGATGTCAATATTTATAAGTTCGAAGAAAGTGTTTGCCAGCTCAAGGCTGGTGACATCTCCATACAGCTTATCGCGGTATTAATTGTTGGTTTTCTTATCTTTGCAACAAACATGAGTTTTATTTTAATACTGCAAATTTAATTATGCCATAATAAAACAGAATAAATACTTTCAGAGATTAAAAGTTAAAAGACTAGTCTTTGTCAATTATGACATACATTTAAAAGATTGGTAACCTATTACATCTATGCATAGGGTTATTACAAATGATTCATCAGCTTTTTTCTTTCATTAAGAACACTGAGTGTTATGTGTTATGCCTCTGCACATTGCTTATGTGTTGAGAGATTATTCTAGCAATTTTGTATCCCACCAAGATGGGACTCCACATCATTGGCATGCAACCTGGGTGGAAAATGTTAATTTTGGGAACATTTGACTAAGGCATAGGATTGTGTTGTATGATGAGGAAAACACACATCAAATATTTGTACTGTACTTCTAAAACTTGGACAATTTCTATTACTATTCATTATTTCAAGTATAATACTTGGTGAAGTGCAGTTATTTATCTGAATCATTTGTAATATCCCATTTGTGTGTGCATGTTTGTGCACAGAAAGAAAACTAGACAGCATAATAGTCTGAAATAGAAAGAGATTAACAGTAAAAATAGTAAAAGTTCCCTCTATACCTATGGGGAACATAGTGTCAGTGACCACATTTTTTCATGACCGGTAGCACCCTTTTGGTTCGTGTGTTCAGTATCACACCAGACCGCTTTTATTTCCAAGAAATTTCTCTGGTACTCAATTTTTAGACCAGAGTGAATCCTGGGGCCTTGCCGGTCCCAAAAAAAATTCTGCCACTTGGTAATCAAACCCGGATCTTACTGATCAGAATGCAAGCACGCTATTTCCCTTTTGTTCAACCTAGAAACCCTGTTGGACAGGGGATTGAATCTGGTCTGTTGTCCTCTCTAGAGCAGTTAGCTAACCACTACTTTATCACAGCTTCATTCTCAAATGATTAGTAAATGTCTAAAACTTTACTTCAGACCAGAACCAGTTATAGAACCAGAACAGCCGGTCCAGGTGGCCCCAGTCAGCCATGCTGCACCTCCAACCACAGTTGATACATCTGGCTTGAGTGTAAGCACTGATGAAAGGCTTGAGGTTGAACCAGAAGGTAAGTCTTCATTTGAACCTCTTCCACATAATCAAAAAAGCATGGCTAATAAAATGTTGCCTATGTATATATGTCTGTGATTTAGCCGTAAAAGCACTCTCAGTACCATGTGCTGAGAGAGCAGAAAACCAAGGTAGTCATCCTCAAAGTAAATTTAGCATCTCTGTTTTTTTTCTGCATGTTGGACTGCCTTGTTTTTTCATTGTCTTCTAGAATTACTGTCTAGCATTCCTAACCATTTTTTAAATTAACCAAATACTCCTGGCTGTTGTGACAATTCTTTGTTGTTTAGGTGTCTTGTTATTACCATTGTAAAGACATACGGTCAAAATGCATGTGTTCTGCAATAATTGAACATGTCATGTGGCAGCACATAATGTAAGGATATCTATTTCTCACACAAAATACTAATTGTAAATTTAGATGTTTTTCAAAGATCTATTTCTTCCAAACATTAGTAGAATAATATAATTGGATAATATAAAGAGGTTGAAATTTCACTTAATTTCCAATTAGGTTAAAATTAACATCAGAAAAAAGAAAAAGAAAAAAACGGCTCTCCATTTTCTCAGAGCTTTCAAGTGATGTTAGAATTTTGATATTTTCCTTCTTAGGTCTCATATTACATAGTTCATGATCTTTTATTTATTTTCCCTTACAGAACCTTTGCCTCCAGTTTCTCAACAAATTAACATCATTTTCTAACACTTGTAGTTACAATTTTCTCAGAAATTTAATCTCTATTTTCTAACACTTGTAATTACAATTTTCTCAGAACTTTGACACCACATTTCTCAGAACTCCATTTTCTAAAAACTCTCATCACAATTTTTCTCAGAACCATATATTCAACAGAATTTTTTCTGCTTTCCTAGAACTTTGATCCAATGTTTTTTTTTTTTCCTTGATGCCTAAAACTTCATGTTTTTGTGCTGGTGAAATAGTCTTGACAATATTTGTGGTACTCACTAATTAGTGTAATGTCAATGTCTCAGCCTATGGTTACAGAAACATGGTGCTCATCTTTGCATGTGGTCAAGATTTGTGTTGCATGGCCATACATTTTTAAAAAACATATTTTTGGGTTAGGAGTTCAATCATAGTGACAGCTGCATTGGAAAAAAAAGGAAAATATTTGAAACAGGGAGACCTTGCATGCTGGAGTGTGACGGGCAGAATGTTTGCTGTTCTGGCAATTGTGAATGTAAAGAAATTTAAACAGACCCATTTAGCTCTTGCCAATCAAATTGTCAATCTTGGTGCAAAAAAAATGTACATGTAGAAATCTAAATTCAAATCTAAAAGTGTGATGACAAAATGCAAAGTTTAATGATTTCAGAAAGAAAAGGATATGTGCTATAAATAAGTATTGTTAAAAATTATATTCATTAAATTATTCTTTGTGCAATAGTAGCACATTAATTATCATGGGTGATATTACAAGTTTTACAATAAAATATTCTAGTGCTCATAATTTGTTTCTAGTTATTAAAACATATCTGTTTTAAAACTGCTAAAATATTGTTGAGGTGATAATCTCTGAGATAAGGGATGGGTTCATGTTGACATGTGCATTCACCAGTGTACCTTTTGTCTTGTTCATTTTGCATGCTTGTCCTGTAAATTTGTGCATGCTTCAGAGCGTCAGAGTCGACGGGCAGCAGACACTGGTGCAGGTGGAGAAGATACCGCCCATCGCCGCTCTCACGCACGCTTGGAAGAAAACTACCCTCGTGAGAGTGAGCGCTGGCAGACTACTCAATCTGCAACTCCTCCAAAGAAAGCTTCAAGAGGAAGTAGGTTTTATTATTAGCTAGGTAGTAGGTTGTATTAATCATCATCTCACTCAGTACACCTTACCAGTTTTTTCAATCCATTTATACAATCCATAGTGATGATTAACAATTATTATCCCAGATAATCATATGCTAGAGGAAAAAAAAATAATTATACAAGGGTTGTTAAAATAAAGACTGAACTCTTTTTAACTAGTACACAATCCTGTATAGTGTTCTGTGGCTATTAACTGCACCTTGCAGCATGTTGAAACAACAATCATTTGCCCCATTATGCTCTGAACTTAAGTTATTGAAGTACATTGCTGAACTGAGCACATGCACTAGCTGCTTGCTGATAAAGTGATAATGAAAGAGCTTGAAGAACAATGTGTATGTTTGAATTTTGCTGTAGACTTTGTAATGAATTGTTACTGCTGGGAAGATAGTAACAAACAGTTGTACTAGGATGTTTGAACATGTTTGAGGAGTACTACATGCATGAAGGGGCCTAAATTGTAGGGAAACTTGGATGTTGCGATGTGCCTTCTCATGAGTCGGCGTTCCTCATTCACAGTTATCTGGCAAAACTTCGGACAGCCATCTTGCCCTATACAGCCTATTCTTGGAGCTTAGCCCCAGCATACTTTTTCTTCTTTCCCAAATTTATAAACACTTTGAAGGACACTGCTACCAAATTGTAAATATGATTTGGAAAAATGCTGCATAACAACTGCAGAAAGTGTGTCATTTCAGGAAGCATTCCAAGATTGAAAAAAAACCAATGGGACTGGTATATTATCAATAGAGAAGACTACTTTGAAGGATCCAGGCTTAAAAGGTTTCATATGAGCAATAAAATCTTTGTAACAAAAGTTTAGTCTCTTATTTTAAACAGCCATATGTATAAAATCTCCTGTAGTATTATTATTACTTTGTTGTAGGAATCATACCATGATTTCTATAACTGTTTACTACATTACATGATGTGGTTGCAAACCCAATTCACGATCCTCCTTAATTGCAATTAATTAACATTAAAGGATTCACAGAGAGAAGAATACATGTTGGACCATATTATTACTATTTTTGCCTCAGAATTTAATTAATTAAAAATATATTTTCATTTTCAGTTCTTATATAATTGTTCACTAGAAATAAAATGTATTTAGAACAATTAGTTTGAATCATTTGCTTATGTTTTATTAATATCATTTATTTTCGGTATCTTTAACTTAATTTAAAATTAACACTTAGAGATGGCCTTTATGTGCCCATTATGTGTTGTGATGAATGTTTCTTTGCACTAGCTCATTGTTAGCAGCTTCTTATATTAAAGTGTTTTTATTCATTGGGAATTTCAGCCATAATCTTTAATCACTAATCACATAGTTGCTATTAGAAGTGCTACATTCTTGTAGAATATATTCACATATAAACAATATGCTTGTTCAATTCACGCTGATGCTTGTTTTATCATTGTAGCTGCATAAACATACACTCAATAAATTAGTGTATGTCTTGCTCATTCTTTCATTTTAGTTTTTGTTACCCATTTAATTGTGGCCTCCTATGACCTGCTTTTACATCTGTTCCGGAAGTCATATCACATGATTTCCTATCCTTTTTGTCATTTCTTTGTTCTCATTTTTTTTTTCTCATCCTCTCTTTTAAGCAATTTTGTACAAATTAATGTGTACTAGCTTTTATTGTTTGTATACCCTTAGGTGTTATTTCAGATTATATCTAGTGCCGTTATTTTACACCTGCGCTTTTCGCAGCCTTTTATTGTTTATTATTTATTCTTATGTATATCAGTCCCCACTTAGACCCAGTAAACTCTAGTAACTGTCACCTTGATAAATGTGTGTGTTTACAGCAGTACTGTGTTATGTCCTAGCTGGACTACAAAGCTGAGGGTTACTTGTTTTTCTCATTGAAGTTTTCATTTCTCATTTCTTCTGTTACTTTCATGTTTTTATCACCCAAATTAGATATGCAGTCCTGCTATCATGATAGAGTCTGCGGCGCGGGGTGGGGGGGGGGGGGGGGGGTGTCTGTGTATGTGTGAGTGTTACTCCACTTCTTAAAATGGGAATCATTTGCCAGATAAGCGTTTCTTGTCCTGAACAAAAAGTTCCTCAGTTTTAATTATTTTATTTTTACCTCATTAGCATCTTTTTGAAATATTGATATTATTAATGCTCCCATGGACATAAAAGTATTTTGATTTGTGCATTAGCATGAGTAAACCTCTTTGTTTTTATATTTTTTGATTTACTGCATAAAATTTTCCCTATGGCTACATTTATTTGTATGTAGAGACAGGAACAATTGCATTTTTATGTGAAATGTAAGAATAATTGTTGAACTATTCAAAAGCAACATGTGATAAACTCATAAGTGATTTTTACATTTTAGATTATGTATACAGTGTTACAGTGTAAAGTAGACAAACAAATGAAAAGACGATTAGAGGCCACAGAGATGGGATTTCTCAGAAGAATGTTGAAAGTTCCCTGGACAGCTAAAAAGACCAATGAGGAAGTTCTCAAAGAGGCCAACACAAAAAGGGAGCTCTTAAAAAACATCAGAAAGAAGCAATCAACATTTTTCGGGCACATCATGAGAAGAGGAAAGTTGGAATACTTGGTTACAACTGGCAAAATAAAAAGAAAGAGAGACCGCGGGCGACAAAGCGAGAAAATACTGGATAGCTTGGTGTCATGGCATGGAAAACAGTCTACAACAGAACTGATACGATGCACTGTAGATAGAAGATTGTGGAGGGGCATGATCACCTATGCCAATCGGTATGGCACATGATAATGATACAGTGTTTAATGTGAAATAAAACTATATAAATACTTTATAAGAAAATTATCATTATCTATTATATTAAACTAAAGAAGTAACAGTTAAAAATAATGTGCTTGTGCTTCCTTAGTCGGGGGTGGGGTGTATGTGTGTGTTTGCAAATCAGCTCAGCTAGTCCTAGGAATAGAACTAGCCACATGTATTTTGTATGTATCAAATGAGTTCATGCAGTACAAAAACTTCCTGGCAGCCACTAAACTTATGATTTACTCGTTGGGTAGTCACATAGCATTATTCCATATCAAATAGTATTACAATTTGAAAGAATTGAACTTATTTTTCATTGGTTGAAAGGTTGTTGTTTTTTTTTGTGGTCAATAAAATGAAGCTTCAGATATTGAGAGAAGAATTGAGATAAGAGAGAAGCTTGAAATATTTGTAACATTCATTTATAATGCTTCTACCAGAGCATGTAGAATGTATATTCATTTACATATGTATCACTTGGTTCCTCTGTTCCTCTTGGTCAGAGAACAACAAAGCATTCACATCCCCTGTCTGGCCCGCACTGGTTTACTGTTCTCCACCTGATTGCCATTGGTCAGCTCTCTTATGTCTTCGGAGTCAAATAAATGACAATTCATGTTATTGTTTCCAGATCTCTTCTAAGCACAGAACTGATCTATCTCCACCACCATGTGCATCTCTTGTTTGGTTGCTCCTTGTGAGCCATTTTCTGATTGGTCATTATATCACACAGTAGATGATAGTATTTAACCATGTAGTTGATAGAATTTCTCAATGTAGCTGTGTGTAGTTGACAGTATATAAATCTGTACACATAATTATATCACACTGTAGATGTTCATATATCACACTATGGATATGAATATGACACACTATAGATGTTTGTATATCACATTCTTGATGTCAGTAAATTACTCAACAGATGACAATATTTTACTCCAAAATTTACAGTATATTACTTTTGTAGTTGACAGTATATTAATTTGTAGTTAACCATATATAACTCAACAGACAAAAAAATCACTGGCGTCTGTAGAAATGTGGTTTTACAGAAGAATGTTGAGAATACCATGGACAGCTAAGAAGAGTAATGAAGAGGTTCTGAGAGAGGTCAAAGCAAAAAGAGAGCTAATTTCCAATGTTAGGAAGAGACAATCATCATTTTTTGGCCATGTAATGAGAAGAGAACAACTTGAATATATTGTAACAACTGGAAAAATTGAGGGACGAAGAGATAGAGGGAAGCAAAGAGAAAAAATAACAGACAGCTTAAGAGAATGGCTTGGCAGAAGGTCAACAACAGAAATGATATAGCTGCCGAGATCGAAAGTTGTGGAGAGACATGATCACCTACGCCACTAGGCCCGGTACTTGATGATGATATATAACTCTGTAAATATTAGTGGAGTAGTCCTAAAAAAAAATGTGTGCTGAAGTCAAATGCACTAGACTGTAATATGCTAATCATATATAATAAATCAGATAAAAAATATTAAAATAATGCAAGAAATCATCATTCATTATGGTATGTTATTCCTAGTATATCATCTTATTTAGCTTCCTCACTGATCTAAATGTCTGGTTTTTATTTCTGGTGTGTCGCTGACTAACCAATTATTGTCAGCTGACTAACCAATTATTGTCAGCTGACTAACCAATTATTGTCAGCTGACTAACCAATTATTGTCAGCTGACTAACCAATTATTGTCAGCTGACTAACCAATTATTGTCAGCTGACTAACCAATTATTGTCAATCTCCCTTACTAATTCTGTTAGTTATCTATTCATCCATAACCCATTGTCCAGAGTGTGATATTCTGGTTACTTTTACTCCACTGGTTTCATAAACATTGTGACAGGCTTGTGTTGGCTTTAGTTGATTGCCCATGTTTTATTTCCATTGCTTATTAAAAAAAAAAAAATGTCCCTTGTTGATGTAGTGAGCTCAGCTTTATTTTCATTCAGTTTTTTTCTCGTCATGCTTTACAGTACACATTTTATTTTTATTTTCTTCCTATGTTTTAATACATTTTTTTTTAAACCTGCGATGATGTTTAAAATTTGGTGCAAGCTTATTTTTATATTAGAAAGAATTCCTTACCCTCCTCTGGACTCTGGGTATTGAAATACAATGTCTAGCCCTCTCAGATAATGGCAAAATGCAGGAGGTCATGTGTGCACTTTGCGTTTGCATACACACCCTTGCCAGTTAAAAATTAAAAAGAGTTGGCCAAAAATGGCCACTGTTCAAGACAAAATTGTTAAATTATAAACCTACCCTTGCTGACCATGTGTCAGGGTAAAAAAGGCACAGATTTCATGACTTGTCATAAACTAGTGACACTATACGTCATGACCACATAAAAGGTGAACACATAGAAGGAGTTTCCTGGTAAGGAAATGTAAGGGGGTTGAAGAGAAGAGCTCAGTTTGAAAATCCATGCAGGAGGAATATGATAATGCTTACAGACAATTCCCTTTAGAGAGGAAAATAACTGGATACAAACAAGAGTAGGAAGGGCTTGCTTGTCAAGGAAAGACTACTGTGATTGTACACAGCTGCAACTTTGAAGGCAGATGGAGAAAAACTAAAGTCTAGAGGAGCAGCTCCAAATAAATGTGTGCTGCAAGGTGCAAAAATTCAGTGCAGCACAACTCACTCTGTGAACAAAAAATAACTTTAACCAAGTTCTCACACTTGGCAATCTAATTAGCTCTAAAATAAAAAAAACTAAGAATAAAATTAAAGGCACTTTGTGCAAGAGATTTGTGCTAAGGACTTTTTTTTCATTATTACATAACATTAATACTTTCACATATAAAATGCCATGGATAATTAATAAATATGAGGATCACTGGAAGGCAATGGAGAATGTTCTCATGGAGTAATGTGGATAATCTAAGGGTATCTAAAAGTCTGATGAAAAGGTCAGCGGTAGACCAGTATGTCAAGGAAGTTAGTAGTTACCTGAATTTGAAATTAGTTTTGCTCATTTTGTGGCCATTTACAATTAAAACTAAATGCGACAACTTGTGAAATGTAGTATGTTATTTATATAAACAGTATAGTCTGGCCAGAGAGTAAAATATTGAACCACCTATAAACATGACCAGAAGATATTAGATGGGAACACAATTAAAGCTTTCCTTGACAGGTCCAGCTAGAGAAGGTTATAAATACTGAAAACTAGTGAAGTCAAATGACAACAGATTGCTGCTGGCTGGATGTGCATGGAATAAATAACAACAACGCTGGTGCCATTTTTTGTATCTGAAGACTGTCAGCTCTGAGGTTTGTCACTGAGTCTGTTACACACAAAAACTACATGTCAATTTCAAAGTTGATGGACCTAGATAAAATTCAATATCTCTATCTAGGATATGTTTATTATGAAAAATGTGAGACAGGAAATAACAAGAGAATGGGAAAGGTAAAAGGTATTTTAACAACATGAAATCTGTGCTCACACAAATAACACCAGAACTGAAACTGAGTTAATAAAGTTCTATACCTACTCAACATTTCTGTAGGGTATAGAAACATGTGGACACTAAATAAGAAAACAGAAGAAAATTGAAGCCATTTATAGAAGAATGGGAAGAATTGGGTGAGTAGGAAAGAAAAATAATGAAGTTTTGAAACCAGATTTAAAATTATGAAAAAAAAACTGTTGAACACAATGCATTAAAGACAAATGACATTCTTCTAGGACACATAAAGAGACACAACCTATTGAAACCCATCATGGAGGGGAAAATACAAGGTAAATGAGACAGGCAGACAAAAACCTAGGTGGACTAACCATATGAAGAGATTGACAAGAAAACATAACAGCAAGCATTATCAAGGCAAGAGACAGGGTGATATGGCACCCCATGGTTTCAATGCACAGATGGCACAAGATGATGATGATTATTTTCATTGCCATGTGAAGCAGATGATTGTACGTGCCATGAGAAAACAAGACTAGTTGATGTCATAGTTCATGCTTATTTGTTTCATAGCTTTAACTAACTGCATAGTTGTTCTTCAGTTGCTTTAGCACCTCTTCATTCGTCATCAACATAAAGACACAACAGCCATTTTGCTACATATATTTCACATATAATTCAGTAGCTCTTTATTTTCCTTCATTTTGGGAATTTTGCAGAGGGTTATACCAGCTTTAAAATATTGCCATCACCTTTTCTTTTGGCTTCAATAACTAACCCTGGCACATGGGATTGGCTGGATGGTGGCACATGTTTGCAGCACTGGATTATGTTGAAGACAAACAGCTGAAGTTAAATTTGTTCATCAAACTTAATCTTGAATAGGCGACAGAAAGAAGAGAAAAGACATTGAAGAGCCTAGGCCAGAACAAGAAGAGTTTGAGAAGTCTCCCTCGCTGGAAGTGTCTGAGAATCCACCACACTCTAAATCTCCATCGCTGGAAGTGTCTGAGAAGCCTCCACGTTCTAAGTCTCCATTTTCTAGACTCTTCAGAAGCAGCAGCAGCAGCAGGGATAAGGGCAAGAAATTGACTCCAACCTCATCTCCCCAGACAGTGCAGCGATCCCAAGAGTCTCCAATTTTTAGGACACCTGGTTGGTCTTTTAGTTGTTTTAGTACATAATTACAGACATCAAGTCCAGCCAGGGTGGTAACTTAAGTGCAGCAACTTTGATCTTGTGTCTAAATCTTATTTACTTCTTTGTTGTCGCCATATACAGATCTTATAGTATGATTCTTTTGCCTAAATGTTTTATGTTCTGTTAGCATAGACTTAAGTTGTATGTATTTGTTTCTTAGCTTGATTTTGTAACTGACTTTATTATCATGTGTTTTTGTATATAATCCAATTAATGAGATCACTTTTATGTTATTATTTGCTAGTTGCACCACCTTGCTTGCTAGTTATGTTTATCAAAATTGTGTATTCTTGATTTTCTTAAACTGTGGCAGCTCATGAAGACTTTCTTAAGAAAGTTTCAACAAAATTGTAGGCTTGATCAAATTTGTATCCAGATTGTGTTATTCTCTTTCTTTTTCTCTTTTTTGCTGCTTTTTTAAAAACCTGTTTATTAAATTTATCATGTTAGTCACCTACAATGTACATCCTTAGACATACTGTATTATAGGGTCTTGAAAGTTCAGATATCATAAAATGGTTAGAAAATACAACTTATATCATTTCCCCTACAACTCTAGTAATTATTTTCTTGAAAGTTCATTTTCACTCTTTTAACCCTTCACTGTAAATTACCTGGTATTTTGTTGTAACTTTTTTTCAATCGATCAGTTTGTAATATTCTCTGTTTTTCTGGAAATGTTTGTGACCATGTCAGTGTTTATACTATTCATTTTTGTTGTTTTGTGATTTTTTTGTAACAATTACCTTGTCAGCCATTAAGTAGTTAGACTTTCTTGTTTACTCATGGATTTATAATTTTAGTGAAATATTATTCACAGGTGACTAATTCTTACATAAGTACTAACGTCATTACTAGAAAGAGATGTAACTCAACATCGTTAACAGCACTTTAGTAACAGATGTAACTCAACATCCTTAACAACAAATATTTAGTAACATGTAACTCAACTTTCTTAACAACTGCCATTGAACAAATACTTACTTACTATTTACTAATATATTATAGTTTACATTTCATTGGTAAGCATGATTTAGCTGGTGTCTCACTATCAGCTGAGCTGTGTTGCTGAGCTTTGTACATTTGCAGAAATCTGAATATCTTATCTTATTTCTTCAATGCTTTTCAGCATCTATTTAATTCACTTCAGTTTGCATAATAAGTAAAGTATAAGGTTCCCTCCACGCCACTTTTGCTAGACATATGAAGAATATGATGTTAGGGACAATATTTTTTCATGACCCATACTTTTTCATGACTAAAGGTGCATTTTTGAGTGATGTGGTTGGTATCACATCAGGGCCACCTTTACCTTCCACAAAAACTTTGGTATCCATTCTTAGAGGGTTTTGCTTAATAAGTTTGAATTAATCTGTATGTGACTATGAATGTAAATGAACTCTTTCTTTTGTAATCCACATGCTGTATAATAATGATCAGAAAGTTGAGGTAAAACAGACCTGCAAAATTGGTTTGCCCACTTCATTAAACCTAGACACATTTACAGTAACAGACAAATTGAGGCTATAGTATAATTTCTGTAATGCTACAAGCTGACATTTTTTTTTAGTTCTTTACCCTAAGCATAGTTTGCTATGTTTGTGTAATTTTTCATAATTTTATCCAAAATAATAGGAAAAAATACATCAGTGGGAACTACATATTACTTAATTCAATAAAAAAATAACATATATAACTTCATTCCAAATAGTTTCTAGTGTTACCATCATGTTAGGAAGAATGTCAAATATTGTTACTATCTGAAAGAGCATCTTAAAAGATTAACTGTTGGAATTTTTAGAATAAACTTTATAGTTTTTTTAAAAATTGTATTATGCAACAATACCATTTGTTTTTTCAGAAACATCAGCACCAACAGAGGCAGTCCATGAAGAGGGTGCTCTGTCTAGGAAGCATGAATTAGAAGTGGGAGAAAAGAAAGCAAGCAATAGGTAATTTGGTTCAGTCACGATATGAAAGTAATGGGCCAGTTGTTTGTTGTGCCATGTGACTCCACTCTACTGTAATTATAAAGCCTGAATTTGCTGTTAACCTTTTCACTTTTGATTGTGCATGTTTGAGGTTGATAAGAATTTATTATGTCCTTTGAATGTGTCATCAAAGTATATAAAGTTCTTCATTTAGTCATGTTTATGCACAAAGACATTCAGCTTCTATCCACATACAAAGACATTTAGCTTGTGTCCACACACAGATATTTAGCTTGTGTCCACACACAAAGACATTTAGCTTGTGTTCACATATGAAGACATTTAGTTTCTGTCCATGCTCAAAGATATTTAGCTTCTGTCCATGCACAAAGACCTTTAGCTTCTGTCTATGCACTAAGACATTTAACTTCTATCCATACAGAAAGACATTTAACTTCCATCAATAATGCACAAAGGCATATAGCTTGTGGCCATACATATAGACATTTAGCTTGTTAAAAAAAAAAAAAAGGGGGGGGGGGTAATGTACCCCGTCAAGCCAAGTGGCATATAGGGAAATATGGTGTTAGTGACCATAAATTTTACAGACCTTCGGCACATAATTTTTGGGGTAATGTGGTCTGTACTACGCCTGTACTGCTTTACTTTCCCACAAAAAATCTGGTAGCCATTTTAGGATGGGTGAACCCGGGAACCGTCGGTTGGGATCGAACCCTACCTCTTGTCCTTTGTAGTCCAGTTCACTAGCCACTGAGCTATCTCGGCTCCCACATTTAGCTTGTGCCCATTTCACAAAGACATTTAACTTCTATCCACACACAAACACAAAAGTTGTTGCTTTTATCCTCTTTGCACACACCAAATCTTTGCTATGAAAGTTTACGTTTGACTTTTGTAACAGGTCTTGGGACAAATTGTTTGTTGTACTTCATGGGCCTTCCTTATCCTGCTACAAAGATCAGAAGCATGCAAAGGTGGTAAGCTATCATGTTTTATATTGCAGATTATTTATTCCTTGGATGAAACTTCATGGTCAAAGTAAAGAGAAATGGTACCCAACATTTAGTTTGATGACACAGTATCAGAGAAGATAGGTATTTGATACTTTTATGTTAGAAGATCATGACCATTGACATTTGGTGATGTTTCTATTTTCTGGATTGTAACTGTCTTGTGGGACATTTGTCTGCTGTAATCTGAAACCAACAGACAGACCAAGGACAGCTTTGCACAGAGCAGTATAGGAAAGATGTGCATTATAAATCAGACCGTTGGAAAAAAACACCACAGACTGAACAGGAAATGCTACTGCTTTACAAGAAGCCACCGAGTGTGCTCTGCTTCTACTTCTACTACCTTTCAGCTCCCTGTGGAGCATAGGTCTTCAACAAACACTTTCAGTCCTTCTGTTTCTTGCCATTCTTTTAAGATCATTCCCATTTCTTCGTGTTGTAATAGTTCATTCAGTTATCTTTAAAATTACTAATTCAGTATCCATTTTTTGTTTTGTTTCTCAAATATATTATCCTCCATTGGCTGGCTGGACCATCCACAGTTTAAAGATGAACAAATTAATTAATCCTGAAGAGGTATACATTCATTCAGAGTTTAGACCATCACCAATTTCCCTTCAATTTGTAAGAGCCCACCGTAATTCCAACCATGTGGCTGTTGAACTTTGTGTAACTTTCTCTGATCTAGCCAGTAGTTTCTTTTTTGTAAACTGCTTCGCAAAACTATGTCAACATGACATCAATCATTCAATCAAAACCCTTGAGACCCTTTATTGGAGCATAGGCCACGGACAAGGTATCTACATTTATTTCTTGGGACATTTTCCTCTAGTTTTCTCCAGTCTAGACCAATGTCACTTGTACTCATTTATGAGTATGGCTCTAGAGGGAGACTAGAAGATAATGGAAAAATGAAATATCAGACATCATGATGTGCATCAAACATGAGACAGAATCTCTGACCATTTACTCAAACACTCTATTTTCCAGAGGACAGAAAAATAAATAGACCTAGCTTTCATCAAAATCTGTTAAAATGTAACTAAACTTCAGTTTTAATTTATACTAATCATCAGTATGAAATAATTTCATTAGGTCACTACCTGATTTTTTTCCAGTCCCATATTGTAATTGGTTAGGAACATAAATGACTGCGTGTAGATAATTTATTTAGAATAATTTTTTTTTATTCCATTAAAAAAATTTGAAACATGAATCTTAACAGCCGATAATGGTGATTTTTAGCTTATTGGCACAATTGCATTATTATGTTATTTTCTCTTTAGGATCCTAGCAATAGAATCCATCATGAAGCAGCACTTGACCTAACTGGTGCCATCTGCCAGGTGGCTGCTGACTATACTAAGCGCCCGTTTGTCTTCGAGCTGAAGTTACTCAATGGCAGTAAATACCTCTTCCAGGCCAAAGATGAGGTGGGGAAAATTACCTTTGTCTTCCTTTTTGATCGTTAATGTTTTTCCCTTCTATTTATGTATTAATTTACCACGCCTAGGTTGCGTGTATGCCTTTATATTAATTCAGTTTGTTCTCTACAGCTGTTTACATTTTGTTATCCCAATATTATTTTAAAAATATATTAAAAGAAATGGTGTTCTAATTTATACAGTAGAATATGGTTGTAACAGGATCCTCAGGACATTTTTGTCGTTATATCTGTATCTTGTTATATCCATTTTATGTTTAACAATATTGTAATGTAGTGTGGCAGCTTAGAAATGGATTGAGTTTTGCAACATCAGTTGCAAAAATGTTTGATATTACTGCTTGTAAACATAGACATAATGTTGTTTCTGTACTTAGGATTGTATGTGGCATGCTTGAGGGATTATCATGTCCCTGCATATTTCTGCTTTTGATTTCAACTTATTGTCCACTGTCTCTATCAACATCACTTTTGTTTAAAGTGATGTGCACATGCTAATATTGCCTGTACCTGAAGGCATCGTGATAACAAATTGAATGACATGCAAATAGATTTGAACAAGCATGCAGATGTGTGCCAATACTCATCCTTCATGATGAAAACCTGTTGGATTCTGGCCTATCCAATAAAAAAAACAGGCCTCCGACTGTAGCAACAACTTGTACTGTATGTTTTGTTTCCCCAAAGTATACCTCTCTCATCAACTGCCATATGCAAGCAGGTCATACTAGTCATGTTTACCCTATGTGGCCACACAATTTACACACCGACAAGCCAAGTGCACTTTTTTTTTTCCTGTGCAAATTTCAGAAAAAAGCATAATAACCATTTTGCAGGCTGGATAAAAGCATAATAAAAAGATTCTTTTAAGTATAGGATAAAGAAGGAAAAAATTTGGGGACTTTAAAAATTGACATTGTATATCAGGGTTCTCGCTATGATGAGTCTTGCTATAAGTGAATTCTACTGTATTATTTTTGAGAATATTGATGAAAGACCTTGTAAATAGTTATCACTGAGTGTTTTTTTTTTTTTTTTTTTGGCCAATCCTGGTTACTGTAACCTTTCATTATTTTGATGGTTCCAAGCTAGCAGTCCTGGATATTAAACTCAAGAACAACGAGAAAAATAACCACTGCCAAAATTAAATGTGTTAGATATATGACAGAAAATAGCCTGAGAGAATAAAATCAGAAATAAGGAACCAAGAAGAAAACTAGCAATAAATCCAGCCATTACATGAAGAAACAACAGATAAAATGGTTTGGCCATGTGATAAGACAGAATGATCAAAATATCACAAAAGCCTTTAATAAACGTTGCGAGAACACCAGACTCATGGACCAACCAAAGAAAGTTGGGATTGATGGAATATTAGAAACACACAGGAGAAGATAACAGAAGAGCAAAAAGACCACAAACTATATCTCTCTTCGATGCTGAAAGGCAAATGAGGAAGAAAAGAAGAGGCATCCTTGTTTGCTCATTTGTTTCTTCTCGCATCTGAATTCCCAGACACAAAAATTAAGCAGATTTTTGTCAGCCTTGACCTTCTAGAGACTGCAGCCCAGTCCATATTAATATTTCTGAACAAGTTCACAGAGTTACTGAAAAACATAAGTTACTGTCATGTTATAAGTCATGCTATTTGTAGTCAAGTCATTTTACAGCCTTCCTTTCCAGTTTTCTCTCTGACCTGAGTTGTAATGATCCTTGAACTGCACCTATGCTGAATGCAAGAACCATCTGAGTATGTGACCACAATACCCTGAGATGGATCCTCAAAAATCAAGACCTGTGTTTCTGATTCAATGGCTGCTGTGTTCTGCTGTCTGAAACAAGTGTTTCTCTATTTCCTTCTGTTATGTTATGTTAGGATCATCATCACAACACACCAGATGAATCCATGGATGCTCCAATTTTCCTCTCATTAAATATTGATAATCTCCAAGAATAACCCACAAGAGCAAACTCTGAAGGTAGCCTAGGATCTGGCTTCCTTCAGTTCCTATATTCTAATGGATTCTACAATGTATATCCTAGAGTTGTTTTCTTAATGTGTTTTATACAAAATCATTGATTTCTCTGCGATTACCCCACTAGTGAAGCATGTTTGGTTCTTGCTTGCTTGCTTACGTTCGCCTGATGACTAAAGTATTCTAGTGTATTCGTAGACTGTAGAATTCCTCTTCTTCATCCGCCCTTAAAAGGACGTTAAGTGGACGTGTCTGCGTTGTGTTGTGGTTTGCAGTATAACTTATATTTGCGCCTTTCGGCCCAACACATCCCACTTCAGCATGACATTTTTGAGTACCAGGTTGTCTTCCCTCTTCGATCCCTGCTCGCTTGTCCAGACTAGACAGGTTAGTCTGTTACCGAAGGCACCATGGAGAGGTGGAGCAGGGTCTGGATGGTTTTGGTTCACCGATCCTGGCGCAAGCCATCAGCTGTGAGTCGCTGACAGCTTCCAGCTCTGGTGCTAGGAGGCACGCCTTCACTTCCATGTTTGGTTCTGAGTTTGTTTATTGCAAAGAGGACTCAGATGTTTATCTTCTACTTTCAGATGGAGCTAGAAATGTGGATCAGCCGCATCAATGCTGCCACAGGAGGAGATGGAGCCGCAGCAAGTCAGGCCTACAAGGTGCGATCATTGCCAGCTAGGATTGAGAAGGAAGAGCCCAAGAAGCGAAGTTTTTTCACCCTCAAGAAAAAGTAGCCTGCACCAAGTAACCAAGTTTTTTTTATAAATGGACAAATTACAAATATAATTTAGGTGAACTGCATTGTGTAATCATTTTCTGGTTGAATTGCCAGATGTGTTTATGAGTGTAAACATGGATTCTTCTATATGAGTACAAGATTTGTTAAGTCTTCATAGTTGCTTTAACTCTTAGCTGAATCTCATGAAGAATGCTTTTGTTTTTGCTTTAGCTTGGTATCATTTTGTCATTTCCTGGCTCATTAAATGCTGGACATTGTTCCGTTGTAATTATCATTTGGGTATGTCAGTGTAGACATAGATATGTGATAGATATTTCAAAAAATTATCTGTCAAGAATATGGTGTATGTTTGTAATCTTATCTCCCTCTCTTCCCACTCCCAAATTGTCCAAATACATGACATGCATGTAGAGTTCTCATTTTTATGCCATCGTCACAGAGATCTTGTTAGTGGAGATGAGTCAGAGTTTTCTAATCTTTCACACGAGGCTGATATACCTCATAGCTCTGCAGTAGCAATCATTACGAGATGGACACTTCACTTAGTTCTCATAAACATTTTACCACCATGAACATGAATTTTGTTTTGTGAAAGACAAATTTGTTCTACTTATGACTTGTAATTAGCAAGTTGTTTTTACATGTTTACACTCCATCAGCTGACAGGAGCTTGTGTAATTGCTTAGTTTACACATATCTATGCCATGCAGTTAGTTTATATCATATATATATATATATATATATATATATATATATATATATATATATATATATATATATATATATATATATATATCTCACTGTCACCTTTGATATTATATAGCACTGTGACTGAAGTGCAGTTTTGGCTGATGTACTTGTTACACTATTTCTCACAGCCAAGTATTAAGCAAATGTCCACTAAAATCAAAATAATTGTCATGTGAAATAAGGTTGAATGAATACAACATTCCTTAAAACTCATGTACCGAAGTAGTTAGTATAGCATCAGTAAATCATCAAGTGTGTTCAATTCTTTCAGCCAAATTAGTAATTTCAGATTAGTAACAACTTTTAACACCAAGAACATCTAAAACTATTTAATCACAGAACTATTACATATTTGAGAACTTAGGCAAATCTGTGGACCAATTATTCAGTTATTTATCACATTTTCCTATCTAATGCATACATAAATGAGTCTGTGAAGGGCCCCTGTAATCTCAGGGCAAATGCCCGTAACCACAAATCTGGATAAAATGTTCAACAACTTGTTTAAGAGTTGAGTGCAAATATTCCATGCCACAGTTGATTCATACATTGTACATGCCATCATAACGTTGTGATTACTCTTTCAAATGTCTCATACAAAATATGGTGTGAATTTTTTTTACATTTTTAGGGTAAAACTACTACAATTTTATTGAATCTTAGTATGAATAGTTATTTTATTTTCATTCATCCCAAATATAGTTAGGGATCTCAGCTTCTAGAATAGCCATCTCAAGTTTTGATATTGGGGAATTCTTCTTTTGAATACCTGCCTGTAAATGTAAATTATATGTTTTACTTCAGTTGTGATGACAGACAGTATGAATGTGTATTATATGGGACATATACTTATAATGCTGTAACTGCTTTCTGGTGATTATTAAGGAAAAGTAACTTTGAGCTTCTTTTATGCTTTTTTATTTGGGTGGTCACCATCATTTACAGCAAAATAAGGTAAACTGAGGAAATTATATGTGGTCTAATTATGTGTTATATTCGTACATATATGATATATACATAATGTGAAATAAACATTTGCTGTGCTGTTTATTTTTTAATCTGTCCTGTCATGTAGTTTTTTATTTATGTGCACACCTAGAACTGTATATTACCAGTTATATTAGCTTTTAGCAGATCATGCTGCAATATTTGTATCCAAGTTTGCTAGTATGTTCTTCCGCATCATTTAAATGATATGTAACAATTTTGATAGTTATGTTTCCTTTAGAAATTTCCACATTAATTGACCAGTTTATTCATTTGTTTTATGGACTCGTCTTTACTGTAAGATTGTGATGTTTCCAATCAGAAGAGTTGAGCCTGTTTAGTTTCACTTCTAGTTTGATTGTGATGTCGTTTTGGATAAAATCAGCAATGTTAGCTTCAAGTTCAGTTCAGAAAGTAGTCTTTTATTTGTGGCAACTTTGTTCATTTCCCTGCTGTCTATTGTTTTAGCGATCCTACAGAAAAACAAACATGTACAGAGAGCTTTTTGCTTGTCAATGAGTTGTGCCCACACGTTTATATTTGGAATTTTTTTTTTTTTATCTTGCTTTATAAACTGTTTTAGAATGAGTTTAATTTGATTTCTTTAAGACATTTGTGTAGTTTGTTTCTGTTTTCTTCTTCCTCTAATCAGCTCTATTCTGTGAATGTATTTGATACCTATTGTGTGTAAGGCATGAAATTCACATTGCAATCATGCCCCACCCCCGACCCCTCAAGAAATACCATGTCTAGTGCTTGCCATTCACAGAGCTTGATTGTGGAAGTCTTCAGAAGATAGAGGCTGTTGTATGTGTGTGTGTTGTGTATGGTTCAGACAGTAGGTCATAAGTTACAACTGAGCCCACAAGTGTTGCCACAAGCAAGCACCCACAAACATACATTACCAAATTTTGTGTGTCACAATAGGAATGAATTTGTTCCTCACTGTGCTGACTTTGTTTGGCTGTGCATACCATACTTTCACCATCAGCAAATTAAACATCTCTTTTCTCTTCAAATATTTATAGCATGTTGTTTTCTCAATTTGTTTTTATATATACATATTTTTTTTTCAGCAATGTATGTTTTATCAAGTTAATTTCACCTAGTACAAGCAAAGCTAATACAGGAATAGTGTATAGTGATTGTGCTGTCCTCACAACACAAAGATCGTTAACTCCCTTTACAGTCAGCTTAATTGTTTACATACAGTTTTAGGGGAGGTAATAATAGCTAAAACCTGCACTAACGGCATCACTATGGAGATACTAAAATTAGTGCTAGATAGGCCATGTTTTCATAATGTCCCAGACATCTATACCAAGAGTAGTTCCTGTTGGCAAGAGAATAAGAGAAAGACCAAGATGTAGAATGGTTGATAGAGAACCAAAAGAAAATGTCTCTGCATGAGGTTGACTTGAAAGACTGGCAGACAGCAGTGGAGATCTCTAGTGATGGCCTTATGTGAGGACATTAACGTGGACTGAGTGAATAATATGTGGAAGAACATCGGCTCTTGTCATCTTCAAACGTTGAAACTAGATACTTATTGTCAATTAAACACATCGGCCTCTATGAAATGTTATGAAACTCTCTTTACTTGTTATCAGTGTCAGCACAAGTTTGAGAGTGGAGCATATTTGTATCTGAAGGCATCCAACTTGAAAATTGTCTTTGGATAGCACTTTGTTACTTGAAATCACTGCCTCTCAAACCAGGAAAACACTGACCTCAACAAATTGTTGTTGCCCAAGATTCCAGGAACAAGTCTTGTCTTTAGAAGTAGAAATATGTTGTAATTAACAGTGTTAAAAGTGATAGTGAGATCATCAAGAGGCAAACAAATTATCAGAAGTAATTACAAAAATAATTTTATTTAAATTCCAGTACTGCAGTAAACTGAAATAAATCTAATATATAAAATATCATACCAAAGGCCAACTGACATATGTTGTGAAATGTTTGGTTCTACTAGTTGTGTTTGTTATTTATCTTGGAAGGATTCAACAAGTGTGGACAATGTGTTCAAGGTCCTGCCCTTACATTGATCCTTGCAAGTATTTCATTTTCTTTGTCTGAAGTCAGAACTGGAAGGCATAATTGAGCAGGGCATCTTGGCTGTTTTGGCCAGTGAGTTTACATGCTTTAGAAGTGATTTTAAATATTCAGGGGGAAGAACTGTCTTGTCTTTTTTTTTTTTTTTTATATAAATCCAGTTTCTGGAGGTGTTGGGGTTTTTTTTCTTAATAAAGCTGGAAAATGTAGGCGGCATGTCCAGTGCATGCAATATGGTGTTTATGTCAAGAGTTTTTGTTTCAAGCCCAATTTTAACAAATCTGGTTTGATTCTACTGTAATTCATCCTCATGAGAAAAATATGGTTTGATTCTACTGTAATTCAAACTCAATAGAAAAATTTAGAAAAATCATCTGATTTGGAGAATGACAGGCTTTAATGATTTGAAATGTGGTACTCAGAAAGCTTTATCATTTTATTCTGTGAATTTTCTTCAAAATTAACTCAGATTATTAACCAGAACATTCTGTATTGTATTTACCAATAACAGCCCTTGTATCACAGAATACTTGTGCAAAAGCCAATTAAAAGTATTATTTGTCATCATATTTTAAATAATGGATGGTCTTTGCCGGCCCTAAAGAAAGCTTGAGTATATGTCTAAGGGAAAGATAATATTTGTCTTCAGACAGTCATTCTAGAAATCATAGCCCTTCTTCATATTTCGCATATTGCATGGGCATGAATGTGCTGTGTCACTAGTTCCTGGGAAGCTGTGATATCTGTACCTTTCGACCCAACACATCTGTCTTCAGCATGTCTATTTTTAATTGTTCAACAATTTTGTCTGGGTAGTGGCTATTTTGGCCTAACTCTTTTTTATTTTTAGCTACCAGGGGTTCTTTAATGTGCAGAGTGCACATGAGACTTCTTGTTTTTCGTCATCATCCAAGAGGGCTGGACATCTCATTACCCAGAGTATATATGGGAGGGTAAAGTCATAAAGAAACCACAGATTCCTACTTATGAGGGATTTGAACTTGGGACCTTCTTGTTCAGAGGACATCTCACCTCTAGACCACCAAGTCATAGAGTTCCTTTAAGTGCCCTCAAATAGACCAATAACAACTGTAGTTAAAAGTCAAATAAATGAAGACAGTTTTTTGTTTGATAATGTTTAACACTGCCAAGGATTGCTCTGATCAAAGTGTGTAATGAGAAGTTCTGACTTTAAGGCAAACAACCCTTCTTTTCTCTTCTCTCTTCTCTTCCCCTTCTATTAAACCTTCATACTAGAATACTGTTGGGTATTCCCTCTGTCTTCATTAGTTGGTTCTCACAGATTTTATATTAGTTGCTTCTCACAAGTTTTTGTATTCGCTGGAATAAAGTCAAATATCAAGTATATTATTGTATATGATATTATTGTTTTAACAAATACCACAAGTTTCATCTCAACTTAGGGTTGAAAAGCTGCAGTAATATTGAAGCATTGACCACAGTTGAAACATTGACCACAAGCTGAAACATTGACCACAGTTGAAACATTGACCACAATTATATTAAAACATTGACCACAAGCGGGAGCCGGTGGTTAGTGAACTGGACTACCATGGACAAGGGGTAGGGTTCGATCCCGACCGACGGCTTCCGGGTTCACCCAGCCTTAAATGGGTACCAGATTTTTTTCTGGGAAAGTAAAGCAGCACGGGCGTAATACTGACCACATTATCCCAAAAATCATGTGCTGAAGGTCTGTAAAATATAGGGTCACTAACACCATATTTCCCTATACGCCACTTGGCGTGACAGGGGTAAAAAGAAGAATTGACCACAAGCTGAAACATTGACCACAGTTATATTAAAACATTGACCACAAGCTGAAACATTGACCACAGTTATATTAAAACATTGACCACAGTTGAAACATTGGCCACAAGCTGAAACATTGACCACAATTAATAATAATTGAAACATTATCAAGTACAGTGCCTGCTGGCATATGTGATCATGTCTCACTACAACTTTTGATCCCAACAGTTATTTATCATTTCTATTGTTGACCTTCTGCCAAACCATTCTCTTAAGCTGTCTGGTATTTTTTCTCTTTGCTTCTCTCTATCTCTTCATCTCTCAATTTTTCCAGTTGTTACACTATATTCCAGTTGTTCCCTTCTCATTACATGGCCAAAAAATGATGATTTGTTTCTTCCTAATATTTGAAATTAGCTCTCTTTTTGCTTTGGCCTTGTCAGAACGTTTTCATTACTCTTCTCTGTTGTCCATGGTATTCTCAACATTCTTCTGTAAAACCACATTTCTACAGCCTCCAGTGATTTTCTTGTCTGTTGTCCTATTGTCCATGATTCACATCCATATGTTAAGACTGGCTCTACATAATATTTAAGAACTCTTTTTCTTCTTTCTATTGTCAAAAATTGATTGCACAGTATCTTCCTCATTTCTTGGAAAGCTGCTTTTGCCTGAGCCATTCTGCATCTCACCTCTGTTGTATATCTACCATCTGAGGTTAACAATGTTCCCAAATATTTAAATTCATTTACCTGTTTTAACACTGTTCCACTTATCTTTATTGTACACTGAGGTGATGACTTTTTCTTTGTTGTTACCATTACTTCTGTCTTTTTGCTATTAAGGCTGAGTCCTTTATTTTTCTTTTAAAATTGAAACATTGGCGGCCACAATTATATATAAAACATTGAACACAATTATATATAAAACATTGAACACAATTATATATAAATCATTGACAACAGTTATATTGAAAATTTGACCACAGTTGAAACATTGACCACAATTATATATAAAACATTGACCACAATTATATATAAAACATTGGCGACAGTTATATTGAAACATTGACCAGTATTCTCAGGATAATAGAAAAGAAATGGCATTTACAAAAAAAGAGCACTGTAAATAGCATGTTTGCTGGGTAAGAATTTATGGAGGAATTTATATTATAAATATGAAATATTCACAATATGAAATATTCACATTAGGATAAGTGATTAACATGAGATTTTAAATTAAGTAAAAATAATAGGAAAGAATATTTTTACATGAGAATAAAACTACAAGGAGTAAATACTTACATTAGGACATAAACTACAAGGAGTAAATATTTACATTAGGACATAAACTACAAGGAGTAAATATTTACATTAGGACATAAACTACAAGGAGTAAATATTTACATTAGGACATAAACTACAAGGAATAAATATTTACATTAGGACATAAACTACAAGGAGTAAATATTTACATTAGGACATAAACTACAAGGAATAATTATTTACATTAGGACATAAACTACAAGGAGTAAATATTTACATTAGGACATAAACTACAAGGAATAAATATTTACATTAGGACATAAACTACAAGGAATAAATATTTACATTAGGACATAAACTACAAGGAATAATTATTTACATTAGGACATAAACTACAAGGAATAATTATTTACATTAGAACATAAACTACAAGGTGTAAATATTTACATTAGAACATAAACTACAAGGAATAATTATTTACATTAGGACATAAACTACAAGGAGTAAATATTTACATTAGAACATAAACTACAAGGTGTAAATATTTACATTAGAACATAAACTACAAGGAGTAAATATTTACATTAGAACATAAACTACAAGGAGGAAATATTTACATTAGAACATAAACTACAAGGAGTAAATATTTACATTAGAACATAATCTACAAGGAGTAAATATTTACATTAGAACATAAACTACAAGGAATAAATATTTACATTAGGACATTAATATTTACTTTAGAACATAAACTACAAGGAATAAATATTGACATTAGAACATAAACTACAAGGAGTAAATATTTACACACCAGGACAAAAAAAACTGCAAAGAATAAACACGCCAGGACAAACACTGAGATTAAAAAAAAAAACTATAAAGAGTAAACACATGAGGATAAAAACTACAAAGAGTAAACATTTACACCACGATAAAACTACCAAATGTAAACATTTGTTTTTGAATATAAAATGTAGTAGAGTAAAGCTTCACATAGCCAATCCATAAAGCAAAAATCTGTCAAAGTAGTTCCTTGCCTTCACTGTTTTTGCAGATAGGACTGTCGTGATGGTTGTTATCTTGAGCCAGTACTCGTCTTTCTTTCAATGACATGCGCTCAAGAACCAATGTGAGAGGTAGTTTGAGCTGCATACAGTCAATGTGCCTTGGGAATAATTAGTTTTAAAATAAGGTAATTACACCTGGAGAATGCTGCAAGAGATGATTAGAATGATTGTGGTGCAGGTCTCTGGACTGTTCGAATCAGGTTTGAGATATTTCTCTCACTGACCTTTTCATCATCATGTGCCGTACCAGTTGGCGTTGGCGATCATGTCCTTCCACAATCTTCTATCCATAGTGCATCGTATGAGTTCTGTTGTTGACTGTTTTCCACGCCATGACACCAAGCTATCCAGTATTTTCTCCAGCATATTTATTATTTCCACGTGCTTTACTTTGTCAAATGCTTTCGTGTAGTCTATAAAGCACATATATAGATCTTTCTTTACCTCTATAGATCTTTCTATCAATGTTCTTAACATGTATATTGCATTATTGGTGCCCTTTCCTTCCACAAATCCACATTGTTCCTCACTTATTTCTGGTTTTATTTTGTTCCTTACACATCTCATGATGATTTTTAGTAATATTTTAGTCATGCAGCTCATGAGACTAATAGTGCGATGGTCTTCACAATCAGTGGCACCTGACTTCTTCGGCATGGCTACAAAGATAGATTTTAGTAGATCTTCAGGTATGTGTCCAGTGTTATATATGTCATTGAGTAATTTTGTTATGACTTGTACTCCCAGCTCTCCTAATGCATTCATCTCTTCGATTGTTATATTGTCTGGACCTGGAACTTTGCCTCTTTTCATGTGTTGAATTGCGTCCTCCACTTCATTCTGCATTATTGGTGGTCCTGTGTCTTCATTTGAATTGTTTAATTCTGGTCTTTCATCATCATAGAGTTGACTGATATATTCTGTCCATCTTTCCATTGTCTTCTCCAGTCCCATTATTATATTTCCTTCCTTTGATTTCACACATCCTGAAACTTTGACTTCTTTTCTTCCTGTTAATTCATTTAACTGATTGTGCATAAATTTTGAGTCTTTGTTTTGTTGTTTTTCCATTTCTTCACATTTCTGTTTTAACCATCCTTCCTTTGCTTCTCTGCACTTGTTTTGGATCTCTTTGTGCAATATTTTGTATGTCCGTTCTTCTTACTTATGTTTTCTTCTTTCGTCCATTAGTTGTAATATTTCTTCTGTCATCCATTTCTTTTTGTTGATTCTTTTAGTCACTGGTATTACTTCTTTTGATGTTTGTTGAATCGATTGTTTGAGCATTTCCCGCTGTTTCTGGATGTCCTGTATTTTCTCAATAGCGTTATATCTATTTTTTTCTATCGTGCTGTACTTTTCACTCATCTGTTTATCTACTCTTAGCATATCTAGTTCTAATTTTATATTTCTTGGTGATTTCTGTGCCTTCCTCAGTTTTATTCTTATCTTTCCAACTACTGTTACAATGGCCACTATTGCAATCTGCTCCTGGCCTTGACTGACCTTTTAGATAGAAATAAAAGTAACGTTTCATGTTGTTTGAAGTCGTAGAATTATTAAGGGACCCCAATGAGGAATATTGAGATGCAGAATGGCTCAGGCAAAAGCAGCTTTCCAAAAAGTGAGGAAGATACCATGCAATCAATTTTTTACAATAGAAACAAGAAAAAGAGTTCTTAAATGTTATGATTGATTGGTTTATGTTTTCGTCTTGCCAGTCTTAACTTATGGGTGTGAATCATGGACAATAGGACAACAGACAAGAAAATCACTGGAGTCTGTAGGGATGTCGTTTTACAGAAGAATGTTAAGAATACCATGGACAGCTAAGAAGAGTAATGAAAACGTTCTGAAAGAGGCCAAAGAAAAAAAGAGATAAAATTTCCATTATTAGGAAGAAACAATCATCCATTTTTTGGCCATGTAATGAGAAGAGAACATCTGGAATATATTGTAACAACTGGAAAAATTGAGGGTCGAGGAGATAGAGGGAAGCAAAGAGAAAAATACCAGACAGCTTAAGAGAATGGCTTGGCAGAAGGTCAACAACAGAAATGATAAATAACTGTCGAGATCGAAAGTTGTGGAGAGATATGATCACCTGCGTCAACAGGCCAGGTACTTGATGATGATGATGATGAGGAATATTGGCAGAAGGTCAATAACAGAAATGATAAATAACAAGATCGGAAGTTATGAAGAGACATGATCATCTACGTCGGCAGGCATGGTACTTGATGATGCTGAGGAATTTGATGATAGAGTTCAGGACCGGAGACTTATTTTATGGTGGTGGGGGAGGGGGGGGGTAGCTATCGCGCCAGGATGTCATACTTTTCTGGAAAGAAAAACATCTGGTACCCGTTTTCAGAGATTGGGTGAACCCAAAATTGCAGGTCCAAAAAGAAAATGTAACCACATCTGGGAACTGAACCTACACCGTAGACAATCATCTTAAGAGTGAACATTTTGAGAAAGGTCCTATTATCACAGTAACAAGGAGATAAAAAAAAAAAAAGGATGTGACAATCCTAAAAGAAAGGAAGAGATTATTTAGAAAATCGTGGCAGGAAATAATGTTAGAAGGAAACAGAAAACAAGTATTGCGACAAATGTTTGATTCTGAACAGCGGAGATCAGGAACGTTTTTGCCTGTGTGGCTACCAGGGGAGAAAAGAACAGATCCTCTGTTCACTTGCCACGCCTGTCGCATGAGCCGATTAAGGAGGTGGGAAGTTCGAGTATAAGAGCTGAAGCCATCTTTAGTGCTTTCGCTAGTGTGTGTGTGTGTCGGGGGGTACTTCATGCATGGAAAGGCGCTGCAGAGGTAGTCAGAGCACTATAGTCCGTTGTGCAATGAAGATGGTCTGTCGACGAATAATCTATGAACACTGAATCAAGCATTGCAAAAAGTGTTGTAGGACAGGAACAATCAGTGGACGATTTTGGTGATTGCTGGAACGGGCATTCCCCAACTGCCAGTCCGGGCTAAAGTGCAGGACTTTAAATAGTCGTGGTCACAGACGCTTACACTCAGCCATGGCGTCTTACAAGAACATCTTGCAAAAAAAAAAAAAAAACGTAGGATAAGAGGTAGGCCATCTTAAATGAAGAAAGAAATGTACTAATCAGGGTCAGATTTATGCATCAACTACAGCTTAGGCCACACAATAAGCTCCAACAAAAATTGTCAGTTTGTTTTAGGGAATGCACTTTTTTAAAATCAGACTTTCTGGTGTTTATTTTGTAACGGTTTGCCTCAAGGTTTCATTTGGCTTAAGATCTCACCAATTCTAAATCCTGCGCTGGAACGTTAGGCCAAGTGAACCTGGGAAATATATACAATAACAGGAGACAAATAATAATAAATGAATATTATTATAGAAGAAAACTTTCGAGTAGATAATTCAGCGAATCATAGGATAAAGAGGTATGCTTTACAGCACTCAGAAAAAAATGACTAATAAACAACAAAAAGAAAAAAAATCAAAGAACAATATATGGCCCGAAGCAGGATCAAACCCGTACTGCTTGGCACTGCGCCTTGCTACGAGAAGCCGAACGCTAGGGAACACCTGCAATGTCGATGGCGTCTGGAGAATATGACATGGGCACCCACTCATCAGTCTCTCATTGTATACATCCTTGTCCCACCCACCCATTCTTTTCTCGCTAAATTATCTATGATGATGATGATGATGCGGTCGCCCGATGATTTGAGGTATTCTAGCGGATACGAACCGTAGAGTTCCTCCTCGTCATCCGCCCTTAAAAGGACGTTAAGTGGACGTAGTTACGGTGTTGAAGTTTGCAGTGTAACACTGTGATATCTGCGCCTTTCGGCCCAACACATCCGACTTCAGCCGACATTTTTGAGTACCGGGTTTGTCTTCCCTCTTCGATCCCTGCTCGCTTGGTCAGACTAGACAGGTTAGTCTGTTTCTGGAGGCACCGCGGAGAGGTGTAGCAGGGTCTGGATAGTTCTGGTTCACCGATCCTGGCGCAAGCCATCAGTTATGAGTCACTGACGACTTCCAGCTCTGGTGCTGGGTGGGGCGCGCCTTCGCCTCCAAATTATCTATTATTGATAAGTTAGTTCGTGTTTTACTTTAACATCCCTGACTGGTTCGTTGTTTACATAAACTCCTCACACCACAACTTCCACCATACCACCATGAAGTCAACATTATTATCTAAACAAATTACCCACCACCTCTGCCTTCATTATTTCCATAAACTCAAGCTCTATTCTCCCATACAAATAAATATCCATAAATCTACTGTAAGCCAAACTCTAGCTAGATGAATTGCCCGGTTGTTTGTTCAGCTCAACATTAAGCGTTTCGTCTTGCTAGAAATATTAAGTTATAGATACTTACTAGCTCAATAAATTATTGGATAGAAAACAGCAAACAGCTGCTGTTGACAGCAGAAAGAGAGAATTAACAATATCATTGATCAGTATTTTGTCAGCCCAAGGGAGACAAGTTAATTATTCCTGATGGTTACTTGGAGTGTCTTCTCATAACAAAGATCGTTATTTATTGATGGGAACTAAGACTTAAGCAGCACGCGGGGTTAAAGTTGGCGACTCATAGCTGACTAGAATTTATTAAGGTCCAGCCTCCACCTTCTGGTGTGCTGAAAACAGACTAATCAGTCTTTCCAACTGAGTGAGGATCGAAGAGGGAAGGTATGTCGTTCATTAGTCACATGCTGAAGTCGGATGTATTTGGTCGAAATGCATAGATATTATAGCTTCCTAGAAGCAACAATGTTCGATCCCAACCGACGGCTTACGGTTCAAACCAGCCTCGAATGGGTACCTGATTTTTTTTTCTAGGAAAGTAAAGCGGCACGGGCGTAATGCCGACCATATTACCCAAAAAATCATGTGCCGAAGGTATGTCAAATTTATTGTCACTAACACCATATTCCCTATACGCCACTTGGCGTGACGGAGGCACTTTACTTTACTTTTTTTTGCAAGCAACAATAAGATGCATTTACGCAAATTTAACGTTCTTTAAAGGACGAACTATGAAGAGGAGTGGTCGTCGCGCGAAAGCGGAAGAAGTTCTCCGTTGTTGGGGCTGACATCACAGAACTCAGGACAAAACATTACGTGCTCAGTCGCTTTTAAAGAAAAGCAAGAGCTGTGTGTTTCATCCGTTTTAATCATGTTTCGATATTCCAATTGTTTACGACAAATGATGATATCATATGACAAGGAAAAGTTGGCTGTGTTCACTTTCTGTGTGGTTTCGCCTTATGTCTTTTGGCGTGTGCTGAGACTGCTATGATGGGGACTACAGCTACCTTTCTTTGTTTGGGAAATGAGTTAGTAATTCGGATGATTCCACTGGCACGGACGATTGAGCAATTATGGATTTTAATTCGTTTGCAGTGATACAGGGGTCTTCCATAAACATAACCAAGAGCTCAGTCAAGCCACATTGTGACGCGTAGGAAATAGTGTGTTAGTGCTCATAATTTTTATAGACTTTCGGCCATTTTTTTTTTTGGGGGGGGGGGATTTGGGTCAGTATTACGCCAAGACCGTCCTTCTTTCCGAGAAAAATCCGGTACTCATTTTAGGCTTGGTGAGCTTGGAAGCTGCCAGTCAGGATCGAACACGACATCTTGTCCTTAGTAAATTCATTGCATTATAAGCTATTTGGATTCTGCAACGGAGTCTGTGCACTTGGCAGCGGTTCTTCTTGGTGAATCAGGTAGTATGAATGTGACGTTTCCTCCGTCGTGAAGTCGGTATGCGTATTACGTCATGATATTGAGAGCTGTTCAATAACTGCCGTGGGGTTTGTTCAGAGCCCATTACTTTAAGCTCCTTTATGTAGATCGTTGTGTCAAGTCTACCAAAGGTTAAACTTTAAGGATTCCCAGCTAAGGTGTTCGTGCATCAGGCTACGTTTTATTAGAGTGAATCAAGCTGTGTGGGTGCATCCATTGATGACAATGTTACGTAAGCTAAGCGATAATGATGGACTGTCGTATATCCCTTATGTGCTCAAAAAGAAGGGCGAGATTATACAGATTGTTATGCTGCTCGTGAATCTGCGGCCCTGGAGCGATTCCCGGATGTTCTTGTTAGTCAAGAGGGATAGTGTCTAAACTCAGGAGACAGGAGAGCTACGAGGATAAATACACGATAAAAGAGGACAAGACTAACATGGACGTGTGAAATCAACAGATGGACAAGTAAGCCCATGACAATCTGCATCATCAAAGCAAGAGGCCGAGCGGAATGACGCTCCATGGTAGTTAACCTTCGATGCGGAGACGGCACTCAATGATGATGATGATTATACGAGGAGAACGAGGGAGGACGTGTGAACCAGTTAACGTTTCCCACTGTGGGATTTCTTGGGGATGATACCTGAAGAATTTGTCAAGGTTTCGTGTCTTGAATGTCATCCACTCTTGTTCAATTGTCCAGATGCCTTGCCTGACATGGTTATTTCTTATCCATGCAGCTCATAAAAAATAATATAACTTTACGGCACATACTTCCATGGTTAATTCTGCAAATTATCGTAGGTTCTCACATTTTGATTTATTTATGTCAGTTATTTCCAGAGCCATCTAAAGATTTACACCTTTTGAAAATCTAAATGGCTATGTCTAGCATTGAAGCTATTTCCTGTTTACAAATGTTGTCTTATTTCTTACATAAACTGTCCTTGTACGGGCTTAACTTGCTAGCGAATCATTTCAGAGGATGAGGTATGTTTACAACACTCCGAAAAAATGTTGGCAGTGTTCCCTAGCTTTGGCTTTTCGTGGCAAGGCGCTGTGCCACTGAGTACGGGTTCGATCCAGTGACGTATTCTCTATGCTACTGCAGGTAACCTGAACATATTGATGAAGTACAAAAGGAAATGATAATTTATTATATTTTTTTCATAATTATATTACAAATATTCTATTACACATTTCGTAGGCCAATATGATTTCTTTGCTTTGGTTTGCATTTATTAAAGCAATGTTTTCCTATGGCCACTATAACGTTTGTGAATAAAACCGAAACTACTCTAAGATAGTACATGAAACTGCCAATAAACAGCAGTACAGTTCTCTTCTCTCCGACTTAGAATTAATGACCTTGACATTCAAAAATTCCAGTGAAAATAATACGGCGAGAGCTACCTATACAAAATGCGATTTCATGGATTATTTTTAGCTCTACCCAATCAGAAGCGTCATAAAGTGAGAGTGAAACTTTGTCTGATTACCGGGACTTCCTAACCTATTTATAACTACGTTATGCGCATCAGCATCTATAGAAAGAACTTTTTCTGCTCTCAAGAGAATCAAATCTTATTGTCGCTCAACTCAGACACAAGAACGCTTATCTGGTTTGGCAATAATATCCATTGAGAAATCATTCCTTCAGAAACTTAGAAACCAACCCAACAGTACTTTCAATGACAAAGTCATCAAGATATTTTCGTCCCAAACAAGACGGAAAGAGTTTACATATAAATAAGTAAGTAATTTAAAATGTGGTGATGTCATTAGCAAATACATGTATTACTTCATGTTAGCCTACTGAATATAATGTATGTCTTTATTTATTGTGTCAGCAGTAGCCCAGACCCAAAAACCAGTATACGCCACTGGTTCGATGCTGCTTTGGTCCATATATTGTTCTTTGTTTTGTTTTTTTCTGTTGTTGATTATTTGTCATTTTTTCTAAGTGCTGTAAACATACCTCTTCCTCTGAATTGATTCCCTGATTATCGCCTCGGAAGTTTCCCTCTATAATAATATTCATTTATTATTATTTGTCTCCGGCACATACTACCATTGAATATGGTGTTAGGGACCATAAATTTTACAGACGAAATTTTGCACATAGTTTTTGGGGTAATGCGGTCGGCAATACGCCTGTGCCGCTTTACTTTCCCAGAAAAAATCCGGTACCCATTTAAGGCTGGGTGAACCCGGAAGCTGTCGGTTGGGATCGAACCCTACCTCTTGTCCTTTGTAATCCAGTTCACTAACCACTGAGCTATCGCGGCTCCCTACCTTTAGACTATGTATGTAAAATAAACAGATATTTATTTATTATATTCCATTAGTCATCCATTTAATGACATAAAATCATACGATTGAACTATATTTATTACATTAATCCTATTTATAAGACCTGCCAGGAAAGACTATAGGGCTTTAGAATAACGGCTGCGTGTTCAGTGCTGTCACTACAAAGTATTCGAGTCAGAATTTTTATTTCAATCCTACATGTTTGAACAAACATAAATTCGCTAAAGAAATAATTGATCTACATTTTTGACAATTAATCTATTTTTGTTTGTTAATTCAGCGTTATCACGTGATTAAATCTTTGCCAGCTTTAGTTTCTTCCTAATTCTGATCTAACTAAGACATCCAGATGCAAAAAAGACCATATCTATCGTTGTAAGATAACAAGAAGCTAAACTGTCGACAACTATCATTGTAAGACACACGGACAATAAACTGACCTCATCTATCATTGTAAGACACACGGACAATAAACTGACCTCATCTATCATTGTAAGACACACGGACAATAAACTGACCTCATCTATCATTGTAAGACACACGGACAATAAACTGACCTCATCTATCATTGTAAGACACACGGACAATAAACTGACCTCATCTATCATTGTAAGACACACGGACAATAAACTGACCTCATCTATCATTGTAAGACACACGGACAATAAACTGACCTCATCTATCATTGTAAGACACACGGATAATAAACTGACCTCATCTATAATTGTAAGACACACGGACAGTAAACTGACCTCATCTATCATTGTAAGACACACGGACAATAAACTGACCTAATCTATCATTGTAAGACACACGGGCAATAAACTGACCTCATCTATCATTGTAAGACACATGGACAACAAACTGACCTCATCTATAATTGAAAGACACATGGGCAACAAACTGACCTCATCAATCATTGTTAAGACACACGGGCAATAAACTGACCTCATCTATCATTGTAAGACACACGGGCAATAAACTGACCTCATCTATCATTGTAAGACACACGGGCAATAAAATGACCTCATCTATCATTGTAAGACACATGGGCAATAAACTGACCTCATCTATCATTGTAAGACACACGGGCAATAAACTGACCTCATCTATCATTGTAAGACACACGGGCAATAAAATGACCTCATCTATCATTGTAAGACACACGGAAAATAAATTGACCTCATATATCATTGTAAGACACCAAGACACTAAACTGACCTCATATATTATTGTAAGACATCCAGACGATAAACTGACCTCATCAATCATTGTAAGATATCCAAACGCTAAACTGACTTCATTTATCATTGTAAGACATCCAGACACTAAATTGACCTCATATATTATTGTACGACATCTGGACGCTAAACTGATCTCATCAATCATTGTAAGACATCCAGGCGCTAAACTGACCTTATCTATCAGTTTAAGACATCCAGATACTAAACTGACCTCATCAATCAGTGAAAGACATCCAGACACTAAACTGACCTCATCTATCATTGTAAGACACTCAGACGCTAAACTGATCTCATCTATCATTGTAAGACACTCAGACGCTAAACTGACCTCTTCTATCATTGTAAGACACTCAGATGCTAAACTGACCTCTTCTATCATTGTAAGACACCTAGACGCTAAACTGACCTCATATATCATTGTAAGACACTCAGACGCTAAACTGATCTCATCTATCATTGTAAGACATCCAGACGCTAAACTGACCTCTTCTATCATTGTAAGATACTCAGACGCTAAACTGACCTCATAAATCATTTTAAGACACCTAGACACTAAACTGACCTCATTTATCATTGCAAGACGCCTAGACGCTAAACTGACCTCATCTGTCATTGTAAGACATCCAGACGCTTAACTGACTCCATCTATCATTGTAAGACATCCAGACACTAAAATGACCTTATATATCATTGTAAGACATCCAGGCACTAAGTGTAGCCCTTCAATCATTGTAAGACACCCCGACGCCAACACAGAAAACATCATAGGATTGTGCTGTTCTGAAACAGCTATGCCATGCTACCCTAGAATTGCCTTTAATGGGATTACTGTGACCACAAACCACTCTCCATGTGTGTGCCACATATCTACACCCCAGAAAGAAATACTGAATATAACAACATCATATGCCGTCTGTGATATTAAAGACCACAAACCAGGAGCCTCCTGTATGCTTGATACAACTGTTGCACCAAGCACTTCATCAGCAGAGCCAGATCTATGGAATGTTAATCTGACATTGTTCTTGAATGATGTCCAAGTTAATGAGACATCAGAATCGTGTGGCAGCAGCTACAAGAAGGGAGCAGAGAACATCAAGTTCTGCTGCTATAAAGGAGACTTGCCTTGCTATCACAGAATTGCCTTAAATGGGATCACTATAGTTGAAAACTTCTCCTCTTGTGTAAACTACACATTCACACCCAAGAGTGAATCAGTGAAGGTCACAAAATCATATTCTCTCTGTGGTTTTACTAAGTACAGGTCATGTGGCTTCTGTTGGATTGGAATGATAACTAGCCACCACTGTGTGTCTATATGTTTGGAATCGGAGTCATCAACGATGGCCTAACATCATCAAGTGCTACGACGATCATCATTTTCGGGAGGACGAGAACTTACATTTTATATGGTGGATAGGCGGCAGGAACCATTGAAGGCTATGTCTGAAAAGTATTCCTTCTTGCAGTTTCCTCATATTCCAAGTCCGGCTTGTTGCAGGAGCTACTGAGTTAAGTGCTCTGTGTACACCGTGAGCTGTGTGTCTCATCCGTTTTGATCCTGTTTCGATATCCCGCTTGTTTACGATGAATGATGATTTCGTATGACAGGGAACAGTTGGCTGTGTTCACTTTCTGCGCGGTTTCGCCTTATGTCTTTTGGCGTGTGCTGAGACTGCTACGATGGGGACTACAGTTACCTTTCTTTGTTTGGGAGATGTGTTAGTAATTCGGATGATTCCACTGGCACGGGCGGTTGAGCAATTATGGATTTTAATTCGTTTGCAGTGATACCGATTCCATAACCAATAACCAATTGTAAATTGACCTCATCAATCTTTGTAAGACATCCAGATTCTAAACGGAACTCATCTATCACTGTAAGATATCAGATTCTAAACGGAACTCATCTATCACTGTAAGATTTCAGATTCTAAATGGAAGTCTTTATAATTCCGTCATCTTCATTTTTCTTTATTCTCAAACCTCAGCATTCAGAAACCTGTATGTTCTTCTTGTGTCGTCTTGACGGGCAGCAACAAAATCCCTCAGCTTCATGCGGTTCGTGACCATCTTTCGCAGAGTCAACAAGTCTGACTCTCACTGTTCACCACTGTTTATCATGTCATTGTTGAGTTTGGTCTGCCTCTCTATCGGCTTTCCTTCAAAGTCTTACCTCGACGCTGTTCTACAACTCGAGTACCTTAATCCTCTTTCCTCCTCTTCCTTTTTAGCTCCCAGTGGAGCATAGGTCTTCAACAAACACTTTCCAAGTCGTTCTGTTTTTTTGCCATTCTTTTAAGATCATTCCATGTCTTCCCCATCATCTTCATTTCTAATTCTATCTGTCTTCTCCAAGAATTCCTTGGTCTTCCTCTTTGTCTTTTCCCCTGGGGATTCCAAGAAAGGGCCTGTTGTGTAATACTCTCAGTTGGCTTAGGATTTACTTTTTTTTTTCTTTTCTTTGACTTGTCCATGTTTTGTAAAGTTTTTTCGGCGTATTTTTTTTACAGTATGGGATAGCCAGTCCCATGCCCAACCCTCCTTTCTCGCCTCTTACGAACATGCCTGGTAGGGTACAGCGCCGCTATTCTTTACTCCTCTTTCGGGCTCCGGCAGCGCACGGGCGAAGAGTTCCTTAATGGGTCCCCTAAAATAAGCTATGGCAGTTATGATTTTATTTTGGGCAGGTTCTACCAAGGCGGACATGTTAGAGTGGGTAGAGGTTCGACTGAAAAAGAAGAGAGCAGTTGGTCATCCAAGTTGTAAGTTGTGGTTTGTGGTAACCCTTATCTGTTAATTCAAAACGGCACTTGTTGAGGAAACAAGAGGAACACATTTTGCTGCGGGAAGTACCCCCAGAGCTTGCAGCAGGAGTGGTAGTGATTGGCGTAGCCTGGGGGTGCGAATGAGGGAGGAGTGGTTGCCTCGCGCAAAATTTCAAATGAAATAAAAGAAAGCAGTCTTTCCTACTGATCTGAGTTCAGTCGGAGACCACTAAAGCAACGAATAGTCCTCTTTGTGATCTGTTATTAAAAGGGCGTTAAGTTGGTAAATGCGTTGTGTTGTGGTTTATTTGCTCCTTTCGACCCAACACATCCGACTTCAGCGCGGCATTTCTAAGTACATGGTTGCCTTCATTTTTAACTCCTACTCACTTGACTAGACTAAACTGGTTAGTCTAGAGACCCCGCTTAGATGAAGTAGGGTCTAGATGGTTCCGGTTCACCGATGCTGGCACAAGCAATCAGCTATGAGTCGCTTATATCTGCTCAGCTTGTTGCTGTCGGGCCAAAGGAAATCACCATCATCAATTACCATGCCTGCTAGCGTAGGCGATCATGTCTCTCCACAACTTTCGATCTCGACAGTTATTTATCATTTCTGTTGTTGACCTTCTGCCAAGCCATTCTCTTAAACTGACTGGTATCTTTTCTCTTTGCTTCCCTCTATCTCTTCGTCCCTCAATTTTCCAGTTGTTACAATATATTCCAGATGTTCCTTTCTCATTATATGGCCAAAAAATGATGATTGTTTCTTCCTAATATTAGAAATTAACTCTCCTTTTGCTTTGGCCTTTTTCAGAACATTTTCATTACTCTTCTTAGCTGTCCATGGTATTCTCAACATTCTTCTATAAAACCACATTTCTTCAGATTCCAGTGACTTTCTGTTGTCCTATTGTCAATTATTCACATCCATATGTTAAGACTGGAAAGCTGCTTTTACCTGAGCCATTCGGCATTACACCTCTGTTGTACATCTACCATTTGAAGTTAACATTGTTCCCAGCTATTTCAGTTCATTTACCTGTTTTAATATTCAAAGATAAATAGTAAATATAAATTTTAAAAAGTAGTAGATTAATGGGGCGCAATACATTCCATTCACTGGGCGCTGAAACCCATTAAACATGTCTTGCTCAAGACTCAAGTAACCCACGGAACGGCACTGGTGGCAGTGATTATATCCCTTGGTTGCTGGTAACTACTTTATAATGATAAAGACAGGCAATTTAAACTTAGTCATAGGCTGATTTAAGAGACGATGTATCCTTCAGAGATTGGTAGTTCAACCTCGTGTTGCGGATTAAAAAAAAAAAATTAATAAAAAAAAAAGGGAAAAGACTGTATCTTGCAACGGCGACAGATGGTTGTAAATCGCAGATTGCCTATAACAAATAATTAATTTAATCCGTTATTACTGGCTACTGATATCGATCTCACTGTATTACGGTCAGACTCATGGGTGTTGAACCATTGTCAACAGATGAAACGTTCTCATAAGCTCGCAGAATATATATATATATATATGTATGACACACAGTGTTGATCAATGCCGTTGCGTGTTTTGTCAACGCTCAGGCTTGACAACTAATAGTTCCCCACTTCTTTTTTTTAAAATATACTATTATTACTTTTATTTAGTTAAATATTGCGCCTATAACCATGTTGCACCTCTAAGAATGTAGCACCTTTGACAATATTGTACCCCTAGGAATATTGCATCATGTTGAACCTCTAAGAATGTTGCACCCCTAAGATTGTTGCACCTCTAAGAATGTTGCACCTCTAAAATGTTGCACCTCTAAGAATGTTGCACCTCTAAAATTTTCCACTTCTAAGAATTTTGCACCTCCAACCTCTAAAATGTTGCCCCTCTAAGAATTTTGCACCTCTAAGGAATCTCTAAGAATGTTGCACCCCTAAAAATGGTGCAGTACTAGGAATGTTACACATCTAAGAATATTGCAACTCTAATGCACATTTAAGAATGTTGTTCCACCCAAGAACGTAGCACCCCTAAGAATGTTGCGCCTCTAAGGCACCATTAAGAATGTTGTGGCACGTCTAAGCCACTTTTAAAAATGTTGCTCCATCTATGAATGTATTACCTCTATGGCATATTTACAAATGTTGCACCTCTAAGAAAGTTGCACCTCTAAAGAATGGTGCACCTCTAAGAATGTTGTACATCTAAGAATGTTGCATATGCAATAATGTTGCACATAAAAGAATGTTGTATCTCTAATGCACATTTAAGAATGTTGCACCTCTAAAAATGTTGCACATTTAAGTATGTTACACCTCTAAAAATGTTGCACCTCTAAGGGACCTCTAATAATGTTGCACCTCTAAGGAACCGCTAAGAGTGTTGCACGTCTAAGGTCCATCTAATAAATATTTTACCTCTAAGGCACCTCTAATAAATATTTTACCTCTAATAATGTTGCACCACTAATGCACCGTTAAGAATGTTGCACTTCTAAGGCACATTTAGAATGTTACACCTCTAGGAATGTTGCTCCTCTAAGGATGTTACACCTCAAATAATGTTGCAGCTTTTAAGAATATTACACCTCTAAGAATGTTACACCTCTAAGAATGTTACACCTCTAAGAAAGTTACATCTCTAAGAATGTTACACCTCTAAGAAAGTTACATCTCTAAGAATGTTACAGCTCTAAGAAAGTTACACCTCTAAGAATGTTACAGCTGTAAGAATGTTACACCTCTAAGAATGTTACAGCTCTAAGAATGTTGCAGCTCTAAGTATGTTACAACTCTAAGAAAGTTACACCTCTAAGAATGTTACACCTCTAAGAATGTTACACCTCTAAGAATGTTACACCTCTAAGAATGTTGCAGCTCCAAGAATGTTACAGCTCTAAGAAAGTTACACCTCTAAGAATGTTACAGCTGTAAGAATGTTACACCTCTAAGAATGTTACACCTCTAAGAAAGTTACACCTCTAAGAATGTTACAGCTGTAAGAATGTTACACCTCTAAGAATGTTACACCTCTAAGAATGTTGCAGCTCAAAGAATGTTACAGCTCTAAGAAAGTTACACCTCTAAGAATGTTACAGCTGTAAGAATGTTACACCTCTAAGAATGTTATACCACTAAGAATGTTGCACCTCTAAGAAAATTACACCTCTAAGAATGTTACAGCTCTAAGATTATTACAGCTCGAAGAATGTTACACCTCTAAGGATGTTACACCTCTAAGGATGTTACACCTCTAAGAAAGTTACACCTCTAAGAAAGTTACACCTCTAAGAAAGTTACAGCTCTAAGAATATTACAGCTCTAAGAATATTACAGCTCTAAGAATGTTACACCTCTAAGGATGTTACACCTCTAAGAAAGTTACACCTCTAAGAAAGTTACACCTCTAAGAATGGTCAATCTCTAAGAATGTTACACCTCTAAGGATGTTACACCTCTAAGAAAGTTACACCTCTAAGAATGGTCAATCTCTAAGAATGTTACACCTCTAAGGATGTTACACCTCTAAGAATGTTACACCTTTAAGGATGTTACACCTCTAAGGATGTTACACCTCTAAGAATGTTACACCTCTAAGAATGTTACAGCTCTAAGAATGTTGCTGCCAATCTCTTCTCAAATCCTCACTCACGCTTTACCTATATGAAAGATAACAGGCCTCCTTATCTCCAGGATCAATAAATTATAGATCCATTAGTTTTGTCGACAGGTCATCCATTTTGTATGTAGGAAAAGTCCATAAGTGCTCAGGTCTTCGAAGTATATGCCACAACGTGCAGCAGATAATGAAACCACCAATGTGTTTGTTTCCAAATCTTCTTTAGCTTCCTGCGTAGCGCTACCGTCTGGCAACTCCAACCTTTACATGATATTCGTGAATATCAATTTTGTGAGTCGATCTTTCGTCCAGTGTCCATGAGAGCATTCAGAAAGTCATTGAGATCCATTGCTCTTCCGCACTCCACATCAATTAAAATGTCATGCGATCTCTTCAGCTCTTACGTTCGTGTGCAGGCACAAAAATAAAGCAGACTTTTGCCAGTCTGGACTCCCCAGAGACTTTTTTCTTCTCTTTTTTCTTCTTTCGTTCGCCAGCTTTTACCTCAGACTGAATTTTGCGTGTTAATCCATTTTTCCCTGACAGCCGTGTGCACATTGGTCCCTCGCAGCACAGGCAGATAACTCCGACTTCGGAGGTACTCATATTTTTTCCGTCGATGAGTAATTGACGTGTCAAGCCGGGCCTCCCATTTCACATTGACTACAAATTCCTCAATGTCAATGCGAAATGGGAGGCCCGGCGACTTTAACCACTGTCATCAAGTCCATCCAGTTGCGATCTTCATGAGCATATTAAGTTAGTTGCCGAGGAAACATACATGAGTATATATGTATGTGTCAAGCCATGCTAATGCTTTAGTAAAAGCCATAACATCCATAGTCAAGCTAATTTATAGTCAATGCAAAAACGCCACTGTAATGATAATTTTACCTCCTTCTGAGCATTGAAAGCCCGTGAGTTCCTATACATGCCGAACAACATGTTCAAATAATGGCCTCTCTCTCAGAAGAGTTCTCGAATATCATCGTCTGCACTTCTGCTTTAGCAACAATGTGGCTTTGTTGTCTACACCGAGTGTTATGACTACTGGAAAGGACGTACTCCACTCTGACGACACTTGTCACCAAAAACTTTCACTTTCGGTGCCGCTACGCCTTATGTCCGCCTTATGTCATTTGGCGTGTGTTGTAATTGCTATTATGGGGTCTGCAGCTGCCTTTCTTTGTTTGGATCCTTCAATGAGATGAGATGTTAATTCAGATGACACCACTGGCAAGGGCGGTTGAGCATGCATGGATTTTAATTCGTTTGCAGTGAAACCTGAGTCTTAGATTAACTACAATTACAACTACCACCAAAAACTCTGTCCCCCATTGAACAAACTGCTGAGCAATATCCATTGCCTGCTCCATCAATCATTTTCCTCTTTTTAACATGCTGCCTTCTGTATTCATAAGTTCACGATGCAGCGGATAATGGTTCTTTGCACTTATTCAGAGTCAGACATGTTCTCGGTTAAGTCTCATTCTGACTGACATGCTTGGAAAATCAAGTCGGTAAGGCATCGTCCTACACTAAGTATCTTGTGTGCACCCAAGAATGATGAGCATTGCCTCGTTCCGCATCATTTCCAGTCACTTCAGCGCCTCTTACTGAGAGTCAGAATCGTCAGTGCATACTCAATCACAGACAGAACCAGCCTTAGATGTAAGAGAATAAGATGGTGTTGCTCATATTGTGCTGCAGCCATGACTCTCGTTTCAATCTGGCTTTCAATACCATCTGGTCTATATGCTTGGTAAGACTCCGGTTAAACCACACTCCTAGGTAGCTTCTCAGTGCATGAGTTCTCTCCACAACCTCTGAACACAGATTCACATTTGGCATTGATTCGTTGACTGCGCCATGATTGTCTCCTCGCGGAACAACGCCATGCTGGCCGATTTTTGAACAGGGGAAACATGCCCACAAACTTTGCATGGGATTTGGGAAGCGGGAGAACTGTATTTAACCTCTCAAGCTTCTGCTATTTTTATTTTAGCCAATAAAATATCTCTCTCCATCACCCTGCTTTATGATTTATTTTGAAATCTGTCGAAACCTGTCACGATCTTGTGCGTAAATCTCCAATGACTCGACACCCATGTGACCTTGTCTCATAGACAGACATCTTTAAATGGTCTGAACTCCCTACAGAGTTTATATATGATGTACACAGTGGAAGAAATGATAAGTAACAGATGATGGACGTAGATAGGGTACGAGCTTCGAAAGTCAGACAAGCAATACATGACAGGCTCCTTCCTGGAACTCACAGGGGAAGGAGAAAACAGTAAAGATCTCGTGACACATGAGGACGAAACCTTGAGATAGGGCAAAGAAGGAATAATAAAGGTCAGAGAGGAATGAAAAGTTTTCGTGGATGCCCAATGCCCCCTTTGGAAGGTAAAAAAGAAATAGTTGAACATATTTGTTATATTGATAAAAAAAACACGTATTAGGGTAGATGTTAAAGACTATTCTAAGAATAATAAAGAACATGTACTGGCAACAAACAGCGACCATAAGAACTGGAAATCAATTGGGAATGTTTCAACAAATAAAATAGGGTGTTAGAAAAAGTTATGTGCTGTCGCCAGATTAAATTTAATATGTATAGTGAGATTATTGTAATATGCAAAAAGGACATGCCTGGAATAACAATTGAACATCATAAGATATATAATCTGAGGTAAGCTGATGATAAAGTCTTAATCGCTTAGAGTGAAAATGAGTTACAAGAAACGTTATACATTTTTGTGAAGGAAAGCAAAAATAAAAGTATCAGCCTTAATAGCAAAAAGACAAAAGTAATGGTAACAAAAAAAAAAAAAAAGACATCACCGCAATGCACAATACAAATTTAAATATCTGGAAACAATGTTAATCTCAGATGGTAGATGTACAACAGAGGCAAGATGCAGAATGGCTCAGGCAAAAGCAACTTTTCAAAAAGTGAAGAAAAACATAAATGATAAAAAAAACTGTCAAGATCGAAAGTTGTGGAGAGACATGACCACCTACGCCAGAAGGCATAGTACTTGATGATGATGTTATAAACTCGGTGGATGAGATGTGGCAAGACAAGGTTTATTATTCACACAACCTCTGAAAATTGGTACCAGGTATTTTTCGAGGAAGTAAGGGCGGCCTGGTGTGATGCCTATCACATCACCCAAAAAATATGCCGTTATTTCTTTCTTCACTTCCTCTTGTTCCTGTTGAGGTGTCGAGGGAGATACAAAGTTCTGTTTCTCACACTTTTGGCGGCTTCACACATTGTTAATTGATGCCGCTGTAACGTTTCTTTTATATTGTCTGTCCAACTTTCTCTTGGTCTGCCTCCTGCTCTTTTCCTCTTTTAATATAAGATTTGTGTCCTTTCAAGATGGGCAAACCAATTTATTTCTTGTTTCAGACAGTTTTCGTTTCCACGATTATATAAGGCCATCTCAGCCAAGAGCATGTTACATGATAGCATCTGGGTCCTGGCAAATTTCAGAAGCTTTCCAATACAACATTTTTTTAAAAGCTGTTGGATTTCCACACCAGCGCCCCCACCCCCAATTTTTTTCACCATGGTGTGGACAACAGCACGCAACATTCTATATTCGATTCTCAGCTACTACCTCAAAGCTACGGCGACCACTGAACAGAACACATTCAGCAATAAATAGAAACATTACCTTTTACTTCAACTCTAATATATATATATATATATATATATATATATATATATATATATATATATATATATATATATGGCCCTTTTCGTCTTGTCAGACGGTCTAGTGGAGGCTATTGCGTATTTTTTGAGGTATTGTTTTTGCCGAACAGCTTCTCTCGTGGCTAATTCTACCAATGTTTGACAAACACGCGCGGTCACATAATGAACAGGTTATTAAACTCCTAATATATCAAACATGAGTGCTTAGCACACTACTATATGGATCCGAAACCTGGACAACATACTCAAACCAGGAAAAAAGACTAAATGTCTTCCACATGCGATGTCTCCGCAAAATAATGCACATCAAATGGCAAGACAAAATAACCAACTTAACTGTCCTGCAACGTGCTAAGACCCTAACAATCATGTCGATGCTCAGAAGTCGAAGGCTAAGATGGCTGGGGCATGTCCAACGGATGGAAGAAAAACGCATTCCTAGGCAAATACTATATGGTGAGCTAAAACACGGAAAAAGACAAATCGGCAGACTTCAACTCTAAGAAGTTTTAAATATAAAACTACATTAATTGTATTCTAACCTATCTATTGCCTTTTCGAGACGAAGACGGTACAGAGGTCAAAATATATTAATAATAATAATAATAATAATAATAATAATAAACTCTTAATGTCTAACGATTCTTTGCTGTTATCCTTCAAGCACCGCCAGACTTTGCACAATACCCGCAGTGATTCCCGCCATAAGTTCCTGTCTGGGCAAGCCTCGACCAGATAGTTTATACCCGTCGATGCTGCATCTCGTGCCAATGTTAGTGCTTCTTTAGGTAGGCCTCCTTTTCTTTAGCCCGTGACATGAGTTAAATACATTCAAAAGTGAGAAATCAGATAATTCATCACCATCGAGTGCCATCTCCGCAGCGAAGGTTGGCTACCATGGAGCGCCATTCTGCTCTGTCTCTTGCTTTGATGGTACAGGTTGTCATAGGCTGGTTTGTCCATCGTTTGATGTTACTCATCCATGTTAGTCTTGGTCTGCCTCTTTTACCTTGTATTTTCTCCTCCATGATTACTTTTAGTAGGCTGTTGTGTCTTTTAACATGACCCAAAAATCGCATTTTTAATTTAGTGTTAATTAGTGAAGCTTATTAAGGTTTGGTTCCTGCAGTCGTGGGGTCCCTTGATATCAAACACCAAGTATTATCTTTGGAACGGATAAATTCCAAATTCTTTAAAAGAACACGGGAAATAAAAAAAAGACAATGCAACAACAACATCATCAAACTGGGCAAAAGAAAATTAAATTCAAGCGTACCGTGAATAACAATTACTCATATTTAGATTTTTAAAAAAACACACACACACACGCCGTGATAATTTTCTTCCGTAATAATACTCCCATCTCAAGTGAAGAGATTATTAAATATAATCAATAATATGAAATATATACTTGAGCTATTATAATACCTAATTCCCCATCTGAAATGCAAATGAATGCATCGAAATGCGAAGCTGCAGCAGAGCTGCTATCAACATTTTTCGGGCACATCATGAGAAGAGGAAAGTTGGAATACTTGGTTACAACTGGCAAAATAGAAGAAAAAGAGATCGCGCGACAAAGAGAGAAAAAACTGGATAGCTTTGTGTCATGGCATGGAAAACAGTCAACAGCAGAACTGATACGATGCACTGTAGATAGAAGATTGTGGAGGGAGCCTACGCCAACCGGTATGGCACATGATAATGATGATGCAGCAAAGCTAAATGTGAGGGAGAATTGAATAAAAATATAGGAACAATGTTATGGTAAAAGCTTTACGTGACTGTTAGAAGACACAAATTTGAACGACGTTTCGGCTCAATAGGCCTTCAGCAGGAACAAACAAACAAACAACACACACACACACACAGATATATAAGTAAATAAAACTAATCCTACGTAACTAACTAGTAATGAAACATCCAAAACAAAACAAAATAATCAAACCCTTTACCCGTTGATAAGTTCTGATTACATAAAGGCTATTATGTTATATTATGTTAAACAGTAATCAATTGAACTAATAAATAACATATATTTTGTAATGAAGGAATGCTCTATTCTCGTTCAGAACACACACTATTGACTATTTGAAGTTTCGATGCTCAACTATTTCTGTCAAATCAACCTCCCTAATGCTGATTTATCCACCCCCGCCCCCCCCCCCGCCTTTTTTCAGAAAGAACATACTATGCTCTCTCTCTCTCTCTCTCTCTCTCTCTCTCTCTGCGATCAGGACTCAATCAGAGTAGGATTCCAGAGCCTCACATGAAGTCAGCTGTCAGGTTAAGTGTGTGATCGCCCCCACAGACAGAACATCACAATTAGAGTCTGCCAGATCCATTCTGATTGAACACCCGTTAAAACGTTGCACTGTGTTCTGCGCCAGTGGCCCAGTGCATCCGATTTCAGCCAGCATTTTATTCAGATTTGCTTTCCTTAGCCTTTGATTGTCCTCAATCTTCCTGCAAGGCAGCAGATTGTCTTTTCTATAGGGGGATTCTGCCCTTAGATGGTCGGCCCTGCCAGGTTTACGAGCACCATCTGCCCGAGTCCATAGAGGTGACTAACACAGACATGCACACATAAAGATATGACACATGACTAACATAGACATGCGCACAAAGATATGAGATATGACTAACATAGACATGTACATACAAAGATATGAGATGTGACTAACCCAGACATACACACACAAAGATATGACACATGACTAACACAGATACACATTAAGATATGACTAAACACAGAAACACATAAAGATATGAGACATGATTAACACGGACACACCAAGATATGAGATATGACTAACATGACACACACCAAGATAAGAGCCATGGCTAGTACACACACACAAGCTAAGATATGAGCCATGGCTAGCACAGAAACACACCAAGATATGAGCCATGGCTAACACAGAAACACATTAAGATATGAGCCATGGCTTCACGGAAACACACCAAGATATGAACCTTGTCTAGCACAGAAACAAACACATTAAGATATGAGCCATGGCTAACACGGAAATACACTAAGATATGAACCATGGCCAGCACAGACACACACTAAGATATGAGCCATGGCCAGCACATACACCCACTAAGATATCAGCCATGGCTATCGCAGACACCCACTAAGATATGAGCTACGACCAGCACGGATATACACTGAGAATTGAGCCATGGCTCAATTCAAGAGAAGCAGAAGAGGAGGTAGAAGAGCAGCGATCGCGAAAGGTATCCATATGCTTGGGTTTGTTAGTCGGCAGACTCTTCGTACCGTGGGAATCATCGACACACGAGACGCAGGTCCCGGTTAACTGTTCACAGGTTCCGTTCAAACAGTTGTCCAGAGATTTGAGAGTGCAATCTAACCCGTAGAACGTTCCCTTGCATGTACAGTTACCGGTTGACTGTTCACAGGTGTCGTTGAAACAGTTGTCCGGACATTTTAGAGTGCAGTCTGGCCCGTAGTACGTTTCTTTGCACGTACAGTCTGCACTTTCCGAGTCACATATGATGTCACAGCCATCAAAACACGTCTGTTCGCACTGTAGCCCAAAATTACCATCGGGACAAGTGTCATTACAGGTATAGCCAGGATGTTTACATTGTAGGCATTTTCCGGATTTTTTCTCACATAAAGGGCAGACACTAAGACAAGACCCGGAGCAGTCGTGTCCATAGATCTCATGTGAACAGTTGCCGTGACACGTACCGATGATGACGTTGCGGCCTTTGCTACACCCACTATATACTTCACAAAACGACCAAGAATGCCCGTCCAGACAATAGGTGTCTGTAAATGTTTGCACCTCACCACCGTCAGTGCACTGTCGGCCTGCGAAATGGTCAGTGAGAACTTAATCTTAATGTGCGCCGTTGGCGTTTGTGTGGTGACAACAATAGTGTTTGCATAAACATTAGGGTATGATATATCATTATACTCGAAAGTAGTATAGGTGGCTGTGAACTCAACAGAAAAGTGGAATAAACATGCACCGAAATACAATAGATTTGGCACAGACTTTGCACCCGACTTGCACCAAAACGGTGCCAAAAAAAAAAAAAAAAATATTTTTTTTTCGAATTCGCGATTTTTTCGAACTTCATAATTTTTTTTTGGGGGGGAATTTTTTTTTGGGGGGAATTTTTTTTTGGTGTTCGTCAGTTTGTCGAAATGGTTCACTGAGAGCTTAACTCAGGTAAATTCAAAAGACTCGGTGCTAATCCGGTGATCGCCTCTCGTTGTGTGTTAGATGAAAATGAAAGAGTATTTTAAAAGAGTATGTGAAAGTAAACAGAATTATTTATAAAAATATGTATTTGTGAAAGTAAACTCAGAATTATAAAAATAATATAAAAAAAAGTCTCCCTTCAGGATTCGAACACGGGTCTACTACGTGACAGGCAACATGTAAAAAAAATGCTGACAAGCAATAACATTGAAGGTTAGTTTGTCGAACGGTCTCCTGTGTTTCTGAGAGCTTAACCGCAGGTAAATTCAATAGAGACTCGGTGCTAATCGGTGATCGTCGCTCCGTGTCCGGTGATCGCCTCGCTCGTGTTAGAAATTTGTGAAAGAGTATTTTAAAAGAGTATGTGATAAATAAAAAATATGTTTCAAAACGTTAAGAAATATAGTTAAATGTGATAAAACTGATTTTTAAAAAAGGCGAAATAATAAAAACTATGAAAAAAATAAGTTAACATACTGACGGAAAACTGTATGTTAAGTCAAGAAACTGGAATGACATGGCAGCTTTTGTTGACTGGGCTAGTGGTACTTGAGGAATGCTATTGTTAGGAAAAATCGCTTATTATTGTCAAGGAATCGTGGTCATTGTTAGGAAAATATGCTGACGGTCATTGTTAGGCATGTAACTGAAACTCCGTGTTTAGAGTTAAAGTTAGGTAGAGGCATAATTATGAAAAATCAATATTTAAAAAAAAAACGTAAAATGAAGGGAAAATTTAAAATTATAGGCGATCTCGTAACTGATTGGGTCGCGGATCTTGCACTACATTTTTTTAGTGCCACCCTCAACACCATCATCCCTTCATGTCCTATCATCATCATCATACCACACAAAGTTTCAAACCGATTATTATTCGCCGGCGGTGGGCATGTGAGGTGGAGGGGCGGGTAATAGGCAACATGTAAAACGAGTTGGTTGACACAGGTGTGTTATTGTAGTATCGCTAACATCATGTGCCAGGATAGCGGTTCTTGGGGAAAGATTATTGTCGTGTGTGTTATCGCTACCAACATCATCATGTGTCGGTTAGTAAGGTGTGCTAATATTAAATAGTGACGCTCGCTCTTTCTCATTCAATGTAAAGCAAAACAAAATTCTATATTTCACAATTTTATTAATACATCATATATTACTGTCCGGATGCTGATAATTTTAACCGTCTGGTTTCCTACACAACCGCCCTCCATTTTGACAAAACCTTGATCAAAGCTGGAATAGGTAATCGGTGACTTTGCTGAAACATCCTGGGCATCCACACTGGCTGCCGGAGCTGTCGTCTGATTAACAAGAGTGAGGTCCCCTTGGTAACAGAAAAGGGCGTGTAGTTGATGTTACCATAAGCGTTTTCGAGACTGCCTTAACGCCATGTGCCACCCTCAACACCATCATCCCTTCATGTCCTATCATCATCATGTACCACCCTCAACACCATCATCCCTTCATGTCCTATCATCATCATGTGCCACCCTCAACACCATCATCCCTTCATGTCCTATCATCATCATGTGCCACCTCAACACTAGCATCATGTGCCACCCTCAACACTAGCATCTTGTGCCTCAACATCACCCTCATGTCCTATCATCATCATGTGCCACCCTCAACACCATCATCAGCCCTTCAGGTCCTATCATCAAACCTCACAAAGTATCAACCAGCGAAATTCTCTCTCTCTCTCTCTCTGTCTCACTCACATTCATGGTAAAACAAAACAAAATAAATCACTAAGATTTTACCACCATAACACACAAATTTAGGGTCATATTAAAAAAAGTCGACCTTAAAACCATACAAATCTACTCCCATACTCATAAAAGTTAGACACATCAAACAGATAATTACTTCCAAACTACAAAAAAGTTAGACCAAATCACGCCTCGATCGTTCTCTAACATTGCCTCGATCGTTCTTTAACATTGCCTCGATCGTTCTTTAACATTGCCTCCAGCGTTCTTTAACATTGCCTCCAGCGTTCTGTAACATTGCCTCCAGCGTTCTGTAACATTGCCTCCAGCGTTCTGTAACATTGCCTCCAGCGTTCTGTAACATTGCCTCGATCGTTCTGTAACATTGCCTCGATCGTTCTTTAACATTACCTCGAGCGTTCTCTAACATTGCCTCCAGCGTTCTCTAACATTCCCTTGCTCGTTCTCTAACATTTTCATTAGTTGGAGTCTTTGTGTTGCCTTCTTAGTGAGATTCTCTACGTGTTTCTTCAGGCTCAATTGTCAGTCTAGTTGTATTCCTAAAAAAATCTACTTCCATACTGATACTAGTTAGACACATCGATCAGATAGTTACATCCAAATCGCAAACATTTTACCCCAGAACACAAAAATTAGGGTCATACTCAAAAAGTCGACCTTAAAAACCATACAAATCTACTCCCATACTCATAAAAGTTAGACACATCAAACAGATAATTACTTCCAAACTCATAAAAGTTAGACACATCAAAACAGATAATTACTTCCAAACTCCAAAACCCCCTTCCTATCATCATCATGTGCCACCCTCACTCTCTCTCTCTCTCTCTATCGCATATCCAAGCTAACTCAAGTCAAATAAAAATCATCACCAAGCCACACAAATTGACACATCATCACCATGTGCCACCCTCAACACTATCATCATCATCATCATCCACCCTCATCACCCCTTCCTATCATCATCATGTGCCACCCTCAACACTATCATCATGTACCACCCTCATCACTATCATCATCATGCGCCACCCTCAACACCAGCCCTTCATGTCCTATCATCATGTGCCACCCTCAACATCAAACCTTCCGGCTTGGACGGAGGAACTGTTTTTCCATCAGTCGAGTAAATGAAACAAACCCCGTTACATATGTGTTGAAAGACGATAAGGGCGATGAGATAGAGGGGTCATTCTACACACCGAAAATTAAAAAAGTTGGAGACAAACTCATCATCCCTCCATGTCCTATCATCAAGCCACACAAAGTATCAACCAGCGAAATTCTCTCTCTCTCTCTCTTCTCTCTCTCTCTCTCGCTCTGTCTCTCTCTCACATTCATGATAAACCAAACCAAAATAGGCTCATATTAAAAAAGTCGACCTAAAACCGTAAAATATTCCACTACAACACAGACCGCTAGACTGAACAGTACTATGAAAACAAACGTCCGTGAATCAAGCGCGCTTATAACACGAAGTCTCACATCCGACTAGTTAAATATAATCTGGTAAATAAAAGTTAGGAGGCAAGGGCAGAAACCTAGGAGGTAAGGGCAGAAACCAAAGAGGCAAGGTCAGAAAACAAGGAGGGAAGGGCAGAAACCAAAGAGGCATGGTCAGAAATCTAGGAAGCTGTGTTAGAAAACAAGGAGGCGAGGGCAGAAACCTAGGAGGGAAGGTCAGAAACCTAGGAGGCGAGGTCAGAAACCTAGGAGGCGAGGTCAGAAACCTAGGAGGCGAGGTCAGAAACCTAGGAGGCAAGGTGAGAAACAAGGAGGGAAGGTCAGAAATCTAAGAGGCGAGGGCAGAAAACCAAAGAGGCAAGGTCAGAAATCTAGGAAGCTGTGTTAGAAAACAAGGAGGCGAGGGCAGAAACCAAAGAGGCAAGGTCAGACATTTTCATTATTTGGAGTCTTTGTATTACCTTCTTAGTGAGATTCTCTACGTGTTTCTTCAAAAAGCTACTCTCATTCTCATACTAGTTAGACACATCGAACCGTTCGTTATTTCTAAAGCCAAAAAAAAAAGTTTGGCCAAATCACTAACAATTTACCCACAGAACAAAATAAATATAGACTCATATTAAAAAAGTCGACCTCACAACCATAAAAATCTACTCCCACACTCATCTAAAAGTTACACCAAAACCGCACGAGATTTGCACCGTGCAAAAACATGCACAAGTTTGACACGCGCACCAGTTTGGCACAATGCACATTCGGGCGTAACAATCAGCATTCGTAAGGGGCGTAACAATCAGCATTCGTAAGGGGCGTAACAATCAGCATTCGTAAGGGGCGTAACAATCATAAAAGTGATTTTTAAGTAAATTTTTTTTGGTATGGGGATGTCTATTGGTGCATTGTGCCAAACTGGTGCGCGTGTCAAACTTGTGCATGTTTTTGCACGGTGCAAATCTCGTGCGGTTTTGGTGTAACTTTTAGATGAGTGTGGGAGTAGATTTTTATGGTTTTGAGGTCGACTTTTTTAATATGAGTCTATATTTATTTTGTTCTGTGGGTAAATTGTTAGTGATTTGGCCAAACTTTTTTTTTTTGGCTTTAGAAATAACGAACGGTTCGATGTGTCTAACTAGTATGAGAATGAGAGTAGCTTTTTGAAGAAACACGTAGAGAATCTCACTAAGAAGGTAATACAAAGACTCCAAATAATGAAAATGTCTGACCTTGCCTCTTTGGTTTCTGCCCTCGCCTCCTTGTTTTCTAACACAGCTTCCTAGATTTCTGACCTTGCCTCTTTGGTTTCTGCCCTCGCCTCTTAGATTTCTGACCTTCCCTCCTTGTTTTCTCACCTTGCCTCCTAGGTTTCTGACCTCGCCTCCTAGGTTTCTGACCTCGCCTCCTAGGTTTCTGACCTCGCCTCCTAGGTTTCTGACCTTCCCTCCTAGGTTTCTGCCCTCGCCTCCTTGTTTTCTAACACAGCTTCCTAGATTTCTGACCATGCCTCTTTGGTTTCTGCCCTTCCCTCCTTGTTTTCTGACCTTGCCTCTTTGGTTTCTGCCCTTACCTCCTAGGTTTCTGCCCTTGCCTCCTAACTTTTATTTACCAGATTATATTTAAACTAGTCGGATGTGAGACTTCGTGTTATAAGCGCGCTTGATTCACGGACGTTTGTTTTCATAGTACTGTTCAGTCTAGCGGTCTGTGTTGTAGTGGAATATTTTACGGTTTTAGGTCGACTTTTTTTAATATGAGCCTATTTTGGTTTGGTTTATCATGAATGTGAGAGAGAGACAGAGCGAGAGAGAGAGAGAGAAAGAGAGAGAGAGAGAGAATTTCGCTGGTTGATACTTTGTGTGCTTGATGATAGGACATGGAGGGATGATGAGTTTGTCTCCAACTTTTTTAATTTTCGGTGTGTAGAATGACCCCTCTATCTCATCGCCTTATCGTCTTTCAACACATATGTAACGGGGTTTGTTTCATTTACTCGACTGATGGAAAACAGTTCCTCCGTCCAAGCCGGAAGGTTTGATGTTGAGGGTGGCACATGATGATAGGACATGAAGGGCTGGTGTTGAGGGTGGCGCATGATGATGATAGTGATGAGGGTGGTACATGATGATAGTGTTGAGGGTGGCACATGATGATGATAGGAAGGGGTGATGAGGGTGGATGATGATGATGATGATAGTGTTGAGGGTGGCACATGGTGATGATGTGTCAATTTGTGTGGCTTGGTGATGATTTTTATTTGACTTGAGTTAGCTTGGATATGCGATAGAGAGAGAGAGAGAGAGTGAGGGTGGCACATGATGATGATAGGAAGGGGGTTTTGGAGTTTGGAAGTAATTATCTGTTTGATGTGTCTAACTTTTATGAGTTTGGAAGTAATTATCTGTTTGATGTGTCTAACTTTTATGAGTATGGGAGTAGATTTGTATGGTTTTAAGGTCGACTTTTTGAGTATGACCCTAAATTTTTGTGTTCTGGGGTAAAATGTTTGCGATTTGGATGTAACTATCTGATCGATGTGTCTAACTAGTATCAGTATGGAAGTAGATTTTTTTAGGAATACAACTAGACTGACAATTGAGCCTGAAGAAACACGTAGAGAATCTCACTAAGAAGGCAACACAAAGACTCCAACTAATGAAAATGTTAGAGAACGAGCAAGGGAATGTTAGAGAACGCTGGAGGCAATGTTAGAGAACGCTCGAGGTAATGTTAAAGAACGATCGAGGCAATGTTACAGAACGATCGAGGCAATGTTACAGAACGCTGGAGGCAATGTTACAGAACGCTGGAGGCAATGTTACAGAACGCTGGAGGCAATGTTACAGAACGCTGGAGGCAATGTTAAAGAACGCTGGAGGCAATGTTAAAGAACGATCGAGGCAATGTTAAAGAACGATCGAGGCAATGTTAGAGAACGATCGAGGCGTGATTTGGTCTAACTTTTTTGTAGTTTGGAAGTAATTATCTGTTTGATGTGTCTAACTTTTATGAGTATGGGAGTAGATTTGTATGGTTTTAAGGTCGACTTTTTTAAATATGACCCTAAATTTGTGTGTTATGGTGGTAAAATCTTAGTGATTTATTTTGTTTGGTTTACCATGAATGTGAGAGAGACAGAGAGAGAGAGAGAGAGAATTTCGCTGGTTGATACTTTGTGTGGTTTGATGATAGGACCTGAAGGGCTGATGATGGTGTTGAGGGTGGCACATGATGATGATAGGACATGAAGGGTGATGTTGAGGCACAAGATGCTAGTGTTGAGGGTGGCACATGATGCTAGTGTTGAGGTGGCACATGATGATGATAGGACATGAAGGGATGATGGTGTTGAGGGTGGCACATGATGATGATAGGACATGAAGGGATGATGGTGTTGAGGGTGGTACATGATGATGATAGGACATGAAGGGATGATGGTGTTGAGGGTGGCACATGGCGTTAAGGCAGTCTCGAAAACGCTTATGGTAACATCAACTACACGCCCTTTTCTGTTAACCAAGGGGACCTCACTCTTGTTAATCAGACGACAGCTCCGGCAGCCAGTGTGGATGCCCAGGATGTTTCAGCAAAGTCACCGATTACCTATTCCAGCTTTGATCAAGGTTTTGTCAAAATGGAGGGCGGTTGTGTAGGAAACCCAGACGGTTAAAATTATCAGCATCCGGACAGTAATATATGATGTATTAATAAAATGGTGAAATATAGAATTTTGTTTTGCTTTACATTGAATGAGAAAGAGCGAGCGTCACTATTTAATATTAGCACACCTTACTAACCGACACATGATGATGTTGGTAGCGATAACACACACGACCAATAATCTTCCCCAAGAACCGCTATCCTGGCACATGATGTTAGCGATACTACAATAACACACCTGTGTCAACCAACTCGTTTTACATGTTGCCTATTACCCGCCCCTCCACCTCACATGCCCACCGCCGGCGAATAATAATCGGTTTGAAACTTTGTGTGGTATGATGATGATGATAGACATGAAGGGATGATGGTGTTGAGGGTGGCACTAAAAAAATGTAGTGCAAGATCCGCGACCCAATCAGTTACGAGATCGCCTATAATTTAAATTTTCCCTTCATTTTACGTTTTTTTTTAAATATTGATTTTTCTAATTATGCCTCTACCTAACTTTAACTCTAAACACGGAGTTTCAGTTACATGCCTAACAATGACCGTCAGCATATTTTCCTAACAATGACCACGATTCCTTGACAATAATAAGCGATTTTTCCTAACAATAGCATTCCTCAAGTACCACTAGCCCAGTCACAAAAGCTGCCATGTCATTCCAGTTTCTTGACTTAACATACAGTTTTCCGTCAGTATGTTAACTTATTTTTTTTCATAGTTTTTATTATTTCGCCTTTTTTAAAAATCAGTTTTATCACATTTAACTATATTTCTTAACGTTTTGAACATATTTTTTATTATCACATACTCTTTTAAAATACTCTTTCACAAATTTCTAACACGAGCGAGGCGATCACCGGACACGGAGCGACGATCACCGGATTAGCACCGAGTCTCTATTGAATTTACCTGCGGTTAAGCTCTCAGAAACACAGGAGACCGTTCGACAAAACTAACCTTTCAATGTTATTGCTTGTCAGCATTTTTTTTACATGTTGCCTGTCACGTAGTAGACCCGTGTTCGAATCCTGAAGGGAGACTTTTTTTTTTATTATTTTTAATAATTCTGAGTTTACTTTCACAATACATATTTTTTAAATAATTCTGTTTACTTTCACATACTCTTTAAAATACTCTTTCATTTCATCTAACACACAACGAGAGGCGATCACCGGATTAGCACCGAGTCTTTTGAATTTACCTGAGTTAAGCTCTCAGTGAACCATTTCGACAAACTGACGAACACCAAAAAAAAATCCCCCCCCCTAAAAAAATTCCCCCCCCCAAAAAAAAATTATGAAGTTCGAAAAAATCGCGAATTCGAAAAAAAAATATATTTTTTTTTTTTTTTTTTTGGCACCGTTTTGGTGCAAAGTCGGTGCAAAGTCGGTGCCAAATCTATTGTATTTCGGTGCATGTTATTCCACTTTTCTGTTGAGTTCACAGCCACCTATACTACTCTCGAACACTACGCCGCCACTGTCAGAGAAAGCCTTTAGAGTGGCATTCTTTACCCGAATCATAGTGCTAGCTCGATGATAGATTCGAATGGTGTGAATCTTCTGGGGCATTGCAAAATTCAGATACCAGTAAACAGGGTTGGTTCCACTTCTCAATTGTGTGTGTGTTCAGTTATTGTCATAGAGATTGGTCTTTGTTTTGCCATTAACTGCGGTCTCTGGTCCACATCTGTCTCCCGTATAACAAGCATTAAATGTGTCGGTCTGGTTTGTGTTCTGTTTGAGAGCCACATTCTGACCCCCGCCAATGTAGATGGAGCAGATATTTACAACTATCGCCCCTTCAATCCGTACTTGTTGATCAGACCAGCCCCAGAGCAAAAGACATCAATCTCGTGCTGACTAACTACAAACCTTGATTCATTGTTATATGAGGCAGAACCATTTAGTTTTACCGCGAAACTGTCCGGATAGTTAAGTCAGTCACATAAATTCTAAACCAGGAAAACGGCAAAGATTGATTGAGAGTTGCCTCAACTGATGTAGAATTTCTGTCCGGACTACATGTGGTGTCGTTGTTATCAAACAGGAAAGTAGGTTTAGATTTTTGAGCGTATTTGTACACGAGATCCAAGTACTGACAATGGGTTCCGAAATATTCGCGCTGACAACTGACATTGTTTGGGCATGCCCCTGTAGTTTTGTCACAAACTGAGTCATTATAGCAGTGACATTGTAACGTACAATTTGCCGCAAACCAACCGTCTGCACAAGTTAGGTCATTAGCTTCCAAGGTCGCGAACGAAGCCAGCAGAATAAAGAATTGATCTACAGCGACGGTTAAAGAACTGTGTACAAACATTTATTATCAAACCCGTGATTACATTTCTAAAAATCCGCCAACTCGCTGTGATAACAGATAGTGTGATGTTCTCTAATAGAATGAGACAAAACGTTGGAGACAAGCAAAGTCAACATTGTTTACATCATGGCTCGAATGCAAACAAGCGTCCATCTTGGTGCGTCCCATGACGTCCATACTATGCTATGGCTGTACAGACATATCGATGATATATTCTTAAAATTTAATCTTTAGTTTAGTTAATCTCAATAACATTATCACAACGGGAAAATGCTTATAACAAGGCGGGGTCAAAGCAAATAAATGCGATGCTGCAGTAAAGCTAATTGTAAGCCGAATAACACACACACACATATATATATATATATATATATATATATATATATATATATATATATATATATAAACGATATGGTTAAAGCGTTACGTAATATGTGAACGACGCAAATTAGAACAACGTTTCGGCCCAATAGGCCTTCAGCAGAAACAAACATACAACACACACACAGATATGTATTTAAAACAAAAGTTAATTATTTTATTTTACCTCGTGCCTGGTACACATTTTTACCAAATTATTATTATTATTTGTTTTAAATACGTATCTGTGTGTGTGTGTGTTGTATGTTTGTTCCCGCTGAAGACTTATTGAGCCAAAACGTTGTTTTAATTTGTGTCGTCCACTTATTACATAAAGCTTTAACCATACCGTTTTGTTTTATTTTAACCCCCTTTCTCCTTATGACAATGCGGCAAAATAATATGAGAACCGCTGGAAAAAACCACAAAGTGTAAAAGATCGATCAAATAAAATAATAATAATTGTACACGCATTTGTCTAGTCGTTCAAAGTTGCTGCTATTTTAACAAATGCCATAAATCGATTAACAAACTATTGTTACATATTTTTATTGATAACATGAAGGTGAAATATGGACACTTTAAAAGATAATTGACTGGAGACGACTTGTATAAGCAGCAATAACATTCGCAGATCATGTTTGCAAAAAGAGTGCACATGGCGAATGCGTACTGATACTGTACGATATCAGCGAAATATAAATACCAGTCGCGAACAAGAACGTGTGCTTCGAACTCTTAATCAAAATTGTGATGCTGGATGTCGATATTAAACCCCGCAGACGACGAATGTAGCTTTGAATAATGATAAAGTTGTCCTATTTTGTATCGCGATTGACGTTGTGTGACGTCGACCTGAGGCTGGACACGGCGGTCTCGTTCCCCCAACCATGAGACTCTAGGTCTGGCTCTCTTGTCAAGTCTGGAAAAAAGAAGTCGGGGAGGAAGCAGTTCCGTTAACAAGGTTTATAATGCCAGACAGAAGCGGTGAAAATCTGCGAAATTGTCGCTCTTCAAGAAATAATAATTCCTCGTCTGATGATGGTATTGAGGAATCTGACATGGGTGAGTAGTGTAGTCATATATATATAATATATAATATATAGTTATAGTCATTGTAGTGTCTGTAGTTAGGTTGCGATTATTAACGACTAAGTTAGTTAGCGATAGGTCTTGTTAAAACGAGGTAACATCACATGCACAATCACAGCCAGTTATTTAATTATGTTATGATGTCAGCATTGAAATAATGAATTAATGTTTGCTCTTTATGATTGATTGATAGTTGAGTTGAGGGAGAGGCGGGAATGAAGGAGCAGGGGGGACACTTTTTATAGCATTTTGGTTGGCCTTGCAATATTATTGAACATTTGTATTGACTTGAGTGCTGTGCTCATGGCCAGCTATGTTTATTTTCAGATAACGGCATGCGGATTGGGGAGGACTACCAAGCACAAATTCCTGAGTATAACCCAGGTAAGCGTGACCTGCAGACCCTGACCTGACAGTGACTGCCTTTGAATTGAAGTCAGCCAGAGAGATGGAGAGAGACACCACAGTACCTGTGAAGACTAATTTGTTTGAATTGTTATCAGCAGTTTGACACTCCTAGCCTAGCTCATTCTTTGCTGCTTATAATTTCTTTTCACAAAGTCTTTAAGTAAACAATAACACAATCAGTATCACAATGCAATTTTAAAGTGATACAATTTTTTTAAAAAAATTAAAATTAAGTTAGAGATAGTTTTCCAGTAAATTAAAAGTGATTGGAAATTATTATAAAGCATTAATTGGTTTTTTTTTTTAAAGAAACAAACACATTTTTAACATTTCCAACTTTTTATAACAATTTTTCATTAGTCTGTGTATGATATTTAATTTTTGAAACAGTGCCTAGTGCATGTAAGAATGCATACACAGACCTGTTCCTATTTATATTTAAACAAAATAAATGAATTAGCCACATGTAGATTAGTTTGAAATAATCTGTAGTAAAAAATAATAATTTAAACTAGTAGTTTGTGATGTTGAATAAGTCAGTGGTTCTTAACTTGTGATCCTCAGTTTTAATGTGGGTCCACAAAGGCTTGAAGAAGTGTTAAAATATCTTATAAAAAGGTGCAATTTAAAACGAAAAAAAAAATAGAAGACAAGAAAACTGTAACAATCACATAGTTTGTGGGGTGGCCGAATGGATAATTTGTTTTTCTCAAATCAGAATGCAGGTTTGAATCTTGGTAGGGTCAAAATTGTTTCTGCTGTCAGGGGTGAAATAAATACTGTGACCCAACCATTTTGTTGCGACATGCTGTCTTTATTCTCTGGTCTATTAGCACCTTCCCCACTCCTCTAACAGACCCTAAAAATGGGATATAAATATGATATAAAGATAGACAGTTACCAAACATGCACACTAAATAGCATTTTCTCATGTGGTGGTTGGTGTTTTATTTTGTCAATTATTCTTTTTTACTATTATTCTTCTCTCTTCCCCCCCCCCCCCCCCCCCCCCCATACACTATGAACAATAAACAGTTATACAAACTGGAGAATGAATGTTCATTCAATGCTGAGAGAATGGCTGCATACAAAACAATTAGAAATTAATGATTATAAATATATTTGAGCCAGAAACATTCCTTACTGATTTTGTACAAAATTATAATGCGCCTTATGTCTTCTGATGTGTGTTGTGTTTGCAATGACGGGGATTGCAACTGCCTTTCTTTGTTTGGATATTCAGTGAGATGTTAATTCAAATGATTCCACTAGCACGGGTGGTTGAGCAATTATGGATTTCCATTCGTTTGCAGTGAGACCGGGGCCTTCCAATAACCATAACTTTGTACAAAATTTAAACACCCAGACATGTACTGATCTAGATTATTGCAGACTGCTACACGTCATTTTCTGAAGATTCTTACTCACAATACTGTATTTGTTAATGTTTTTAAAGAATTTAATTTATAAAACAAATACTGTGTTTTGCAGAAATAAATGGCTTAAAGTTATCACTTTAATCGGATGTGTGTTTGGACAGACTTTGAAGTGATAACTGAATCTTTTTGAAATCATGTTTCTTCTAGTATTTCTTATTATTAACATAATATTTATATTCTGTCTCATTGAATTTTGGATATTAGATGTTGGCTGACAGAAATGGCTTGTTTGTTTAATTTAAAATATAAAAGTGTTGGTGTTAAATATACTTCAACTTAAAACAAATGAAAATTTTTTTTTAAATCACCTGTTTAAGATGTCACTGTTGCAACAAGGGAAATATGTTAACTGTCTTCACATGTACAGATGTAGAAAGCATAAAACTTTCACAGTGTATTATCAAAAGACATTAAAAAAACCATTGGCATTGGAAAGATATCTTGAGTGTGAGCGATAAGATGTTAAAATCATCAGTTTTTCTATTTAAAATTAGTATCAGAAGCTTTGGTGAAACAAGAAAGTGGCAGAAAGACAGCAGCTAGTTTTAACAATGAAAATATTTAGAGCAGAGGCAATGGTATTCTACACAGCCATACAAAATTTCAACATACAGCAGGTTCTGAGTCCAAAAAATGTCAACCTCACTGATGAGGAACTGATGATCACACCTACACAAGATAGTGCCTTTGCAAAATGTGACTGCGGAAAATCCAAACAAACTCCAGAGCATATCCTACAAAACTGCCGCAATCTCAATACCCTAAGAACACAAATATGGCCCACAGAAACAACACTTCATGACAAGTTATGGAGAACCAGTTTTGACTTCAAACACACCAAGATGTTCGTGACCCAAGCTGGTCTAATAATCTCAGCTGGCTTCCATAGGGTGTGTCCTATCCAGTACCATCGTCTTCACTATAACTCTTTAACCCTCTGGTATTTAACTGGTACTTTTCCATAATTCTATGTTAGTGATTTTGTCCTGCCAAATATTGGCACATATACAAGTATATGGCAGATATTTCTATATTGATCACTGAGAAAGCTGCTGAGAACCTTTCAATAATAAATTTGTCAAGTCATGCTATTAAAAATTAGGTTGATGGTTTTTGAGTCAATATTAGTAAACTATTCTTATTGTCTCTTTGGTTTGTTTGCACTTGATGACAGTGCATATAGTTTTTTTTAACACTAAAATTTCATTTCCTCGTTTATACATAAATTAGGTAATTTAATTTCATAGCAATGGATTGGTCAAAATGAGCTGAAATCAGACCAGACGAGGTACAAGATATGATTGTAAGGCTTGCTGGATTCATAGCTTGGACTTAGAAAAATTATCATCTGCAACTTTGTACTTTTTTTTTTTTTTACATGTATAAAGAATCTTTACTTACTGATCGAAATAAAACCCCAAGAAGTAAATTCCTGAATTAAAGGCAGCTTTACAAAGCTATGGGGAAAAAATCCCATTAACTTCAGTTACACTTTGAAATTGACTGTCACTGCTCTGCATATTTGATTTGCTAGTAGAGGTTCCCTACACACCTTACAAAGCATATGGGAATATTGCTTTAGTGATCATATTTTTCTTGACACAGTTTTGAGTCATGTGGTTGGTATTATGCCAGGTCACCTTTACTTCCAAGAAAAATCTCTGGTACCCATTTTTAGAGGCTGGGTGAACCCCAGAAACTTGTCAGTCTGAAAAAAAAAATTGCCACTTTGGGAATTGAACCCAGGCCCTTGTAATCAGGAAGTGAGTGCAATTTTTATTTGAAAAATGTGATGAGAATATTCCTTGAGCAGAAATTCCACCTCATCAGTTGTTTCAGTAATTTTTAATTGGTTTGTCAATTTAGCATTTCAGTCAGAGATGTCATCTCCAATTTTTTAATACACTCAACAAATATATTGTAGAGAAATTCAAAGTAATAGTAAAAAAAAGTTGAAATTCTGGCATCATTTTTTGTCAAACAGGAAATATGGACAGGATTAAACATGGCAGGAAAAAGGACAACAGGAAACAAGGCAAATGAGATTTTTGGGGCATGTTAAAGGATACAGAAGCCTACTAAAAGTAATCTTGGAAGGGAAAATACAAGGTAGAAGAGGCAGACTAAGACTAACATGGACAAGTAACATCAAAAGATGGACAAGTCAGTCTATGACAACTTGCACTATCAAAGCAAGAGACAGAACGGAATGGGGCTCCATGGTAGCAAACCTTCTATGCGGAGACGGCACACAATGATGATGATGATCTTAAATCTCTCTGCTATGACAGAGCATAGATTAGTAAACCTGTTCATCCTACCAGTCCTGTGTTTCTTCTTTTACCCACTCACTGTGAAACAGGTCTTTAAAAAACCCACTCACTGTGAAACAGGTCTTTAAAAACCCACTCACTGTGAAACAGGTCTTTAAAAACCCACTCACTGTGAAACAGGTCTTTAAAAACCCACTCACTGTGAAACAGGTCTTTAAAAACTCACTCACTGTGAAACAGGTCTTTAAAAACCCACTCACTGTGAAACAGATCTTTAAAAACCCACTCACTGTGAAACAGGTCTTTAAAAACCCACTCACTGTGAAACAGGTCTTTAAAAACCCACTCACTGTGAAACAGGTCTTTAAAAACCCACTCACTGTGAAACAGGTCTTTAAAAACCCACTCACTGTGAAACAGGTCTTTAAAAACCCACTCACTGTGAAACAGGACTTTAAAAACCCACTCACTGTGAAACATAAGGATATCAAAAGCAAGAGGAGCTTTCATTGCACTGGGAAACATATGGAAATCCAAAGAAATTAGGCTAAATACAAAAATACAAATTTTCAACTCCAATGTGAAGTCGGTTCTATTATATGGCTGTGAAACATGGAGAATAACAAAATTGACAATCACGAAGGTACAGACTTTCATTAATGGATGCTTGCGCAGAATAAAGGGATGGAAATGGCAGGACAAAGTCACAAACGTGGAATTATGGAAATGTACCGGTCAAATACCAGTGGATAAAGAAATACAGCGAAGACGATGGCGATGGATAGGAAACACACTACGGAAACCAACTGAGAGTATTACAAACAGGCCCTTTTTTGGAATCCCCAGGGGAAAAGACAAAGAGGAAGACCAAGGAATTCTTGGAGAAGACAGATTGAAGCAGAGATGAAGATGATGGGGAAGACATGGAATGATCTTAAAAGAATTGCAAAAAACAGAACGACTTGGAAAGTGTTTTTGAAGACCTATGCTCCACTGGGAGCTAAAAGGTAGAAGAAGACTGTGAAACATGTCTTTAAAAACCCACTCACTGTGAAACAGGTCTTAAAAAACCCACTCACTGAGAAACAGGACTTTAAAAACCCACTCACTGTGAAACAGGTCTTTAAAAACCCACTCACTGAGAAACAGGACTTTAAAAACCCACTCACTGAGAAACAGGTCTTTAAAACCCACTGACTGTGAAACAGGTCTTTAAAAACCCACTCACTGAGAAACAGGACTTTAAAAACCCACTCACTGTGAAACAGGTCTTTAAAAACCCACTGACTGTGAAACAGGTCTTTAAAAGAACTTTCCAAATTGTACTTTTAGTGCCATATTTCATATTTTCTTCATTTCTGTTACTACCTGTCTTCTTTGGGAGGCCTCAGTAGCCTAGTTGGGAAAACCACTCCACTAGTTACCAACATTTGACAACCTGTGTTCGATTACCACTGGGAGCTGTGTGAATTGTACTTGTGGTTGGAAAAAATACCCCACAGTCGACCCAGCTGCTGGCAGAAATGGGTACCAGGGTAGCATTCTGGATAGGTAAGGAATGGCATGTCTCTCGTGAGTTACAATGCTAGAGGCGACACGAGACAGGAGTTTCCGAACACTTCTGGATAGGCAGCCGAGCACATATGGGTTAAAACCCCATGTGCTAAGATGGCGATTCAAGTCTCGTGATGAGGCTTTACCTTTTATTATCTGTCTTATCCAAGTATATTTTGTCTTCCTCTTTGTCTCCTCCCAGGGGATTCCAAAAAGGGCCTGACTCCTCCCAGGGGATTCCAAAAAAGGGCCTGGCTCATAATACTCAAAGTTAGCTCCCAAGATGTGTGCCCTGTACAGTGCCATCATTTCTGTTGCATCTCTTTGTCTACTGGTGCATCTCTTTGTCTACTGGTGCATCTCTTTGTCTACTGGGTGTGTGTTTGGTACTTTTCCATAGCTGTTAGTAATTTTGTTATGCCATTCCCATCCTTTAGTTGTGCACAAAAGCTCCTAGGTTTATGCAGCTTTAAAATGGGACACCAATGTTTGTTTCTGAGGTAGAAAAACTACCGTGCATAGTGCCTTGCCAAAAATCTGTTGATGGTAAAAAAATATGGCCACATTTGTCTTAAAATAACGACCGTCATCACTATTTTCAGATGTCAATTGCCCATTTGGCATTGACTGGCATTTCAATCGCTTTTGAAATTTGTTCCGGGCAGCAGCATGTAGCCTATTTTTTTTTAAAAACTGTCAAGGGTTCATTTGCCTGCTTAATTTGAACACAGAATCTCTTATTTTATTTTTGTCTTTGATAGAACAAGGTACTATCTGTTATCTAAATTGAGATCAGGGATTATTGAGGGAAAAAAAATAGATTGCACTAAATGTGGTTCATACAGGTCAGTCATCAGTCAATCAAAGCTCTTAGGACCATATTTTGGAGCATGGGTCACAGACAAGGTCTCTCCACTCATTTTTGGACATTTTCTCTACTTCTCTCTAGTCTAGGTCAATGTTCGTAAGGGCTTCCATGACTTCTCTTCTCCATATATTCCTGGCTTTCTCTTCCTCTGTAGGTTTCATGACAGTGCCTGTATTGCTATGCTGGAATCCGATTTTCTTAGTGTGTGTCCAATCCATCTCCATTTTTTATCCATAATTTTCTGATCATATCTGTTGCTCGATAGACTCTTGTTTTGTTTTTTTCCCAGATATATTCATCTTCTAACTGGTATCTTACGATTATGAGAAGAGCAATCTTAATTTCAATGCTATGTGACTCCCTTAATAGGTAGACTAAACACACATATTCCTTTATATGCCACTCTTGAGGATTCTTTCTATTTTTGTCTTCCATGGATATAGAATTGTCAGGGAGAGGACCAAAACGTCTATCAGTTGCTGGGCTGAGAACAGTCAGCTGCGAGTTGCTGCATCATACACAACCATTTGTTTTTACCTAAAAGTGACATTTCAGTTCTAATCTTGGAAATTTTGCATTGTTTTAGGATGTGCAGAGTCTAGTACGTTTCGCTCATTCTTACAACTGATATTTTATGAAAGTATTTTCAAATAGTGATGCCACACAAACAAATTGTAAAATATGTTAGCTAAAGTAAATATTTATTATGATATTTTATTACAATAATGGTGGTAAAACAGAACAGAAAATTGAAGCCTTTGAAATGTGGATATATAGAAGAATAGGTGGAATTGGATGGAAAGAAAAAAAACAAACAATGAAGTCTTAAAACAAACAACTAAAACTGAGAAAACTATTAAATGCAATTCAAACAAGACAAAGATTTTTGGGCCATGTTAAAAGACAACAGCCTACTAAATCTTGGAATGGAAAATACTAGTAAGAGAGGCAGACCAAGACTAACATGGATGAGTAACATCAAAAGATGGACAAGTCAACCTGTGACAATCTGCACCATCAAAGCAAGAGACAGAGAGGACTGGCACTCCATGGTAGCCAACTTTTGATTCGGAGACGGCACTCAATTGTGAATGGTGGTAACAAAAGTTCAAAGATTGGCAGATCTGTGATTTCTGAGGCTGCAGTATTGCATTTTTAGCCACAAATGTTTTTGTTTTAATGTCAGCATATAACTTCTTCTAATCACTTTGAATAACAGAAATGTATGTATTTTACCATCCTGGGCAAGCACAAATGACCAAATCAACTAAAATATCAGTCACAAAAAGCTGTGAACAGGATATGTGACCTGATGAGCTGATTGGTTATGGTGGCCTCGGTATCACTGCAAACAAATTAAAATCCATAATTGCTCAACCGCCCGTGCCAGCGGAATCATCCGAATTACTAACACATCTCCCAAACAAAGAAAGGTAACTGTAGTCCCCATCGTAGCAGTCTCAGCACACGCCAAAAGACATAAGGCGAAACCGTGCAGAAAGTGACCACAGCCAACTGTTCCCTGTCATACGATATTATCATTCATCGTAAACAAGCGGGATATCGAAACAGGATCAAAACGGATGAGACACACAGCTCACGGTGTGCACAGAGCACTTAACTCAGTAGCTCCTGCAACAAGCCGGACTTGGAATATGAGGAAACTGCAAGAAGGAACACTTTTCAGACATAGCCTTCAATGGTTCCTGCCGCCTATCCACCATATACCATGGAAGTTCACGTCCTCCCGAAAATGATGATCGTCGTAGCACTTGATGATGTTAGGCCATCGTTGATGACTCCAATTCCAAACATATAGACACACAGTGGTGGTAAGTTATCATTTCCAATCCAACAGAAGCCACTTGACCTGTAGTTAGTAAAACCACAGAGAGAATATGATTTTGTGACCTTCACTGATTAACTCTTGGATATGAATGTGTAGTTTACACAAGAGGAGAATTTTCAACTACATTGATCAAATTTAAGGCAATTCTGGGATAGCAAGGCAAGTCTCCTTATAGCAGCAGAACTTGATGTTCTCTGCTCCCTTCTTGTAGCTGCTGCCACACGATTCTGATGTCTCATTAACTTGATGAGCTGAACCATACCCTACTTCACCTTCTAGTGATGTGTCTGAAAAATCATTAACTAGTCTGGTCAAGCATATAGTGATCAAAGAGGAAAAAGTAGTCCAGTTCCAAATGTGCCATACAGTAAGATATGCATCAGGTCCAAAGGCACAAATATAATAGCTTAACACATAGTAGCAAACACAGATGTTCACACTTACTTTAACATTCTTTAAAGGTGAACGATGACGAGAAATAGTCTTTTGGTAAATGCTAAAAAAAAATACACATATCGTCGAATAAATACTGAAGAAGTATCATTGTTGAGTAAATGCTAAAGAGATAGTAATATTTTTAGGTAAACACTAAAGAGGAAGTATCATTGTTTGGTAAATGTTAAAGAGGAAGTATAATTTTGGGTAAATGCTTAGAAGGAAGTATCTTTTTTGGGTAAATGCTATAGATGAGCTATCAATTTTGGGCTAATTCTAAAGAGGGAGTATAATTTTTGGGCAAACGCTAAAATGCTATCATTGTTAGGTAGATGCTGAAAAGAAAGCATCATTTTGGGTAAAGGCTAAAGAGGAAGTATCATTGTTAGGTAAATGCTAAAGAGAAAGTATCATTTTTGTGTAAATGCTGTAGAGAAAGTATCTTTCTTGGGTATATGCTATAGGGGAGAGTATCATTTTGGGTAAATGCTAAAGAGGAAGTATCATTTTTGGGTAAATGCTAAAGGGGAAGTATCCTTGTTAGCTAAATGCTAAAGAGGAAGTATCATTTTTGGGTAAATGCTAAGGGGGAAGTATCCTTGTTAGCTAAATGCTAAAGAGGAAGTATCATTTTTGGGTAAATGCTAAAGAGGAAGTATAATTTTTGGGTAAATACTAAAGAGGAAGTATCCTTGTTAGGTAAATGCTAAAGAGGAAGTATCATTTTCGGGTTGGGTACTGAAAAATAAATATTGTTAGACATGGTCACATCTCTTATTGCACATGTGAAATAATTGAAAGTTTCTGTGAATTTTTGCCAGAGTTCATTTTTCTGTTAGCATACATAAGCTGGAGGAGCTTACAAGAACAGGGAATACTTCTTCCCCTTGATAACAGTATGACAGAGCAGTCATGACTGCTACACCTTGTGAGTTCTTGCAGTTTCTCACCCAGGTTCCTCCACTTCTCAAGATCTATGACTATCCATTATGTGGTGCCCTGTGTCTTGTCCACACTGTTGATCTCTGTTTCTACTCTCCTCCTTATTGATTGACCTCTCTTTTGCTTTGCTTCTTGACTCCACTACATGACAGTTACTAGGGGAAAATACATGCTTATAGAAATATCACCTGATGAAGCTCCATGAAAACTGGAAATCCACATGATAATTATTGTTTTAGCGAAGATCTATGCTCTCAGCAAGCCTCTAGTTAATTGTGACATGTACCATCAATCAAATGCTGAGTACCCAAACTAGATTAGCTAAAGAGAGATAAACCCGCCATATGCATTAGACTACATTCCTAACATAACAGTGTAACATTATTCTCACTATTGTGACATCACATATCCAGTTAACCATTTATTTATAAGCTCCTATTGTGTATTGGATCTGCTTTTTCAGATGCTGTCTATGATGGTAAGCCAGAGGCTATGCTGGTGTGGGCACCATCTTTAACCCTGCCTGATGTCAAGGGTTGGTGTATTTGTTGTTATACTACTGTAACTAGTTAGTAGTTCTTCCTTCATTTATTCATGCATTTTGCTGCACTGTATTTTACATCTTCTTGTCCATTGTATCAGAGTTTGTGGTTCAAACTAAACATTTGGTTCCCAGACATCCAACTTCACTTGGGCTGAGTGGTCAGTGACCTGTAGTTGTCAAGATCAGTGAATCAAAACTGACCAAGAATTCACTTCTCAGTGATGGACCAGGAAATATGTTACATGTTAATCAGCCTGGTGAAGTGAGTATAGGGAAGGTGACCCAGTACCCAAAAGTGCATTCCTGAAGTTGGTTGTGTCCAAAAGATCTTTGTTGCAACCACAACACAGTGCATCTTTGCCCAGTTGATGTTTTAAAAGCAGATAATGAAAAGAAGCTGTTACTTGATGATTGCAAAAAATAAAGATATGTTTTTTTATTTGCACACACCAGCTTTATATCTTTAGTGGTCCCAAGGGACTGAATTTGACATGAATATCACCTTCTGCCTGTATTTTCTAATGACAAGTATATGCTTAGATGTCCCTTGCCATTCAGGTTGATATTCTCATAACTTCAGAGGTAGTTTCATTTTATTTTTATTGTGAAGAGTTTTCAACGTTTTTGGAAGATTTTTCTGATCAATTTTGCCCTGGTAGTGGAAATATAAATTACACAAATGACACACAAGCTCCTGTATAGTTTATCTTTCATAACAAATGTCCACAAATATATATATATCATATATATATATATATATATATATATATATATATATATATATATATATATATATATATATATATAATTATCTGCATTTGGAAATAATTTATAATATAATTGTCACATAACTTGCTGAATATAAGATTTTGTCGTCAGTTGGTTAGTGAAATATTCAAATTTTAATTAGTGTTTTTTTTTTTTTTACATTTCTTGCTTTGTTCCCAATTTACAGTGGATGAATACATAAGGATAGCCAAAGATCTCCACGATTACAATATGGAACAGGTAAGACTTTTGTAAATTTGTGTGTGTAAATATTTAATATACAGTTCTTAAAATATTGTCTGAAATTTTTGCAACTCTGTTGTTTTTAGTCTTGATGTATAATTACAATTAGACTTGTGCACAATAGTGATATCAATATTATTTTATGTCTGTGAAACATGAACCCTAAATGTGGAATTAGAATTGGGGATCAAGATATCCATCCAGCAAATGAGCTGAGTGCGGGCAACAACCTACAGCTGACTGCGTTCATCAGGATCAGTGAACAACAGAACTGATCAAAACCCTGGTCAACCTCCTTAGCAGTACTCCTTGAAACAAACTATCAAGGAAGTAGGGTTCAAAGAGGGAATGCAACCTGCTACTCAAAAATGCCTGCTGAAGTCGGATGTATTTGGCCAAAAGGTGCAAATATCACAGCCTAGCTGCAGAAATGAAAATACAAGATATGGTAATGAGATGTTACCATAGAATCATAGGCACATTACGATTCAAATATTGGCAGAATCGGCATCTGTCATGAGAGGAGCTACACAATATATTGTGGCTGGCAGAAACCACTGAAGATTGATGACAAGTCTATTTTAAACCACCTGTAATGACATATATATATATGTCACAGGCTCTTGACCTGTGATCAGAATTGGCGTTGCCTTGACGTGTGCCTTGAGATGGCTGATGATGACAAAACTGTCATCTTTAGGATCATCATGGGCAATGAAGGTTGGAATTATAGCTACGATCTGGAGTCAAAACAATAGTCATTGCAGTGAAAGAACTCGCAATCACTAAGACAAAAAGAAGGTGCAGCAGGTCCGGAATGCTAATAAATGCATGCTTATAGTTTTGTTCACATTTAGAGGCATCTCTCACCTAGAATTTGTTTCTTCTGGCGCCACAATGAACTATGAATTTTACTGCTGCATTTTGAGCTGCTTTAGAAAAGATATGCAACAAAAATGGCAGGAAATGTGGTGCAAATGCAACTGACTGTTGCATCTCAACAACATGCTAGTTCATGCCTTACTTGGAATAGCACAATTTTTAAAGTAGAAAACAACAATCTTGTGATCCCTCAGCTTTTTATTCAACTGACCTGGCCTACTGTGACATCACATTGGTTCCTGAACTGAAATTGAAGCTGAAGGGGTGCCACTTCAACACAGTAGATGACTTCACATTGGTTCCTGAACTTAAATTGAAGCTGAAGGAGTGCCACTTCAACACAGTAGATGACTTCACATTGGTTCCTGAACTTAAATTGAAGCTGAAGGAGTGCCACTTCAACACAGTAGATGACTTCACATTGGTTCCTGAACTTAAATTGAAGCTGAAGGAGTGCCACTTCAACACAGTAGATGACTTCACATTGGTTCCTGAACTTAAATGAAGCTGAAGGAGTGCCACTTCAACACAGTAGATGACTTCACATTGGTTCCTGAACTTAAATTGAAGCTGAAGGGGTGCCACTTCAACACAGTAGATGACTTCACATTGGTTCCTGAACTTAAATTGAAGCTGAAGGAGTGCCACTTCAACACAGTAGATGACTTCACATTGGTTCCTGAACTTAAATTGAAGCTGAAGGAGTGCCACTTCAACACAGTAGATGACTTCACATTGGTTCCTGAACTTAAATGAAGCTGAAGGAGTGCCACTTCAACACAGTAGATGACTTCACATTGGTTCCTGAACTTAAATTGAAGCTGAAGGAGTGCCACTTCAACACAGTAGATGACTTCACATTGGTTCCTGAACTTAAATTGAAGCTGAAGGAGTGCCACTTCAACACAGTAGATGACTTCACATTGGTTCCTGAACTTAAATTGAAGCTGAAGGAGTGCCACTTCAACACAGTAGATGACTTCACATTGGTTCCTGAACTTAAATTGAAGCTGAAGGAGTGCACTTCAACACAGTAGATGACTTCACATTGGTTCCTGAACTTAAATTGAAGCTGAAGGGGTGCCACTTCAACACAGTAGATGACGGATCATATTGTGATCACAAGGACAGCCTTGAAGAAAAGACATCCACCATCATTTTGAGGCATGGAAGAGATTCTGGGATTGTTTTAAACATTACCAACAGGACTATTTCAAAGGTGATGGAGGCCAAATTTATATGGTACACCTATAATTTCTTTGAGACATAGTCTGGGAACTTTCTTATAGCCATATATATGTATGTAATTTCCTAGTTTAGGGACATAAATTAAAGTGATCTCTCCATAGTTGGCATCACAATAAAACTACAGTGGTTCCAAATACTAAAAATTATCTCAATGTCCATCACAAGCGTAATTTGTTTTATTTTTGGATTGGGGTTAGGAAACATATGATTTTACCTTCACATTGTTTCTCTTTTCTCTACAATTAGTGTGTCTTCTGATGACATATTAGAAAACCACCGAATAAAGTGCAGTGTCACTCAAGGGGACGTTACTCTTCCAAACTGAAATAATTTATGGCCCTAAACTAGGGCTTTATCAAATATATATAAAATTATCGGTCGCATGTCCTTGGCAGAATGTTGCATTCACCACAGCCTGTCTGAAAGAAGCTCTATTTCTAGCCAGATCTCGCACTTCTTCTGTTGTCACGTTCAAGGTCTCCTTGATGTCTTGAAATCACCTTCTTGGTCTACCTCTGATGGGTCACCCAGAAACCATGCTTTCCATTATTGTTCTTTCCAGCCTGCTATGTTTTGATGTAGTCATAGTATGTTGATTGCCTCTGTAGAATGGTGTTTATAAGCCAGTTCTTTTTATATAAATATTAAAACAGTTGAGTTGTTAACATGTTATTTTTATCTTTCTGGTATTTTCTTTTTAAACAGGCCCTTGGTATGTTATTTTGGCACAAGCACAATATTGAGGGTGCTCTGTCTGACTTGCCAAACTTCACTCCATACCCTGATGAATGGTCCGTTGAAGACAAGGTGCTCTTTGAGCAAGCCTTTAGTTTTCATGGTAAAAGTTTTTATCAAATAAAAAAGATGGTGAGTCTTTAAACATTTCAATATATTTATTGTCAAATGAGGATGTATTTGATTTGTTTACCTGTTTGAATATTATAGGAGTATTTAGATATGTATGTTTGAATCAGAAATAACAAACAGACCAGATCTCCCTTTTGATGTCTGATGTTCAACTGGAAAATGGCTAATGATAGAAATTGAAAGAACTGGACGATCCTTATCTCATTTGGAGTGAGTTTCAGAAATATAAATATGCAACACATTATGTGTCCTATTTTATATATGTATGATATACCATACACATAAGACTGTGTTCTGTTTCCATGTTGATTTAATTCGTTGTGAAGATCTTAAAGACTTCGTGGAAATGCAGGTTTAAACAAATGGAACTACAATTAACAACCCAAAGATATGGCCGTGACACTGTACCACAAGCAGGGGACTCCAGAAGAAATACAATAGCCACATAAAGAATAGAACAAGAATAGCAATGAAATGGATATGAATATTATAAAGACTGAAACTATGATAATATATAAACACCACACAAAATGTATGGGAGACACGATAGCTCAGTGGTTAGTGAACTGGACTACAAAGGACAAGAGGTAGGGTTTGATCCCAACCGATGGCTTCCGGTTCACCCAGCCTTTAATGAGTACCAGATTTTTTCTGGGAAAGTAAAGCAGCACGGGCGTAACACCGACTACATTACCCCAAAAATCATTTGCCGAAGGTCTGTAAAATTTATGGTCACTAACTCCATATTCCCTATATGCCACTTGGCGTGACGGGAGTACTTTACTACTTTTACACAAAACCTACAGCCAGTGAATATCAAGATAGATGAAAAAACTTAGAGAGAGTTCAAGAACATAGCTACCTTGGTCATGTCATACCAAGCTATGGAAAATGTGGGACGGAAAGAAAAAAACTGAATAGAAATGGCAGAAGCTTTTACAACAGCATGAAATCTACATAAACTCACTTCAAAGCAAATGTAATTAGAACTAAAATTAAGATATTAAAAGTTCAAATTTTAAACTTTAATTGAACTGCATTTCTTGTAAGAAACATGGGCACTTTAATGAGAAAATAAAGAACATTGAAGTGTGAATTCATGGAAGAATAAATGATTTGGGTGGATGGAGAAGATAACAAATATTGAATTATTTTGTAAAATCTAAAAAAGTAAAAAGAGCTCCTTAACACATTTCGAACAATACAAATGACATTTTTTTATGTATTAAGAGACAGAATCTTTTTTTTTCTTCTTCATCAATTACCTGTCAAATAGGTGTGGATGCGCCTGTGTCATTAGCTTCAGCAAGCCATGATATTTTGCATCTATCAGCCAACACATATATCTTCAACATGAAGAGACAAAATAACGTAAATGAAATTCACCTAGGAGGGGAAAATGTAAAGTAAAGACTAAAGTGGACTGACAAGATCAAGACATGGATGACAGTTTGGTGAAATGGCGATACATGGTAGCCAATCTTTGATAGAGAAGCGGCACAAGGTGATGGTGATGATAACTCCAAATACAAAAGTGCAGCTGAAAAGGGGAATCACTGTGATTATTGACTACATGTGTGCACTCTTACTGTAGTGACGTCTCTTGATAGTGTGAACTTCCAAATCAAAATTAGGTAGATGTGGGTTTGATCCACAGAAGGTCAACACATTTTGTCTACTTGAAGTTGCTCTATAGAAACTGGAAGATTCCACAAATGGCATAAATGCCATATTGTTAGCAGAATTGACATCACTGATTAAATGGAATCCATGTATGCTCTTTCTTTCTTCAGAGAGCTGTGGATATGTGTGCTAATGGTTCTTTCTTTTTGTGTTATCACCTGTACATCTTCATTAATTTTCATGTCTCAGAGACATAGTTTGAGCATTCAACACAAAAAACTCCTATTAAAAAAAGATTCACTTACTAATGTCATTACTATCTTAATATTTGAGATTGTTATACAGGTCTTAATTTGCTTGGCTACGGGTTCCCTTTTGATCTCCCTCATAAGCCCCGTTTAATTTTTGTCAAAAAAATAGGTTCATCAATGTTTACATAAACATTTTCTGCTGCAGCTTTGTCAATATCAGTTTTTTTAAAATGTTATGTTCTCTTGCTGGAGAAATTAAACATTGATGACAAGGATCTGACAATCATAAAAAACATGTACTGGCAACAAACAGCAGCCATAAGAATTAGCAAACAAACAGGACAGTTCCAACATAAAACAAGGAGTCAGACACGGCTGTGTTCTGTCGCCGGATTTGCTCTCACTTTACAGCAAAAATATTATGAGATCAATAGTAGACTAAAAAGGAATTGAAGTCAACAGTCACAAGATAAACTATGTGCAATATGTGGATGGCACAGTTTTAATAGCAGAAACAGAGAATGAACTACAAGAAATGATAGACATAATAGTAAAAGAAAACAATAAGAAAGGTCTCAGTCTGAATAGTAAGAAAACAGAAGTAATGGTCATATCGAAGAAACAATCATCACCATCATGCAGCATAAAAATAAACGGGACAAATCTGACACTAGTGCAGAACGCCAAATACTTGGGTGCAATAATAATATCAGATGAAAGATGCACCACAGAAATAAAAAGCAGCATAACTCAGGCCAAAATAGCGTTTTAGAAAATGAAAAACGTCTTATGCAACAAATCTATGTCAATAGAAGTGAGAAAGAGAGTTCATAGACTATGTAGAGCCAATTGTGACATATGGAAGCAAATCATGGACAGTAGACTAACTAATGAAATGATAATGAGAGGCCACAGAGATGGGATTTCTGAGCAGAATGTTGAAACTTCCCTGGACAGCTTAAAAGACCAATGAAGACGTTCTTAAAGAGGCCAACACAAAAAGGGAACTCCTAAAAAAAAAAAAAGAAACATTTTTCAGGCACATCATAATAAGAGGAAAGTTGGAATACTTGGTTACATCTGGCAAAATACAGGGAAAGAGAGATCGTGGACGACAATGAGAGAATTGACTAGATATCTTGGTGTCATGGCATGGAAAATAGTCAACAACATGATTAATATGATGCACTGTGGATAGAAAATTGTGGAAGGACATGAGCTCCTATGCCAAATGGTATGACACATGATGATGTCCACTTTCCTGTTACTAAGTTTAGTTATATATTGTTGACAGTTAACCATTTAACTGTGGAAGAAAGTCACCAAAAGTTTGGTGTTCTAAATGTTCAAGTGCACTATTGCATATCTCAAATTATATTTTTGTTTTGTATTATTTTTAATAGATGAAACTTTTACATCTACATTTATGTTCTTTGTGAAGTGACTATAAAATAACATTTTGAATTTGAACAGCTTTTTCTATAAACTAAAATGACCTTCTTTTACCAGCTTTATATGTCCATAAATCACAGGCATTTGCTATAAACTAAAATGACCTTCTTTCACCAGCTTTATATGTCCATAAATCACAGGCATTTGCTATAAACTAAAATGACCTTCTTTCACCAGCTTTATATGTCCATAAATCACAGGCATTTGCTATAAACTAAAATGACCTTCTTTCACCAGCTTTATATACATTTCTTTCTTTCTTTGGTTATGGAAGGCCCTGGTATCACTGCAAACGAATTAAATCCATAATTGCTCAACCGCCCGTGCCAGTGGAATCATCTGAATTACTAACTCATCTCCCAAACAAAGAAAGGTAGCTGTAGTCCCCATCATAGCAGTCTCAGCACACGCCAAAAGACATAAGGCGAAACCACACAAAAAGGGAACATATACATATGACCATGAATCACAAGCATTTGCACTATCTCAATATTTATTGGAATCGCTACCTTATGTTTTATTCTATATAAAATAAAAATGAATGCTTGAAACATACAATAGATCCTCAAATAAAATGTTAGCAGTAACTTGTAAATCTACAAAATGCTTTGCCATTTTTGTGGCTGAATGCAGTTGCACATAACCCCACCTACTTTATGAATGATTGATAGACAGAGCATTGTAACTGCGCTTAAAAATATGCTTAGATACAGCTTTGTAAGCTTCAATCTGACCAGTCAAGGCTGAAACAAAAGTCATTTTGACAAACAGTTTCTTCATCAAAAGTGCTGGGGCACTCTAGGGCATCCTCTGGAAAATGAAAATCACATTTCATGACACCCTAAGATACTCTCTGTAGGTAAGAGGTTGAAGATACCTGTTTTGTTATTTGGTAAATAATTAGTAGCAAAGTAATAATTTTGGTACAAAAGACATCAAATATAGTTTACTTTCAGCTGCCTGACAAATCAATTGCGGCCCTTGTCAAGTTCTTCTATACATGGAAGGGGACTCGATCAAGATCCAGTGTGATGGACAGGCAGGCTAAAAAATTAAATAGTGTTGGAGAGAGGTATTTGTTATTTTCATCCAAATATTCAAATTTGTGTTTGAAAGATGGTGTGTTAAGGGAATACCACATTAGTTTTGATACAGCATTCCTTACTTGTGATAGAGAATTATAATAATAAATTTATTATGCTTGCTGGAGTAGGCAATCATAGATTTAGGGAGAAATGAAAAAAAAATCTATAGAAAAAACAGTATGATTAAAGCTTTACGTAATAGGTGGATAACACAAATTAGAATAACATTTCGACTCAGTAGGCCTTCAATAGGAACAAACATACAACACACGCTCACACAGATATGTATTTAAAATAAAAAATAATAACAAAAATAATAATTTCAAACTAGAATGAGAAATAACAATAAAATGTCCTTGTAAATTGCGCTGTAGCCAGAAAGAAAATGAACGTTAGTGCGCACGTGTATGTGTGTGTGCATCCAAGTGAAAATGTGCACACATAGCATGCATAACCAGAATTTCCCACACACAGGTCCGTGTACATACACAAAGCGCAAAGAACAGACCAGAAGAATACAGGGTAACCGAGAGGAGGAAAGATTGAGATGCTGCAGGGTGGGGTAAGAGATATAGGGGACAGTTGAAGTATTGCAGTGTGGTCTAGTAGGGAAGAGATGGGAATAACATAGCAAGTTCATTTACTAATGTGCTCAAACATGAGCAACATAGAATTTGCAATAGGGAGGGACAGCCACTAGAAAAATATGTATGGGTGTGATACATTAATGCCTCGTGGGGTCAGAGAACCCATTTGGACTATAAAGCGATTCTCCTAAGCAAACCGGCTGCGGTGATTGTAGTGGCAGAGGACAATATCAGTAATTGCCTTTATGGTTCGAGGAATTGAAGTGAGACACCGCTGGAGTGCCAGTATTCTGTTGAACATCTCAGAATCATCGATTTACAAAAGTTCTGCCTTTAGAGATGTCTATTTGCTTTTAGTCTATTCTATTTTTGCCTTATTTTCCCTTAATTTTGAGCCAAAAGCCATTAACAACAGCTATTCAAGTCTCTAGGTTCTTTGCTGTTTTTGCTAGTTATTTCCATAATTTATTTTTGTGATCGGTGTCTCAAACTTTCCATGTTGTGTTTTTAGGTATTACTTTGTGGGTTTCACATGAGAGCTGTCTGGTAATGCTTGTAGTTGGTTTTTAAAGTCTGTGTACTATCCATCCCTCCATCTTTTATGTAGATTTTATGTTAATTTAGCTGAATTACTTTGCAATAAAAAAAGAGCTACTGTTCGTATCCCAAGGGCTACATTATGATGCAATTATATATTTTTTTCATATTAACTGTCAAATTAAAGAACATATTTTTCAATATAATTTTTTTCAATAATAGGCGAAAAATAAACTGAATTGGAAAAACTGCCAGCCTATAAATAATATTTAACACTATTGGTTTGTTCTAAATATCATTTATAATGATGGCAACATTTAAAGAGTTAAGTATCTTCTGCCTTTGTTATAGATTGTCTTATTTTTAATCAGCTTTGCCTGCTGGCATAGTCCACAACCAACTTTAGAGAAGAATTGGCGTGCAACCCTACTAGCATGACATATTCAGTTTTGTGAGCAGGGGAGGTTGTGGGTAAGATTCTGTCAACCATCTATAGCTGACATAAGTGAACCATGACTGGTAACATCATTCTAGTATGCTTTCTCTAAAGTTGGCAGTGCACAGTATTATAATATTTTGAGTATGTAACATTAGAAGTGAAGCAAGCTATTGATTGGACTATTTTTATCCCAGTGTTGTGCTATCAGTGCCAGACATGAACCTTAGACTCAAGAACTGTTAGAAAAATAACCACCACAGAATTGAAGTGTGTTAGACACATGACAGGAAACAACCTGAAAGATAAGATGAGAATTGAAGAGTTGTGGAAAATATTAGAAACGGGACCAGCTATTCAGTACATCAAGGTCAAGTGGTTTGGGCATGTTATAAGTCATAAAGAACTAAATTTAATACAAGTCACCAACAAATGATAAGAGAACACCAGACCAAGAGGCCAACCAAGAAAGAGGCGGATAAATGTAACACTACAAACACTCGGAGGTATAACAGCAGAAGAGGCCAATAGAGCAAGAAATCGTAAAGCATATCTTCCCTCGGTGCTAAAAGGCAAAAGGGGAAGAAAAGAAATAAAAAAGAAACATTATGGATGATGCTTCTTTTTTTTTGATCGTAGCTATTTTTTTCTAATGGAGTTATTTTTTTTTTTTACTTGTAATCTATTCATGAAATTATCAACATTGTTCTGTAAATTAAATTTTAAATGATTAAATATGACAAAATGATTTTCCATTTCTTTTATGGGTGTCACTTTCAGTCTAATATAACCTACAGTTACAGGAATTGGTCTGAGGTTTGAACGGATCATACCTTGCCAAGAAGTGAGCAAAACCACCCAGACAATAACAATAATAGTTCTATAAAGTAACATCTGCATGATGTACAGTAATTCTCTTGTTATTCTATTATTTATTTAAGAGTAGAGAAGAAAGAAGCCCTTCATGTATCAAGTATGACCGGGTATATTGTGTTTGTGTGTCTTTTTTTTTTTATTATTGGCTACATTTTAGGGTGATGAGGTCGGCACTAAGCCAGGCCATCTCCATACCAAATTTATGGTTGGAATATTATTAGAGTTCCTATGTATTTGTCTTCTAAATTCGTTTTAGATACCAAGTTGAAAGAGAGCCACACAGCTCAAAGTTAATGACATTCCCCCAACATTTTTTTCTGAAAGGACACTGGTGATGGCCACATATAATATCTGTGTTTTGTTGTTTGCTGTGGGTACCTTTATAACAGTTCAGCAGTGATTTTTATCTGTGCCACAGTCACAATCATTAGAGATTCCTACCTTTAGATGGTAAAAAAAAAAATCTAAATCGATTATAACCTGAATTTCTTTCTTTCTTTTCGTCTTCATTTGCCTTTCGGCGTCTAGGGGAGATATGATTCACAGTTTCTTGCTCTTTATTGGTCTCATCTGCTGTTATACCTCCGAGTGTTTCTAGTATTTTAAAAACATCACAGCAATGCACAATAAAGACAAGCGGAACAATATTTAAACAGGTAATTGAGTTTAAATATCTGGGAACAATGTTAACTTCAGATGATAAATGTACAACAGAGGTGAGATAACAGAATAGTTCAGGCAAAAGCAGTTTTCCAAAAAATGAGGAAGATACTGTGCAATCCATTTTTGACAATAGAAAAAAAAGTTGTTAAATGTTATGTAGAGCCAGTCTTAACATATGGATGTGAATAATGGACAATAGGACAACAGACAAAGAAAATCACTTCATGTTGTAGAAATGTGGTTTTACAGAAGAATATTGAGAATACCATGAACAGTTAAGAAGCAAAGTAATGAAAATGTTCTGAAAGAGCCCAAAGTAAAAAGAGAATATATTTCCCATATTAGGAAGAAACGATCATTTTTTGGCCATGTAAAGAGAAAGGAACGGCTGAAATTGTGACAACTGGGAAAATTGAGGGATGAAGAGATAGAGGGAAACAAAGAGAAAAGAAGCCAGACAGCTTAGGAGAATGGCTTGTCAGAAAGTCAACAACAATGGCTTGTCAGAAAGTCAACAACAAAAATAATAAATAACAGTCGAGATCGAAAGTTGTGGAAATGATCACGTACTCCTGCAGGTATGGTACTTAATGATGATGATGATAATATATGTGACCTATGTGGAGTCTGCATATTCATTTTTGTTCTTTACTTCTGAGCTGGTAGTGAGTATTTAAACATTTTAAAAAACATCTAAGAAATGAGAGGCCATAACAATTTTTTATTTTTTCGTTCGCCAGCTTTTACCTCTGACGAAGTTCCTAGAGACTAGGAACTGAATTTTGCATGTTAATCCATTTTTCCCTGGCAGTTGTGTGCAAAGCGGTCCCTCGCCGCACAGGCAGATAACTCTGACTTCGGAGGTACTCATATTTTTTCCGTCGATGAGTAATTCACGTTTCAAGCCGGGCCTCGCTATTGAGACCAGGGGTGGTTGCCGCAGAGAGAAATCATAAATAAAAATCCCAACCGGTGTAGCCGGGATTTGAACCCACAACCTCTCTGTCTTGAGGCCGGCATCTTGCCTCGAGACCAACCAGTTGTGTCTTCTCTCTCTCTCTCTCTCCCCCCCCCCCAACATTAATTGAAAAATAAATAATCAATAACTTAAGATATGCTAATGATACTGTATCACTAGCATAAAATCCTAAAGATGGCAAAAAGTAATTTTAATGCCATGAAAAATATACTAACATCAAAACAAATAGGGGTAAAACTAAGAATAGCAAAATTGTATATCTTCTCAACATTCATGTATGGTGCAGAAACATAGACATTAGACAAGAAAACTGAAGCCTTTGAAATATGGATTTATAGAAGAATTGGAAGAGTTGGATGGAAAGAAAAGAAAACAAATGATGAAGTCTTAAAACAACTACAAATGTAAAGAGAACTACTAAACACAATTCAAACAAGACAAATGAGATTTTTGGGCCTTGTTTAAAGACACAACAGCCTACTAAAAGTAATCTTGGAGGGGAAAATACAAGGTAAAAGAGGCAGAGGCAGACCAAGACTAACATGGACAAGTAACATTAAAAGATGGACAAGTCAGCCTTTGACAACCTGTCCATCAAAGCAAGAGACAAAGTGGAATGGCGCTCCATGGTAGCCAACCTTTGATGCGGAGATGGCACTCAATGAATGAACGAAGTGAATGTGCACTATTTTCTGGTAACCTGTTTTGTATTAATTTAGTTCCCGTATTTATTCCGAACAAATACCTTAGTTCTTCATATATTATACATGTATCAGGTGAGGCAGCTTCTTTTCTTTACTAAGTTTTGCAATTTTGTGGCATGTACATTAATGTCGTGGATTGAGTTGGATTAATGGACCTTTTATATGCTCTATTTTTATAGAGATGATGAGCTCCATCTTTGTGATGTGTTATTTGAAGCAAGGATTTATATTCTTTTATTTTTCAGTGATGATGATGGGTCAGATGGTTCCAGTTCTGATAAAGATAATGTGAGATTTTTTTTTTTATACATTTTTTCCACATATGTCTCATTGTTTTACTAATTATTATCTTTATATTCATGACAGTATCACATACATGTATTATGGTCTTAGTGCTTTGTCCTTACTTAGGCACATAATGTCATCACTAAAGGTCTCCTCTGTTTTCTATTATGAACAAGTCTTTCGAACCCAACCTGCATGAAACTGTTTTCTTTCAGTTTTTTATCAACTTGCTACTCCATGTCTCTTTCGAGCATCCTGTTCTCTTTTGTCATTTGGAGTTCACCGAAGGGCTACTCTAGGTATTTCTTTTTGGAACATGGCCTATGAGTGGCCCACAGATACTTAGTTTTTCATTTTTGACATTGTTGATAAGGGAGATAAATACCATTTAAAAAGTTCGTATTTAAATATATATTGTGATTATTACTACACTTTTTGCTTTCTTTATTTGTTATTGCTTTGAAAAATTTAAACATAATGTGTGTAATTTCAAAGATATAGTGTTTTGGGCAGAATCATAAGGAATAGCCTAGTCTTGTAAATGGATACTTGCAACCTTAATGATAAGTTATTGATCTAGTAGTCTATGGGTCTATGCCCTTTGGCTGAGTGCTACATAGCGGTACTTACAGTGTTTTATGAGTTGCATTTCTTTGTTGGGGAGTCTGTGGATTTGTTGCCCGCCCAAGTGTGGAGCTACAAAAAGGACTGCCACATCAATGTAAGACATAAGTTAGTGATGACTTGATTCTGCTTGTCAAGATTCTGTAGTGAAAGCAGTGTTCACTAAGCACATTCTCTGCCACCATTTACTTGCTGGTTGTACTCTACATCTCTAAGGCTCCAAGCATATAACCATTAGTGTAACACTAAGGGCTCATCATGACTGGAGACCCTGTCCCTATGTGACAAATTTCAGTCACTATTCTTCTACTTCTTTTCTCTTTCTCACCTATACCGAAAAGGTGTCGTGGTTATATAAGTGTCGTTCTTGAGCTGCTCGAACTGTCTGAAATAGCGATTTTCTTTTGTTGTTACATGTCTCTGTCACTGCATCTATCCAACTTCTTCTGGGTCTTCCTCTTGGTCTTTTTCCATGCATTCTCGAGAAGAACGCCCTTGATGGTGATTGGTAAGGATTCACTCTGACCAGGTGGCCAAACCATTTAAGTTGTTGTTGTTCTATATATTCTTGGCAGGGTTTAGTCAACATTAAAACATTGAAAATATTCCAGTTTGCCAGTGAACTCTGCTGCCTTCTGTCTGGATCAGTAAATCAAAGCTGGTGAAGATCTTAATTCACCTTCCCATGGTAGGTGGGAAAATAGACTAACCGGTCTTTCCAAGCACGTAGGGATAGAAAGGAAAGGTAGCTTGGCGCTCATAAGTGCCATGTTGAAGTCAGATGTGTTGAGCTAAAAGACACAACTATCAAAGTACAACACATTGCTTTGTGCTCATTTAGCATACTTTTAATTGAGGACAATGACTAATAGCTATGAGGCAAACATAGAAGAAGGAAAAAACAACAGGCACATGATAAAGTCAATCATTAACTATCCTTTAGTTAATAATCATCATCATCATCAAGTACCAGGCCTACTGGCGTAGGAGATCATGTCTCTCCACAACTTTTGATCTCGGCAGCTATTTATCATTTCTGTTGTTGACCTCTAGTTAATAATACCGAAGTGATAATCCTGAATCTTGAGACATTCAATAGAAAGTACATAACAAAAGATCTATAGAAACCAAGTTGCATTCCTTTCTATATTTCCTGAAAGCAACTTATGTGTGTTCATACGTAGGGAGGTCAAAAAGTAATGCACACCAATTTTTTTCTCGGAAACTATTCGGGCAAAATGTGTGAAATTTTCACAGATTGTAGCTGAACATCCCCTTTACACTACCTATTTTTCAACATAATCTCCGTCCAAGCGTATTGCCTTACGCCAACGCGAAACTAGGTCATGAATGCCTCGTTTGTACCAAGTTTTGTCCTGCTCGCGTAGCCATTTTTTAACTGCACGGATCAGATCCTCATCATTGTCAAAGTGTGTCCCACGCAGGAATTTTTTGAGTGGTCCAAACAGATGGAATTCTGAGGGAGCCAGATCAGGGCTGTAAGGAGGATGGGGCAGTACAGTCCAACAAAATTTGTTGATTGCTTCCCGTGTTACCAGACTTGTGTGAGGGCGTTGAAGCAACAAAGCTGCAGATGGCTTATTAGGCCGAACTCTGTGGAACCGATTTTTGAGTTTTGTCAGTGTATTGATAAGCTGTCGAGTTGATTGTCTCACCTCTTGTCATTACATCAACAAGAATCACACCATCTATGTCCCAGAAGACAGTGATCATCACCTTTCCGGCTGATGGAGATGTTTTGAATTTTTTTTCTTTTTGGTGACTGCGGATGATGCCATTCCATTGACTGCATTTTTGTTTCAGGCTCATAATAATGTGCCCACGTTTCGTCACCGGTAACAATTTTTGAAGAGAACAATTTTTCTCTTTCTCACCTATACCGAAAAGGTGTCGTGGTTATATAAGTGTCGTTCTTGAGCTGCTCGAACTGTCTGAAATAGCGATTTTCTTTTGTTGTTACATGTCTCTGTCACTGCATCTATCCAACTTCTTCTGGGTCTTCCTCTTGGTCTTTTTCCATGCATTCTCGAGAAGAACGCCCTTGATGGTGATTGGTAAGGATTCACTCTGACCAGGTGGCCAAACCATTTAAGTTGTTGTTGTTCTATATATTCTTGGCAGGGTTTAGTCAACATTAAAACATTGAAAATATTCCAGTTTGCCAGTGAACTCTGCTGCCTTCTGTCTGGATCAGTAAATCAAAGCTGGTGAAGATCTTAATTCACCTTCCCATGGTAGGTGGGAAAATAGACTAACCGGTCTTTCCAAGCACGTAGGGATAGAAAGGAAAGGTAGCTTGGCGCTCATAAGTGCCATGTTGAAGTCAGATGTGTTGAGCTAAAAGACACAACTATCAAAGTACAACACATTGCTTTGTGCTCATTTAGCATACTTTTAATTGAGGACAATGACTAATAGCTATGAGGCAAACATAGAAGAAGGAAAAACAACAGGCACATGATAAAGTCAATCATTAACTATCCTTTAGTTAATAATCATCATCATCATCAAGTACCAGGCCTACTGGCGTAGGAGATCATGTCTCTCCACAACTTTTGATCTCGGCAGCTATTTATCATTTCTGTTGTTGACCTCTAGTTAATAATACCGAAGTGATAATCCTGAATCTTGAGACATTCAATAGAAAGTACATAACAAAAGATCTATAGAAACCAAGTTGCATTCCTTTCTATATTTCCTGAAAGCAACTTATGTGTGTTCATACGTAGGGAGGTCAAAAAGTAATGCACACCAATTTTTTTCTCGGAAACTATTCGGGCAAAATGTGTGAAATTTTCACAGATTGTAGCTGAACATCCCCTTTACACTACCTATTTTTCAACATAATCTCCGTCCAAGCGTATTGCCTTACGCCAACGCGAAACTAGGTCATGAATGCCTCGTTTGTACCAAGTTTTGTCCTGCTCGCGTAGCCATTTTTTAACTGCACGGATCAGATCCTCATCATTGTCAAAGTGTGTCCCACGCAGGAATTTTTTGAGTGGTCCAAACAGATGGAATTCTGAGGGAGCCAGATCAGGGCTGTAAGGAGGATGGGGCAGTACAGTCCAACAAAATTTGTTGATTGCTTCCCGTGTTACCAGACTTGTGTGAGGGCGTTGAAGCAACAAAGCTGCAGATGGCTTATTAGGCCGAACTCTGTGGAACCGATTTTTGAGTTTTGTCAGTGTATTGATAAGCTGTCGAGTTGATTGTCTCACCTCTTGTCATTACATCAACAAGAATCACACCATCTATGTCCCAGAAGACAGTGATCATCACCTTTCCGGCTGATGGAGATGTTTTGAATTTTTTTTCTTTTTGGTGACTGCGGATGATGCCATTCCATTGACTGCATTTTTGTTTCAGGCTCATAATAATGTGCCCACGTTTCGTCACCGGTAACAATTTTTGACAAAAACATTTCTCCTTCAACACCGAAACGCTCCAACAATTCAGAACAGAATGTTTTTTCCTTTGAACTCTGTGATCATTTGTTAGGCACCGAGGAACCCATCGAGCGCAAATCTTTGAATATCCGAGAGTTTTAAAAATTGCGATTGCACTTCCCTTGCTGACTGTAAGCTGCAATGCCAATTGCTGACTAGTGATACGCCTATCCTTACGAATAATGGTATCAGCCCGGTTTAACATGTCTGTGCTGGTAGCCGAGGCAACACGTCCAGAACGCGGTAAATCATGCAGCTCCACTCGTACACTTTCTGCAGCTTTAATTCTCTGAACCCAGCGACTAACTGTGCTCCTATCGACTGCAGAACATTTGTACACTGCACACAGTCGTTTATGAATGTTTGCCACAGTTTCTTTTTCCGCAACCAGAAATTCTATGACAATTCGCTGTTTGTAACGGACATTGTTGACAAGCTCCATTTTAACGGTTCATAGATTGCGTAATATTTATCAGAATGCTGTGCAATTTGGTGCACATAATTGGAACATGTCATATTCCAAGTGTGCAAAATTTCATATTCCTATCTTTATTATTAGCCGAGAAAAAAATTGGTGTGCATTACTTTTTGACCTCCCTTCAGTATATTTGTATGTATTTATAATTTTTCAAAGTTTACCATTAACATTCATTTAACTGATAAATATTCTTGAACATTCTAGAAAGAGAAAAATCAGTGTGTGAACTGTGGTACTGTCACATCTCAGTTGCATGTAACAGCTAAAGGATCCATGTGTCATAATTGTTATCAGTACTGGAGGTATGTAATAGTTTATGACAGTTCTGATAACATAGTCTGAGTGAAACAAAATGTGCATCATAATAAATGTATGCCTTCAGTTTATGTCACATTCTTGACAACCATAAAAGAAAATGGTTGAAGTTTAGGAAAGAATTGAGCAATACATTGCTGCATGGTTTGTCCATTGACTGTCTGGACAAAGACCAATGGTTTTGTGGAAAAAAACAAATGACACTGGGAAAGACTATGACATGTATCTGACCAGACTGGCACTCCACCAGCCACTAATCTATCAATTGTATAAATGTTAAAGAATGGATAATTTTAACAACAAACTTACAGATACAACACAGATTGGCACTGCACAAGCCACTAATCTAACAATTGTATAAATGTTAAAGAATGGATAATTTTAACAACAAATTTACAGAGACAACACAGATTGGCACTGCACCAGCCACTAATCTAACAATTGTATAAATGTTAAAGAATGGATAATTTTAACAACAAACTTACAGAGACAACACAGATTGGCACTCCACCAGCCACTAATCTATCAATTGTATAAATGTTAAAGAATGGATAATTTTAACAACAAACTTACAGAGACAACACAGATTGGCATTGCACAAGCCACTAATCTAACAATTGTATAAATGTTAAAGAATGGATAATTTTAACAACAAACTTACAGAGACAACACAGATTGGCACTGCACCAGCCACTAATCTAACAATTGTATAAATGTTAAAGAATGGATAATTTTAACAACAAACTTACAGAGACAACACAGACTGGCACTCCACCAGCCACTAATCTAACAATTGTATAAATGTTAAAGAATGGATAATTTTAACAACAAACTTACAGAGACAACACAGATAGGCACTGCACCAGCCACTAATCTAACAATTGTATAAATGTTAAAGAATGGATAATTTTAACAACAAATTTACAGAGACAACACAGACTGGCACTCCACTAGCCACTAATCTAACAATTGTATAAATGTTAAAGAATGGATAATTTTAACAACAAACTTACAGAGACAACACAGATTGGCATTGCACCAGCCACTAATCTAACAATTGTATAAATGTTAAAGAATGGATAATTTTAACAACAAACTTACAGAGACAACACAGATTGGCACTCCACCAGCCACTAATCTAACAATTGTATAAATGTTAAAGAATGGATAATTTTAACAACAAACTTACAGAGACAACACAGACTGGCACTCCACCAGCCACTAATCTAACAATTGTATAAATGTTAAAGAATGGATAATTTTAACAACAAACTTACAGAGACAACACAGATTGGCACTCCACCAGCCACTAATCTAACAATTGTATAAATGTTAAAGAATGGATAATTTTAACAACAAACTTACAGAGACAACACAGACTGGCACTCCACCAGCCACTAATCTAACAATTGTATAAATGTTAAAGAATGGATAATTTTAACAACAAACTTACAGAGACAACACAGATTGGCACTGCACCAGCCACTAATCTAACAATTGTATAAATGTTAAAGAATGGATAATTTTAACAACAAACTTACAGAGACAACACAGATTGGCACTGCACCAGCCACTAATCTAACAATTGTATAAATGTTAAAGAATGGATAATTTTAACAACAAACTTACAGAGACAACACAGATTGGCACTGCACCAGCCACTAATCTAACAATTGTATAAATGTTAAAGAATGGATAATTTTAACAACAAACTTACAGAGACAACACAGATTGGCACTGCACCAGCCACTAATCTAACAATTGTATAAATGTTAAAGAATGAATGATTCCAACAACAAACTTACACAGACAGCGCAGACTGATCAGTCGATCTTTATTTAATAACAGTTTGAACACCTAGAATTCTTTAATGCAGAAGGGCATAAAAATACACAGAACATAGTAGTCCCACACATATGGCTCAACAGTTTGCTGACCCTACAGATAAGATTTCAGGAGGTCTCAGTAAAGGATCACTCCACAGAACTGAGAACATTCACGTTGAACTATCTGATGGTGAACTGATTCACTTCACAGATGGAAAAACTAAATAAAGTTTTCTTCTTCCAGTGCAACAGAGCAATGAAAGCTCCTCTTGCTTTTGATATCCTTATTTTGGTATCATTTTCTGTTCCTCCCTCTTTATCTATATTACTGCCCAGATATATGTAAGATTGTACGTCTAGTAGAGGTATTTCTCCTAGTTTTATTTGGTTATTGCCAACTGCATTAATTCTCATAATGTTGGTCTTATCTCTATTAATCTTCAGTCCTAGCTATTGTGATCTCTCACCAAGTATGCTCATTTTATCCTGCATCTGTTGATGGCTGTGTGATAGGAGAGCTATGTCATCAGCAAAGTCTAAATCAGGTTTTAGGAAGAACAGATCATGTGCTGATCAAATAACTACTCTACGTATAATAGTTGAACAAAATTTAGAACTAAAATCCCCACTTGATATTGGAAATCTATATTACGAAAAGGCATTTGATAGTTTAGACAGAAGAATGCTTTGGAAGTTGCTGAGTCTTTACGGAATCCCCATAAAGTTTATTAACCTGATAAAAACAATATATGAAGGAACGAAATGTAGTGTGGTGCATGAAGGACAGCTTACAGAAGCATTTGAAATAAGAACAGGAGTAAGGCAGGGATGCCTTCTGTCTCCATTTCTCTTTCTACTGGCCATAGATTGGATTATGAAAATAACTCAAAACAACAGAAATGGAATCCAGTGGTCACTGACCAAACAACTTGATGATTTAGACTTTGCTGATGACATAGCTCTCCTATCACACAGCCATCAACAGATGCAGGATAAAATGAGCATACTTGATGAGAGATCACAACAGCTATCAAATGTCTGTCATAGAGTGAACAATTTATTGCACATTTTATGTGATCATCAAGTATTTAAATGAGATCTGGAAATGCCAAGCCATTTAGATGTTTCAACACCACGTTGAAAACATCAACCAGTCTTATCAAGTAGGGTAAGGTTATGACAGGTAGTTGTGACCATATGCAGACAACAGAATTGATAACAGTTTTCAACAAAATTACAAAACTTTCAACAATTATAGGCTAGTAGAAGAAGAGTCTGAGAGCTGCGATAACTCAGTGGTTAGTGAACTGGACTACAAAGGACAAGAGTTAGGGTTCGATCCCAACTGACAGCTTCCTGTTCACCCAGCCTTTAATGGGTACCAGGTTTTTTTTATGGGAAAGTAAAGCGGCACGGGCGTAATACATTACCCCAAAAATCATGTGCCGAGGGTCTGTAAAATTTATGGTCACCAACACCATATTCCCAATACACCACTTGGCATGACGGGGGTACTTTACTTTACTTTACTTTACTTTTTTTTTACTTAGAAGAAGAGTCTGATATTATATTCCATTGCAACGTTTCACAATCCTTTAGGCACAAAATATAGCTGCAGGCCGACTTCTTAGAATCACAAGCCAGGCCTTCTTAGAATCACCAACCTTAGTGTCAACAAGCTATAAAGCCAAAACAATTACCCCAGAAAGAAACTTTTTCAGATGATCAGATTCTGTTGCAAAGCTCTAAAGAGTTTCCTATCACTCATTGTAGTAGAACATTAGAGGCACATTTCTTTAAATGTTCTATGTTCCATCAGTACAAGGGACAGAAAATGTTGGAATTTTGATGCTGAGATTGATTTTGAAGGTGCTCGGTAACTCATAGCTGACTGTTTGCATCATATCAGTGTACCAGAATTGATTAAGAACCTACTCCACCTCTCCTTGGTGCCTCTTGAAACAGACTAAGCAGTCTTGCCGAGCAAGTTATGTATTGAAGCGGGTAGGCAATTCAGTACCCAAAAACAGCTTCTAAAATTGGATATGTTGGGCCAGAAGACACAAATATTTCAGTTTGCTGTAAATGGGCAGCACAACACATCTATGCCCACTTATTGTTCCAATAAAGGTAGTATTTTAAAAAAATAAAAAAAAAAAAAGTAAAGAGCCCCCCCACTACGCCATTTGGCATATAGGGAATATGGTGTTAGTGACCATATATTTTACAGACCTTCTGCACATGATTTTTGGGGTAATGTGGTCGGTATTATGCCCGTGCTGCTTTACTTTCCCAGAAAAAAATCTGTTACCTATTAAAGGCTGGGTGAACTCGGAAGCCATCGGTTTGGATTGAACCCTACCTCTTGTCTTTTAAAGGTAGGGGATGAAGAATAGTCATTGAATGAACATAGAAGAAAAGATCATCTTGGATTATCTTTTTGTGTTTTTTCTGTTTAGTAGTATTTTTCTTGAGATCAAGTACCTGAACACTTGTTCTTCTTTATTTTTTGCACTTATTCTTTATTTATATTTCTGCTTTTTTTTTTACATTTATTATTTATTTATATGTCTGCTTTAATTTATACATGTATTATTTATATATATATAATAACTGCATTATTTTTTTACATTTATTCTTTATTTTTTACATTTAATATTTATTTATGTGCCTGCTTAATTTTTTTACATTTATTCCTTAGTTATATAATCTTGTACTTCCATCATTATTCATCAGAAGCTTGGGTTCATATTTTGCTGTTGCTTCTTAGAAAAACAGGAAAAATGAGATCAGCAAGAGCAAAACGACATGACTGTCAGAGAAGAAAGTGTCTTAACCCCAACAAAAGTAAACAAAAACCACCAAAAGGAATTTATTTGGACCTTAATGATCTGCTGGCAATGCTCTCTGGCCCACCCAATCAACCAGAGGCTATACTTAAGTCAATGGACTCTGAACTTGTTTCTCTCAAGCGAATGGTGCAGAACAATAAGCAGATTCTCAGCCAGCAGAAGCACAATCTATCCTCAGGAGTTGAAGACTTCAGACCACAGGAGGTAGCTAGTGTTCATTGTTTCACACTGCCACTACTGTCTCTGCTGACACTCTCAACAACTTTTTGTACTTTGTCCTATATTTTTTGTTGGCTTTACAGATAATGTTTTGAAGGTAGAAATTGATCAAGGGCTACATAGGTAGAAATAGAAATAGGTCAAGGACTACACATATGGTAGAGTAAAAGATCAGGGATTATACAGGTAGAAATGGAGATAGGTTAAGAACTACATTTATGGTGGAGAAAAAGATCAGGGATTACATTGGCAGAAATAGAACTAGGTTAAGAACTACATTTATGGTACAGAAATAGATCAGGGACTTGATTCTTGAACCTTACACTATTACTAGACATCACATAGGGCTCATTGTGTTTTCTGCCATCCATCTCTATTCTGGGTGAGATATTCTATCTTATCAATTGAGTCTATGACTGCCAACTTTGCCTCTCTTAAGTGTTCTTTTCAGTGTGATCAAAGACTATTTATTTTAGAATGGAACTAGGTTAAGAGCTACATTTATGGAAACAGAAAGATCAAGGACTTACATTACAGGGTAGACAATTTAATTTTGACTCACTGCTCACATTCGCTCTCACAACATGGCAATTAAAAGAAGAAAAATGACTGAAAAGTCTCACTTTTCTTCTGAATTGTGAAAGTTTTCAAGCATGTTGAAAGTGGGCTCTATGACAGTAATCCAAACATGTCATCCTTTCTGCCTTCTTCACTTCAAGGTTTTACCAGATTTAAACTCAGGTGTAAAGGATAGAGTATCTTACTGTATGATGTGTATTTTACACCACTTTGTATGATAAATTATGAATTATTTTTTTTTTTAGACTAGCAGTTCTCTGTTCAATAATGGTCACGGCTTCTGGAGTTTTTACAGAAGATATCCTGTTACACTTTGTGCTTGCTTCAGATCCTGCAGTGAATCCTTTTGCAACTATGTCTTGTATGCTGTTTATTGCTGGAATGATTTGCACTAGGGAACTTATCAACAGTTTTTATAATTCCTGAGGATTCTGGACACACAAGAACTCAATAGTAGCAAGAGGATTATTTTTTGCTTTTTCATTTATTGTCTATCTATTGACCTTTCGAGCCGTAACCGGCCCATAGGGCGTAGACCAAGATACACCTTCTCCTATATGGATTTTTTGTTCTAGCAGTTTTCTTTTAAAGATATTTTATCAAATCTCGCCATCTGTCTCTGTTCTGTGCAAGCAGTTCTATCTCATTGAGGGAGCCGACTCCTGCTGCTCTTGCCTCTCTCATCAATGTTCTTCTCAGTGTCTCCCTGGGTCTTCCTCTTTTTCTTTTACCTGTTGTTTCCCATATGAGGGCTTGCTTTGCTATTCGGTTATTATCTCTTCTCATCACATGTCCAATGTATGACCATCGTCTTTTCTTTATTACTGAAGATATTAGTGGTTGATTGGCGATTTCTCTTATTTCATTTATTGTACAGAGTGATAATTTGCTTATTGAGGGCCGATTTTAAGTTAGCACCTTGTATTTCTTCTTCTTTTTCTCATTTGCCTATCAGCATTAAAGGGAGATTTATTTTCTTCTTCAACATTCTAGTCTTGTGATCTTGTGAACTTGAGTCATTGTTCTGTTTCACGAAGGAGGGGTAAGGACAACATGACACATGATGATCTGGTCGAATGGTCAGCAGTACTTGTATATGCATGTGTATCCTGATTTTTCTCTTAAACCTGTGCCATAGCTGACACACTTCATCTTCGAAAGGCTGGATCTTGGTTTGATGTTAGAGTTATCCTTCTCATAGGGTGGTTGCCACCCATGGCTGTAAGATCTACACTGCCTGTGCTCTATATTCTTGGTGTCTCCCGTAGCCTTTCCTTCTCCTGGCAGTAACTACAAGGCAGCAGTGGTTTGTTTTCCAGGATGTCCTTCCCCATGAAAAGAGCTTTGAATGAGGTTCTTACTTGCATGGCCTGTCCTGTCATTGGACATAATGGAGCGTTCTTTAATTGGTACAACAGTTCCACTTGTTGCCCCCACCTGTCCCAGTAGAAGAGGCCTTCAGTCTAGTCTTTGGATTGTGAGGTTAGATCTGTAGTCCCGTTTCCAAAATGAAGCAGACAGTTCTCTCCAGGTTCTGACGGCTACCCCATAGTTTCTGCCTTTGTTTAGCACCCTCTGACCAGATTTGACACCGCGATTCCTTCTGGGTTCAACACAGATGGAGTGATATGCTAGGGTCCTGGATACCTGTTCCACATGAGCATTCGTTTGTGTGATACACTTTGAGACAGTAGAGGTGACTTAGGAGTCTGTAGTGACTGGTTCTCTGGCAGACGATGATGTTTTGCTGGAATCTCTGTAATTGGTGTATGGGTTCATCATTGTTGCTGATGTCCAGCCTTCTCAATCCAAGTGAAAGCTGTTGTGTATTATGAGGTGAGATATAATTTGTGGTCATTTGTTTTTCTGTTGGTCTCTGCTGCTGTTATGTTTCCTAGTGTTTCTTATATTCCATCAATCCATGTTTTTCATGGTTGACCCTTGAGTCTGGTGTTCTTGTAATGTTTTTTAGAGGCTCATTGTATTGTACTTTGATCTTTCTGTCTTGCCATGTGGCCAAACCTCTTTTATTTGTTGTCTTTTAATGTATTCAATGGCAGGAATTATTCCTCAGTTTCTCATATCTGATTTTGTCTCTCAAACTAGCTTCCAGGTCTGACATTGGTAGCACAATGTTGGGATGACGATATATATATAAACAACATACATTGGGTAGAAATAGAAATAAACAGTTCAAGTGCTGTTTTGAATTTTTTTTTAAAGATATTATGTATTTTCATTTAGTTGAATTTATTTGCTTGTATTTTGTATAAAGATCCTCACACATTTTTATGTTTTCTTGAATGATATTGCATGGTAATGATTGTTTTGAGTGTTTTGTAAACTTTTAAGGCCATAAATTTAATTTATTTGTTTGTCTGTAGCCTAGTTACAGGGTAAATGCACGCTGGACAAATGAGGAGTTACTGTTGGCTGTTCAAGGTTGGTTGTATTTGCTTGTTGAGTTTCTGTTTCTGTCAAATTTGAAATTTGTAAAGATACAGTATTGTGTATGAATGCTTTTATGATTTCATTTACATGAATTTATAAAGATACAGTAGTGTGTATGAATGCTTTTATGATTTCATTTACATGAATTTATAAAGATACAGTAGTGTGTATGAATGCTTTTATGGTTTCATTTACATAAATTTATAAAGATACAGTAGTGTGTATGACATTGATGAGAGAGGCAAGAGCAACAGGATTCGGCTCCCTCAATGAGATAGAGCTGCTTGCACAGAACAGAGACAAATGGCGAGATTTGATAAAATATCTTTAAAAGAAAACTGCTAGAACAAAAATTCAGATATGAGAAGGTGTATCTTGGTCTATGCCCTATGGGCTGGCAACGGCTCGAAAGGTCAATAGATAGATAGTGTGTATGAATGCTTTTATGATTTAATTTAGTTGAACTTAAGCTGTACTTTAAATTTTCTCAAAAGAAAAAGTAAAGTAATGAATATTATTGCAGAAACATTTAAGTCCATGTCAGAAAGGATATGTAGAACTGCAAAACAGGAAATTAATGGATAATTGTTTCACTAAAGTAGCCATTGTCATCAATTATATGTTGAGCCTTATGGTGTTAATCAATTTATTCCATAACTATTTGCTATTTCAGTGCATCACATGACATTTGTTCTGCCAGCCACTTTGTCTTTCTTACAAATCTTTTCATTGTGCCTTCTTCAGCTTTACTACACTTGATCTTGTTTGCTGTCACTAAGTTTTCAAGTCTCTCATATTCCAGTTCATTCTGCATTTGTTTAATTTTCATTTTCATTGCTTTCTTGGTGTTTGTTTCTGACAATATTTGTTCGCCCCTTGACTGCCAAAAAAGAATTTAAAAAAAAATATTATTGAGTTTGATATTTTCTGAACAGAATCCAAAAGTTGCCTTTTAAAAAAAATGTACATGAGTTTTGTACTAAAATACTTGTTTCACACACATGAATTATTAATAACAGGTGTTCGCAAGTATGGAAAAGACTTCAAAGCTATAGCAGAGGTCATTGGCAACAAGACAGAAGTTCAGATCAGTAATTTCTTTGTAAATTTCTGTCACCGATATAATTTGAATGAAGTCTTGAAAGAATATGAAGCTGACAATGGCAAATCTGAGAAGTTGAAATGTGAGGTTACAGATGAAGCAGACATTGTCAAGGAAGCAGAAATGAAGGTTTGTAATAATTATATTCTTTCTCACTATTCTTATATTTTCACAATTTTAATATTTCCCTATTGTAAAGCTCCTTATATTTTTAAAATCATGAAATTAATTTGTTATACTTGGACCTCCTTGTTTATTGACATATATGGTCACATTGGAGATCATCATAGTTGTCTGTCCAGAGCTGATTGCCAAAGTCTTCTTGAAATGAAGTCATTCTCTTTTAAAGTCTTTATCGGCTATTCTTGACCTTGTCTCTTTGGTCTTTTTCTTGTTATTTTATCCTCTAGAGTCCAGTTCATAGCAATATTTGATAGCTTTTTCTCTGGAGATGTCCCAGGTTAAAATTAACTCTAGCCATCAAATAACATAGTTTATGAGGTCACCAGAGGTAAGACTGAGTGGTTGGTGCACTCATTTTCTCATTAGAACTGTCTGGGTTCAATTTCCAGATGTGGCAGATTTTTTTTTGACCAACAAGGGTACCCAGACTCATCCACACCAACCTAATGGATAAATATTAAGAATAAGAAGAAAAGATTACAAGGAAGAGTTGTCAAACGGTTGACATTTCACTATGTCAAGCATGCTATCTATCTATCTATTGTCCTTTCGAGCCGAAGACGACACATAGGGCAGAACGACAATCTCAAAAACAGAAACCTTGCGTGCCAAAATGGCACATATTGCAGAGATCACTGCTTCTAAAATCTATGGCTGGTTCCATAACAATACTTTTTACAATGACAGATTGTCAAGCCATCGATCAACCTCCTTAGTCGCCTCTTACGACATGCCTGGAAGGTCAAAGTGTCACTATTCTTTACTTTCCTCATAATGAGGCTCCGGTAACGCACAGGAGCAAGCATGCTATTTGCTGAAATTTAATGTGTCAGTGGAACAGTGCTAATGTTACAACGGAGACAGATAATAATAAATGAATATTGTTCTGGAGGGAAACTTCTAAGGCGATAGATCAGCGAATCATTTCAAAGGAAAAGATATGTTTGAAGCACTCTGAAAAAAAAATCACAAATAATCAACAGAAAAAAGTAAGAACAATAGACAAACCAGAGGCTGGATCAAATCTGCACTCTTCAATACAGCGCCTTGCCATGAGAAACCTGCACTACAGTACATGGCCAACTAAGCAGCCTAAAAAGTTGCTATTATTGGTAATGTCTTTCATACATGTATACTTGTGATTATATCATAGAGTTACGAACACAGCGCAGGAATAAATTGTATATTATATATTCCTATTTAGACCACTATCTTCCAGATATGGTACGGCTGAATACTAGCGCTCCAGACAAACAGTTATCAGATGAAACAGCACAAATAGTAGTTTCCAGTGGTTTAGACTGGAGACAAATAATAATAAATTAATATTATTATAGAGGGAAACTTCCGAGGCGAGAGATCAGAAAATCATTTCAGGGGAGGAGATATGTTTACAACACTTGAAAACTTGGAAAAAAATTAACAAATAATCAACAGCAGAAAAAAACAAAGAACAGTAGACAACCCGAAGTAGGATCTTACATGTATAGCACCTTGTCATGAGAAACCTGCGCTAGATCATATGGTCAACTAACCAACCTACAAAGTTGCTATTATTGGTGATTTCTTTCTATAGCATAAGGTTACGAACACAACTCTGGAATAAACTGTATTTTAATCTTAATAGGAATGTCTTAATAAAAGTACCGTGGATCCCCTGGTGCTCTGCTGGGCTTGTGCATGTGGGTTAGCATTCTCTTAGGATTTTGTTCTTCTCAGTGTCTCTCTGGGTTGGCCTCTTTTCCTCTTACCTGTTGTTTCCCACATGAAGGCTTTCTTTGCCATTTGGTTATTATCTCTCCTAATCACATGTCCAACATATGACCATCGTCTTTTCTTGATTACTGAAGATATTAGATTACAAGTAGTTAAATTACAGCAGTAAAACAGTATGTGAACAATTTGACTAATTATATAAACAAATCATTTCTTAATTTCAAGAGAGATATTGATGTAGTGTTTTTTTTGTTTTTGTTTTTTATCATGATTTTGACATTGTGCACATATTTTATTAATTAAGAGTGGCTTTTAAAAATAATTTGACTTTATTTTCTATGTATAGTATCTGTAGGACTGGTTAGAACCACAGTTTCAAACAAGAGAGAATCTTACTCATGATTCACATATGTTTTTTTTTTCTGGAAATAATAAAAGTGGCAGTTGTTGGTGGCCAAGTTTGGCAATTTAAAAGTCATTTCTTTCTTAGTTTTATAATTCAATGCTGAAACTGCTAGATTTATTATGCTGTGCTACAATTTATGAGAAAATACAATATTTGTGACTTTTAGTTGAACACATATGACAACATATTATTGTAGCAGGGTTTACCACCTTCTTTGTCATAACTTGATTAATGAGCCTGTCTAGTTTGTTGTCAGGGTGGAAAAGTGTAGTAGTCACTTTGGTAGGTAATGATCACTGATTTTGACACACACAGTCAACTATGAGTCACTGACTGTTTTTAGTTCATACATCTTATGTTGTTTTCTTATATTTTTCCAGTGTCATCAGACACCACACAGGCTGTCAATGTACCATGTTCTAAATCTTTAATCTGGACGGGCATCTCAGTAAGGGATTTGATGGCTGATCTCATTGCCTCTCTTGTCGGTACTCTCATCAGTCTCTCTCTTTAGGTTTGGCTCTTTTTCTTGTTATTTCTTGTTTGAGGACATGCTTTGTGATTCTTAGTTCTAGATCTATCTATCTATCTATCTTTCATTCGCTCGAAGTATTGTCTATATCAGCAATGTCATTTCCTGTATGAATTTTACTGTCTTTTGTAATTCTTGCAGTGGCCCATATAGTTTTGTCTGTAGTGTTGTATCTATGGGCCAATGGATTTTCCTCAGTCTACTATATTCTGTGCAGTCTTGAAGTATGTGTTCAGCAGTCTGGGGCGCCTGTCCACATGTACAAGTAGTTGATGTGCCGATCTTGAATTTTGTATACATGTGACTATGGAGTCGATTGTGTCCTGTTCTGAGGCGTATAATGATAACTTGTTCATATCTATTCATATTATGAAAGGCATCCTGATTTGGGGCTTGTGGTCCTCTGATTGATTTGATTATCTGTTTCTTATGATGGTATGTAACCAGTGTATCTAATTGTGTGCCTGTTGAACCTTCCTTTGCCAACTGATCTGCTTTCTCATTTCCTGGTATTCCACAGTGAGACGGGATCCACTGCAGGACAACCCTGTGGTGCTTGCAGAGTTCAGTCAATAAGGTGTGCAGATGTGGTAATTTTCTGGATTAGTTCTAGATAAATTGTAATCCATTAATTTGTTAACATAATAACACATATAAAGATATAATTGATCATATTCTTATACTGACTTGTTTTCCTTCACCAGATTCAGGTCAATATGGTAGATACAACACTGTCAGGGACAGCAAATGTCCCACATGACATTTCTACACCTGTGGACAATAATAATATTCTCAAGCCATCAAATACTGCAGCACTGAAACAGTTGCAACCAGTTGCAAAAGATTCAAACACAGAGACCTCACATCAGACATGTCCAGTTCTTACTTCTGTCTCAGAATAAGCCGCTGAAATTAGTGAGTTATATTATTCTCTTGTTGTTTTTTTGTATCTCCACAGATTGTGAACACAGAACTCAAATTTATGTGTCTGAAAGCATGAAATTTGCTTCCAAGTATTCTTAATTTGCTCTGTGAAGTTTGAGATGTTGATGAACAGTGAAGGAAGGCGCTCACTTCCTATCCCGAGGTTCAGACACTTCATGGTACCATATGATTTGTACAAATTATGCTTGTGTATTTGGGTGGTGTGTGTAATTGTGGTGTCTGAGAAGTTAGTGCACTTGCTACAGACCAAAATGATCCAATTTAATTTCCCAAATGTGGGAACAATTTTTCTCATACCAAAGTGTTTTCATAATTCACCAAGAAAATGGGTACCAGAGATTTGTTTTGTTTGTTTGTATAGTAGTGTGGTGTGGTGATAATATCACCATTAAATATATAATTGGTCATACAAAAATATGGGCATAAATACCATATTCCTCATTCAAGCAGTGATTCCCAAACTGTTGACACCCATGGCCACTTTCCTCTGCTGTTCATATAACTGTGGCACTCTCATGACAGATGTGATCATAAGTTGGGGAAACTCTGGTTCCCTGATATGATATAAAAAATGATAAATAATGACAGAGTTAACACCATCCTGTAGAAACTCTTCTATCTGCTAAAAAATGTTTTGCCTAAGCAGATGTTGTCATGTTATTATTTCTATCCACTAAGTTATGCGCCTAACAATATCCTCAGTGTGACTCCCCTGACAAGGTTTGGTGGAGCTCCTGGGAGTGATGACACACACTCTGGGAACAACTGTGTTGAGATGTAGAGGGAACCTCTATTTACTTTACTCTAATGAATAGTGTAGTGCTTGTACAATGGTCTCATGACTAAAGAGTAGTGAAAGCATATTTCTTTTTAAAAAACAACAAAAAAAACAATTCTGCTAGTTGGTCCAATAGTTAATAATGAGTATATAGCTCACAGTTAAGAACAAATTATAATTGTTAGTACTACACTGATGGGCCTCAGTGGCTGAGTGATTAGTGTGCTTGCTTCCTGATCAAAAGGGTCTGGGTTCAGTTCCCAGAAATGGCAGATTTGTTTTCAGATCAACAAAACTGTAGGGCTCACCCAGCCTCCATAAATGTGTAACATGGGTATGTTCAGAGTGCAATTATGATGACCCGCAAATAACTCATTAAATAGGTACCAGAGATTTTTCTGGGAAGTTAAAGTAGTGTGGTGTGATACAGACCATATCATCCAAAAAATGTGGAGTGATCATGGAAAAATATGGTCACTAACACCATATGCCTTGCAAGACAGGGGAAGGAATCTTTACTTTTGAAGTAGTACACTGTCTCCTATGCACTACAATGACTTCACAGCATAAGTATGGATCATGACTATTAACTCTTAAACTCCAGGTCAATGTTCATGATGATTATAAAGTATTATTGTCCTAGTATTTATATTGTTTCCTATTAACATGTGTCCATGTTGTGCAACATTCTCTTTTTCATTTGATTGATGTTTTGACAATTATCACTTAGAAGCTAAATGCACAAATGCAAGCAAGGCATCTCTTTCTTAGATTGTATCACAAATAAAAACATTTGTAAAAAAGATAAAAACAAGCTCTCAGAGTACATGATAATCATTTAACTGTTGTAAAGAAGTGCAAAATGAAATGGTTTTGCTGCATATTTCGATTGTCAGATTTAGCATAGATCTTTCTGCAGGAAACTGTGAAAGAACGGAGAAGAGGTAAGAGGTAGGCAGAGAAAGAGATGGGAATGTAACATCAAAGGATGGATAGACTTTGACTTTACAGAGTCCTAAAAAAAATAAAATGACTAAAGATAGAAAAAAACATAGAAGGGTGACTTAAGTCTGTCTGTGGTACCCCAAAAACCCAGGGTTATGAGAAGAAGAAATGTCAAATCATATGTTGAGCTTTTATGTAAACTACTTCCAACATTAGAATGGAAGTTGAGGCAGTGACGACTACTGCTACCATTGCTGCTACTGATGCTGTTGCTCTGCTGTGTGAGATCATTTTCCAAAAAAAGCAGCTTTTGTATCAGACTTTCAGTTTATGCTTTATAGAGTTCAGAATTGTGGTTCCTTCATAAATAAGTAGGCCATTTAGAGACCTCAGGCTCAAGGCTGCCTGCAGATATTTCCTGCCAGACGTATTCTAATTTTTTTTTTTATTGTTGAGGGTTTTGACATAGCAGCTGAGTGAGTGAGATGTTTTTTTCCTGTATAATTTGCCTAGGCAGTGTCAGTTTTAGCCTACTCTTTTTAATTTCCATCTGTCAACGGTTCTTTAAAGTGCGCACAATGTACATGGGACCTCCATTTTTTGTGTGCTTTATCCAAGATACTAGACATCAGATCTCACTACTCAGAGAGGGCTAGACATCAGATCTCACTACTCAGAGAGGGCTAGACATCAGATCTCACTACTCAGAGAGGGCTAGACATCAGATCTCACTACTCAGAGAGGGCTAGACATCAGATCTCACTACTCAGAGAGGGCTAGACATCAGATCTCACTACTCAGAGACCAAGGGTAAAGCCATGAAGAAACCATGGATTTGAAGTGGAAAAAATCCTACTGTTTTTGGTTTGATTTGAACGCAGGACCTTCTTATGCAGAGGCCAACATCTTACCTCTAGACCACCCAGTCCCCTCCTTCTTGTATGTATATAGTATATTAATTAAACTCTCAAAATATTTTAAGCAAGACATACATGCTTTAGTCTGAGCTATGTGACATTTTGTATAGCTCTTTTTCCTTGCAGTTTTACTGTTGTGTCTTACAGACATGCTGAATAAATACTTTCTTTGTAGCACACAAGATTATCAGACACGTTACATCTTTCATTATTGTTTACATTCATTATAACAAATTCTGGTTGGTTTTTGTACCATATGTAACCAGAATATAGGTCAACATTGCGATGCCAGGTATTATGGCTGTACTCAAGTTGTATCCACAGTTTGTACATATATTTGTATTCTCAGCTTTCAATCATTATTAAACTTTGTGAATTGATAATTGTCAGAGAAGTTCTTCGGTGCAAAACTATGTTCATTTTATTTTCTCTGTATTTTCAAACTGGCAGGGTTTATGTGTTGTGAACAACTGTAGCTGGTTTTTTGGTAATTTTTGTGTGGTTTTTATTGATAGCATTTCTTCTCTGTATTTTAGTATGGCCCTAGTGATCAGAGAGAATGGTGGTGTAACATATTTTGTTGTCCGTAAACATAAGATCTCAGGTTTCATCATTGTTAGTGACATTTATGTGAATTTTGACTGTTAATGCTCAAATAGGAAAAGTGTTGGATTCAAGAGAGTTGTGTTTTTACAGAAGAATAGAATTCCATGTATGACTAAGGAGTCTGGTGATTTTGTTTTTGTAACAGGTCGGTGGAGAAAGATCAACTTAAAAGAAACTCATCAGGGACAATCATTATTTTTTGCTCATGCTTTTACTTGAAGCATTGAAAACAGAAAAAAATTTTGAGAATGGTTTGGTAAAGATTATATCTTAGAGAGTCTGACATCATGTATAGGGAGGAACTCAACAGAGCTGGCGAACATCACAAAGTACAAGAGGTGGCAGCTATTACCCACACTAGTTGGCATGCCACATGATAGTGATATGACATAAATAATTCCATGTTTATTTTAACTGAGATGTGCCCCAGATGTGGATTATATCTCAGTGATATTTCCATGCATTCAAATTGATATTTATGTATGCTAATTTAATAAACTGGTTTTCAATTTACTGCTTCTTTCTTTGATACATATTTTTTGACTGCATATAAAATTTGAAAATAAATGTCTAAAGAAAATACTTTGTATAGCTTGGAACGAATTCAAAACAAACGAAGAAATTAGAGAAATCGCCAATCAACCCCGAATATCAATAATCAAGAAAAGACATTGGACATATGATAAGAGATAATAACTGAATACCAAAGCAAGCCGTCTTGTGGGAAACAACAGGTAGGAGGAAAAGATGCTGATCCAGAGAGAGACACTGAGAAGAACATTAATCAGAGAAGCAAAAGCAACAGGAATCAGCTCCCTCAATGAGATTGAGTTGCTTGCACAGAACAGAAACAAATGGTGAGATTTGATAAAAGATCTTTGCAAGGATTGAGACTGCTAGAAAGAACATATAGAAAAAGAGAAAGAATATCTGGGTCTATGCCCTATGGGTCAGAACGGCTCGAAAGGCCATAGATAGATATGTAATTTTATGAGAGTCATTAATATATTTGCTACAAAGGGGTTTAATATGATGTGATTTATGATGTAAAAATTTAGACTTAGCTGTGGTAGAAATGAATCTGTCCGCTCACAGTGAGAGAAAGCTGGTTGAATGCCACAGTCTAGATAGGTGGATTGGTATTCTGAGCTCCCTATTAACAAGTATATGCCAAACATATATAGGCTGTAATACTTATGCTGTTGGTACACAACAAACAACAATTACAACATGAGTAGCATTTTCTTGTAGTCTAGATTAAAGACAAAAATAGGAAATACAAGAATATTTATTTGTGGAGAAAATGTGAGGCTAGAGACAGAGATTAGACCTGAACATGAGTATTTTTACTGTAATTGGGGAAATCCACACAGTTCTCTGAAAACAGTCATCACCAAGTACCATGGCTGTTGGCAAATTTGATCATATCACTACACAACTTTCTATCTCTGCATCTGTTTAGTAGTTCTATTGTTGACATCCTACTAAACCACTTTCTTAAACTATCTTAAATCTATTCTCTCTGCTTCTCTTTGTTTCTTCTTCCTTGATTTTTCCTGTTGTCACAATATATTCCAATTGTTCCCTTTTCATCATCGAGTGCCGTCTCCCCATCGAAGGTTGGCTACCAAGGAGCACCATTCACTTCTGTCTCTTGCTTTGATGGTGCAGGTTATCATAGACTCACTTGTCCATATTTTGATGTTGCTCATCCCTTTTCCTCTTTTACCTTGTATTTTTCCTTCCAATATTACTTTTAGTAGGCTACTATATCTTTTAACATGTTCCAGAAATCTCATTTGTCTTGTTTGAATTGTGTTTAATAACTTTTTCATAAAATGGATGATTGTTTTACTCTTGATGTTATAAATTAGCTTTCTTTTTTGTTTTGGCTCATTTTAGAACGTGTTCATTATTTGTTGTGAGCTGCCCCATGGTATTCTCTATATTCTTCTATAAAACCACATTTCTGTGACATTGAAACGATTTTCTTATTGATTGTCCAAGATTTGCATCCATATTCCAAGACTGGCTCCACTTAAACGTTGAACTCTTTCTTTAACTTTGAAAGAAATGGATTGCATGTTTTCCTCATTCTTTAGAATGCTCTCTTTGCCTGAGCTATTCTGGTGTTTGAATTCACTGACCAGTTTTAATAGTTTCATCTACTTTAATTGTGAATTTAGGAGATGATTTTTGTGTGTAGCAGCTATTGCTTCTGTTTTTTTTTTTTTGCTGTTGGGGTTAAGTCCTTTTTTTAAAACTTTCCATCACTATAATGTCAATCATCTCTGTGTACTCCATTTTCACACTCGTAGTGTCACCGGCATACCTCAGATTGTCTGTTATACAATCATCGTCAAGTATCGTGCCTGCTGGCGTAGGTGATCATGTCTCTCCACAACTTTCGATCTCGACAGTTATTTATCATTTCTGTTGTTGACCTTCTGTCAAGCCATTCTCTTAAGCTGTCTGGTATCTTTTCTCTTTGCTTCCCTCTATCTCTTTGTCCCTCAATTTTTCCAATTGTTGCAATGTATTCCAGCTGTTCTCTTCTCATTACATGGCTAAAAAAATTATGATTGTTTCTTCCTGATATTGGAAATCAGCTCTCTTTTTGCTTTGACCTCTATCAGAACGTTTTCATTACTCTTCTTAGCTGTCCATGGTATTCTCAACATTCTTCAATATTTTGTACAATAGGCAGCTCAAGTCAAGATTTCAACCCATGCCATTTATTTGACACAATACCTTGTCACTAGAGATATTTGCGCTAATGAAAACTGCCAGCTCATCCCCTCCTCAATTTTTTTTTTCCCTTGAAGAGGTAATTTTGCTAGCAGGTCATGTGTGCACGTCCCACAAGACTAGACAGTAAAGTCAACACCAGCTCAGAAATCATATTTATGGAGACAATGTCTGGTTATCAAGTACGAAGATCACTCAACAAGTTCTGCACTTCACAAAGAAATTGTTATTATGGCAGCAAAGAATGTCATGTATCGTTATAATGACACACTATGGGTTGAAATCTTTTGTGTGTACATGGCATGCACAGGGTACTGTGTGAAAGAGAAATTGGTGGGAAACTGATACAGTAAAATCTGGTTTTAACAAAATCCTCGCGACCATCAAAATATTGTTATAACCATATCTCGTTATATCCAATTTATATTTAATAATAAGGGAATGTACTGTGTAAACAAAGAAATAGCTCTCAAACATGTTAAATGTGGATGAGCTGAGCAATTGTCCACAATAAGTGTGATACTTCATCTCAGCACCAATAATTTCCTGTCCAGCTTGGGCATCCATTGTTTGACTCTGTCATCCATGATTTTTTTTTTTACTCTGTTCTGTTCTTATATTTTATAAACAATATGGCTTCTCAAGTTTCCCTACTATGAACAGGAGAATCTTGCCATCATTCATGTTGGCAGCGATCAAAATAGAAATGCTCTCTTTTATAATCTTGTAACCACTGCACTCATCTTTTTTTTTTCTGTGAGTGTGCTGTTTGGGACACTTATAAAAGAGACGTATTATATATTTTGGTTCAAATTGTTTACGAATTTTTTAAAGTTTTCTTTTGCTTTCACTTATCGATTATTTCTTTTGAAACCGACTCAGCCACACTGCAGACTACTTTCATTGCAATTCCTTGGATTTTGCATTTTGCCAAATTTTAATCGGTTCAATCAACCCATACTAAGGTTGAGGTTGATGTGATCTAGACTCTGAGCTGGTTCCTTTACAATAAGGAAAGATCCAGAAAGCAGTGGTATTCTTGCTCCTGGTTTGTTGTAACCTTGTATACAAAGAACGACCAACGTCTTCATAATGAACTTTCTAATTGTCTTTCTGTTCTGCTCAAAAGCACCGCTTGTAAATGCCGACAAAATATTGTTTCTGTCCTTCATTATTTTATATAGTGTGTTGATGAGTTATCATTTTCCCTGCATAATTCGGATTTTCATTTTAACTTTTTGTCCTCTTTCTCAATGAACATCACTTTCATCTCAACTGATATGCACTTTGCATTTGTTGCCAGTATGGAAGCCGTCGCGATGGCCAATTTAATGACTTGCAAATTTATTTGAACACTCATGTTGATGTGTGCCAATACCCAGCCTTTATGATGAAAGCGCCTATTGGCCACTGACTTACCTCAGTAATACAAATCTCAGTCATTTCTCCAACAGCAGCCACAACTATTACTGCTTTGTTTCCCCAAACCATGCCTCATCCACTGCCATGTGCAACTAGACTTTACTAGTCTTGCTAACCCTGCGTGGCCGTAGATTTCACATGGACATTAAAAGTGCACAACGGTAATATGTTTTTTTTCGGCTAGGCAAATTTCACAAAATGCGTTATAACCAATTTTTGCAGGCAGGGTAAAGGCGTTATAAAAGTTTATATATATATATATATCTTCTTTTCTACCTTCAGCTTCCTGTGGAGCATTGGTCTTCAGCAAACACTTTCCAAGTTGTTCTGTTTCTTGCCATTCTTTTAAGATCTTTCCATGTCTTCCCCATCATCTTCATCTCTGCTTCTATCTGTCTTCTCCAAGAATTCCTTGGTCTTCCTCTTTATCTTTTTCCCTGGGGATTCCAAAAAGGGCCTGTTGTGTAATACTCTCAGTTGACTTCCATAGTGTGTGTCCTACCCAGCGCCATCGTCTTCGCTGTATCTCTTTATCCACTAGTATTTGACTGCTACATTTCCATAATTCTATGTTAGTGATTTTGTTTTTGTTGATTAAGACTGACTTAACATTGGAGTTGACAATTTTTATTTTTGTATTTAACCTAATTTCTTTGGACTTCCATATGTTTGCCAGTGCAACAAATGCTCCTCTTGCTTTTGATATCCTTATTTTGGTATTATTTTCTGTTCCGATCTCTTTATCTATATTACTGCCCAGATATATGTAAGATTGTACGTCTAGTAGAGGTATTTCTCCTATTTTTATTTGGTAATTGCCAACTGCATTAATTCTCATAATTTTAGTCTTATCTCTATTTATTTTCACTCCCATCTGTTGTGATCTCTCATCAAGTATGCACATTTTATCCTGCATCTGTTGATGGCTGTGTGATAGGAGCGCTATATCATCAGCAAAGTCTAAATCATCAATTTGCTTGGTCAGTGACTACAGGATTACATTTCTATTGTTTTGAGTTCTTTTCATAATCCAATCTATGGTCAGTAGAAAGAGAAATGGAGATAAAAGGCATCCCTGCATTACTCCTGTTCTTATTTCAAATGCCTCTGTAAGCTACCCTTCATGCACCACACTACATTTAATTCCTTCATACATTGTTCTTATCAGATTAATAAACTTTGTGGGGATTCCTAAGTGACTCAGCAACTTCCAAAGCATTCCTCAGTCTAAACTATCAAATGCCTTTCCGTAATCTATGAATCCAAAATAAAGTGGGGACCGTAGTTCTAAACTTTGTTCAACTATTATACGTAGAGTAGTTATTTGATCAGCACATGATCTGTTCTTCCTAAAATCTGCTTGTTCATCTCTCAAATGTTTCTCTATGGCCTCTTTTAGTCTCCAGAATGATGCTGTTTAATATTTTTCCTGATAGTAGCATAATTCCCCTATAATTTGTGCACTCCTGTAAACTTCCTTTCTTTGGTAGTTTGATCATATAACCTTCTCTCCAGTCTTTAGGTATTTCTTCCCTCTCCCAAATTTTATCCAATAGATTATGTAGCATCTTGGTAGAGGTGATAATATCTGCTTTGATGGCTTCCGAAGGAATTTCATCTGGTCCTGTGGCTTTACCATTTTTTAAAAGCTTGATGGCTTTCATTATTTCTTCCTTATTTGGTTTTCCACAGTTAACGTGTAACTCTTCTTCTGCTGGTAGTATCATCATCGAGTGCCGTCTCCGCAATGAAGGTTGGCTACCATGGAGCACCATTCTGCTCTTTCACTTGCTTTGATGGTGCAGGTTGTCATAGGCTGATTTGTCCATCTTTTGATGTTACTCGTCCATGTTAGTCTTGGTCTGCCTCTGCCTCTTTTACCTTGTATTTTCCCCTCCAGAATTACTTTTAGTAGGTTGTTGTGTCTATTAACATGGCCCACAAATCGCATTTGTCTTGTTTGAATTGTGTTTAGTAGTTCTCTGTTCATTTTTAGTTGTTTTAAGACTTCGTTGTTTGTTTTCTTTTCCTTCCATCCAATTTTACCTATTCTTCTATATATCCACATTTGAAAGGCTTCAATTCTCTGTTATCTTTTCTTGTGTAATGTCCATGTTTCTGCTTCATATAGGAATATTGAGAAGATGTAACATTTTGCTATTCTTAGTTTTAGCCCTGGTGTTATTTGTTTTGATGTTAGTATGTTCTTCATGGCATTAAAATTACTTTTTGCCATTCCTATTCTTTTGTTTATTTCAGTTGTACATTTTCCATCACTGGTTATAGTATGTCCAAGGTAGTTGTAGTTCTGAACTGTCTCCAGGTCTATTCCTTCAATTTTGATATCCATTTGTGAGTTTTGAGTATTTTCTTTGTTTATGATCATAGTTTTAGTCTTTTTGATATTCATATCTAGTCCATATTTTTTGCTTATCATGTTTATTTCATTAAGTAATTGTTGTAGATCTTTAGAATTTTCTGCTAGTAGTACAATATCGTCAGCATATCTTAGGTTATTGATTATCTTTCCATAATTTGTAGGCCTGGCATCTCTATGATGTTTTTAAAGATTTGCTCAGTGTATAGATTGAACAAGCTTGGTGATAGGATGCATCCCTGTCTTACTCCTCTTTTTATATCAATGGGTGTAGAGGCTGGTAGTATATCTGGAGGATTATTTGAGTCGGGTCTGTTCAAAAGTTCTTTAAAGTGCTCTTTCCATCTCTCCATTTGTTGCCTTATATTACTAAGCAGATTTACTTTCTTATCTCTAATAAAGGCATTGATCTGTTTGTATGTACCACTTAATTTCTTTGTGCTGTTGTACATTTCTTTCATGTTCCCTTTATTTGCTGCTTCCTCTGCCTCTTTAGCTAGTTCATCTATATATTTCCTCTTATCCCTTTTAATACATCTTCTTACTTCTTTGTTCACCTCTGTGTAAGCTTCCTGTGCTTTGGCTTTATTACTTCTCGTTTTGCCTTTATTTATGTCTGCCTTTTTATTTTTTATTTCTTTAATTTTATCCAGGGTTTCTGCTGTCATCCATGCCTTATTCTGGTGTTCTCTTTTCTCCAGCGTTTCTTCGCATGTCTCTTTCCATATATCCTTTACCTGTTTCCAATTATCTTCTATATTTACTGTATTTTCTAGTTGTTGCAGGACTTGGTATTTGTTTGATATTGTGACTGCAAATTTGTCTTTAATTCCTTGTGCTTTAAGAAACCCTAAATTGAAATACATTTATTTTTAATTTAAGTGTAAGTTTGGCTAGCAGAAGATGATGATCTGAAGCCGCATCTGCTCTTCTATATACTTTTACATCCTGTAAGGATGACTTTAACTTATTATTAATACATATGTGGTCTATTTGATTCTCCGTTCTATGATCTGGTAACACCCGTGTAGCTTTATGCATTCTTTTATGTTGGAATATTGTTCTTCCTAGGCTTATTTGATTAAGAGCACAAAAGTTGTTCTCTGTTGTCCGATCCTACTTTTGCATTTAGATCTCCCATCAAGATTATAATATCCTTGGCTTGTCTTTCATCCATCTGACATTGCAACTGTTTATAGAATTCATCTTTAACTAAATCTTCCTTTTCATTGGTTGGTGCGTAGCATTGTATAATGTGTATTTTTATTTCGTTTTTTGTTGTTTTAAATGTTGCTCTCATTAGTCTTGGCCCTACTGCTCCCACTTCTATCAATGTCTAATGTGCATTCCTTGATAATATTATAGCTACACCTTCACTATGTTGTGCTCCAGGTTCCTGGTGTCCTGATGATACAATCATATATATATATAAAATAAATAAGACAAAATTTGAAAATTAAAAAAATTCTTGTTATAGGATTGTCGCTATAACCGATAGCGATAGCGCTATAACTGGATTCTGCTGTACCATTGTGTATCAAGCGATGTACGAACAAAACAGACACTCCCTGCCAAGCAGTTCGGCAATGCAAATTCATCATGAGACTTTTTTTTATGTGATGTGGAAGCCTGCCCTACTCATAGGAAATGTCACATTCAATGACAAGACAAGGACGTTCAGATGAGCCAAGAAGTAGCAGACTATCCATTGCGGATGATTCAAGCACGGTTTCAAGAGTGGCGGCCCTAGTCCTATTAAATAGTTGCCTAACCATCGAGCGAGAATGATTTCAAATAGAATCAGCTTCACGTGTCAAAGATGTCCGCCTGAGGTGTTCTCGTGTCGTTCTAAAATAAGCCTCAGCAGCTACACACATGTTGGACATTAGCAGCGCTGACGAGTGTAGATTTTGTTCATAGACTGGTTACTGTGGACGAATGTTGGGTGTACTTTTGTTACCCAGAGGCTTAAAAAGAGTAGATCTTATATCTAGCCCGTTCGGAAAACGACAAAAAACAAACAAACCAAAAACATGAGGAAGAGTCCTTGGTATTTGGAAATAAAAAAACTTGGACGAAAAAGGGCCGATGTCTGGATAGCATTGATGGGGAGGAATCTACCCCAAACCTGAAAATTCTCGACGATAAAGAATGAAAGTTCATCGGAAGTCGAATAATATCTGCCTGGATGGCGAGGGACACATGAGCACACGACGACTGGTGTGAAATAAAAGGTAAAAAATAAGATATTCACAAAAAAATTCATTCTCTCAGGACTTCACCACGCTAGCTCATGACGTTATCGTTTTTTTTTTACAGTAATGTAGGTATTCTCTTCTGCGATCATGACGTCATCGTTCTTGTTCAGCAATGTAGGTAGTCTTCTGCGATCATGACGTCATCGTTCTTGTTCAGCAATGTAGGTATCCTCTTCTGCGATCATGACTTCATTCAGACTAGGACTCTGGACTCTCTTATGAAGAAAGCTGTCTGTTTCGGTGATTCGGTTGTCCCGTAGAGTTTCACCTCCAGGGAGGTGAGTGTGAGCCATATTGTCCTCCTCAGGTCTGTGTACTGGGGACAATCCTGTAGAACATGTTTTGTTGCCATGCTATCCAGAGTACAGTGGCATTGGCTGGTAGCTCATAGTTTGAATTTGGTGAATATGTGGTTTCTCATTCTGTTGTGGCCAGTGCATAGGCGAAGTATGATGACTTGATCCCTCCTTGATAGTTGGAGGTATCCGTCCCTCTCGCTATACGTTGCATGTTCTTGTTTCCATTTTTCATGGTACTTGCCTTTGATGATGGATTTGATTTAATCGCAGGTGACGAGATGGTTCCTTTGAGGTAATCGCCCTCTCTTAGCCAGTTTGTCTGTGTATTCGCGTCCTTGTATATTTCAGTGTGATGGTATCCACTGGATGACCACTCTGGAAGTTATTGCATAATTTGTCTAGGGTTGTTCTCAAGTCTTCTTTTTCGCTGTTCCTGGAGGTTTTTTTTAGAGCTGTTAGGACTGACAGTGCGTTGGTTAGTATCAATAACATCTCATGCACATTATTTGTATGCTGAATAGCCAGTTTTGCAGCGTCTTTGAGGGCTTCAGTTTCTGCTTTATAGTTGTTTGAGAATTTCCCAGTAGCTATTGATTTGGTAATCTCTTACTGGTTATTCAGCCTCAAGAACACACCTCCTCCTCCATTTCTGGTGGTGTTTGTAGCACAGCCATCCGTGTATATGTGAGACCAGGAGTCCTGTGGATAATTGTCGTCTATATGTTTTTGTACTATGTGCTATCTCTCTGTGTCTGTTTAGGTGCCTTTTTTTATTATACATATTATGTCTTCCTTAAGTTCTGGTATTTTTTATTTCCCGTGGGGAGTCATACACGATGGACGTATGGGTTTTGGCGTTGTTTGGGACAGTACTGGATCTCTAGTTGTTAATTTTTTGGAGATTGCAGCGAAGTTGCTCCTCTTTAGTCTTCCTTTTCCGAAGCTGGTTATTCTTTGGTGCATGGGATAGTTAGGGAGCCTTTTGTATTTCTCCACATGTTGCATAGCTTTAGTTTTCCGTCTATATATTCCAAAGGTTGTAGGCCTGTTAATGTTTCTTGAGTCTTTATAGGTGTAGATGTCATAGCACTAGTGATGGTACGGGCAGCCTGGTTTTATGTTCTGTTAATTTAGCTAAGCTGTGATTTGGAAGCTGTAGCCAATGCCTCCAGGACTGGTCTTACTCTTCCTACGTATAGTCGTTTCAAGATATTGCTGTCTCCTCTCCAGTCCGTTCCTGCTAATTTCTTCATAATATCTGTTCGTTTTCTTGCTCGTTTGTTTGTTTTGTCGATCTGATTTATCCAAGTCAATCTGCGATCCATGGGGACGCCAATACATGTTAGGTTTTGATCAATAGGAAGTGTTTGGTCTTTTATCTTCAAAGTTGCAGAGAGTGTGTTTCTTGATAGGTTGAAAATTGTGTATGTATTTTTTTTTCATGAATGGGTAGCAGCCAGGTGTTCGTCCACCTTTCAAGTTTCCCTAGGGCATCTTGTATTCTGGAGCTGGCCATTGACATTAGATTCTTCTCGTGCCCATATCGTCAGGTCGTCTGCGTACATTGCTGAGTGTTTTCAGGGTGGACTGTCCTCTACAATGTCATTTATTAAGATTAGAAAAAGTGTCGGGGATAGTACTTCGTCTTACGGAAGACCGTATTTCGATTTTGGTTTTCTTACTTATTTGACCTAATACTTGTACTTTGATCGTTCTGTTTTGTAGGTATTAAGATATCCAGTTAAATAAACGGCCTCGGATACAAAGTCTGAGAAGCTTGTTCTTTAATCCTTCTTTGTGTTAATCTGAACGGTTATAGGGAAGACAATCAGAACTGGTTCAATCTAAGATGTTGCGTATACCACCGAGTAGTTTCGTTCTCTCCTTCTTTCTCCACTTCCTCGGTTACCCGTTCGGAGCCGAGGGAGATACACAACTAATGGTTTCGCTCTTTTGGCGGCCTCACTCATTGTCAGTTGATGTTGTTGCAGCGTTTCTTTGATGTTGTCTGTCCATCTAGGTCTGCCTTTTGCTCGTCTCCTTTTCCTCTTTTCCTGAATACATGCTATTATGGTAAGGAATCACACGGCATTCTTGCTAGATGGGGAGACCAGTTTATTTGTTGTTTATGTATGTAGCTCAAGATTTGCTCAATATCTCAATACTCTTTCTCTTATAATATCATTTCTGATTCTGTCTTTTCAGGTTACTCCAAGCGCTTTTCTCAGACATCCCATCTCCGTGGTGACAAGTTCTCTTTTCTGCTTAAACATAATACAGAGCTGCGATAGCTCGGTTAGTGAACTGGACTACAAAGGACAAGGGTAGGGTTCGATCCCAACCGACGGCTTCCGGGTTCACCCAGCCTTAAATGGGTACCGGATTTTTTTCTGGGAAAGTAAAGCAGCACGGGCGTAATACCGACCACATTATCCCAAAAATCATGTGCTGAGGGTCTGTAAAATATATGGTCACTAACACCATATTTCCCTATACGCCACTCGGCGTGACGGGGGTACTTTACTTTTTTTACACATAATATATGACCATTTTTGGCATGGTAACATAATGTTGGAATGAATATACTCTGTGTAAGATACAGTATTGGTCAACTATAATAGCCACTAAAACTGTCAACATAACTCCGACAGCATGGTTAACAAACTAGCACACACAGACACTACTACATCACTCCATCCGCTAATAAATGTACAATTAACGATTGTCGTGTCCATTGGGAAGGGAAATAATCCAATTTTATCATGGTAATAATTCATTTGTTTCCCTTGTCAACACAAAAACGTTGCATATCTTTAATATTCTGAGTCATTGTTCACAAAATTCAATAAATTTCCTCTTAAAGTTTTTTGCTTTCTTTTTCTAAAGAAACTCATGCCAGCATGCACAAACACCCACCCATATACATATATTCACATGCGCGCGCGTAATCTCTCTTCGCTACGTACACACTCACTCACATACACACACGCGCGCGCGTATGTGTGTCAAATTATTACATAAGAAGCATGCTCTTTGCGAAGCAGAAATTGAATTCAGAATAGTAACGGATAAAAAAAAAACACAGCACATTAAAAAAAACCCCATAAATTGGAAGCACAAAATGACATCTAAATTTCCAATGTGAATAAAAAAATAAGTGGAAGATCGAGCGATGTTTGGTGTAGAGATTTAAAAGCATATATTTTTTTTTTTGTTGGGGGGGGGGGGGAACACACACACGAGAGAGAGAGATAGATAGATAGATAGATAGATAGATAGATAGATAGATAGATAGATAGATAGATAGATAGATAGATAGATAAATACATAGATAGATAGATAGAGAGAGAGAGAGAGAGAGAGAGAGAGAGAGAGAGAGAGAGAAGAAATACGGATAGAGGAGGGGAAGACTAGCAGAAGACTGCAAGTTGTAAATTGTTGACGTAAAAGTTGAGCTTCATAACGAGTCTCGACAATGATCGAAAATTCACAAGAAAAACAAAGAAAAGATAATCGGCATGAATATACCAGATGTCTACTACACGACTTGTAAGATGGATTACAAAATAAATAAGTTGAAATATGGAGAGCTTTAGTGATATGGTTTAGTTGCAGGATACGCAAAGTGAAATAGACAGAGAAAAGATCAAATGAAAATAAATTAATTAAAAATACAATAGATAAAGTTAACAAACAAACAAAACAAAAAACAGTGCAAATGCTCTTTATCTATTTATAACGATACTTGAGTTTATACAAACTTGAGTTTTGATCGCAGTAGGAGGATTGAAGGGTCACTTTCCTTCTTTCCTTCCTTAATTCCTTCCTTCCTTCCCATAACCATTATAATCGTAGGGGGAAACACCTAATGGCTTCATCCAGATTACGTCATTTCTGCGTTTCCAATTGCTTTGTGTGAGTATACAGCGTTAAGATTTGTCCATTCTTTCCAGTTGCTTTGTGTGAGTATACAGCGTTAAGACTAATCCATTCTTTCCATTTGCTTTGTGTGAGTATACAGCGTTAAGACTAATCCATTCTTTCCATTTGCTTTGTGTGAGTATACAGCGTTAAGACTAGTCCATTCTTTCCATTTGCTTTGTGTGAGTATACGGCGTTAAGACTTGTCCATTCTTTCCATTTGCTTTGTGTGAGTATACAGCGTTAAGACTAGTCCATTCTTTCCATTTGCTTTGTGTGAGTATACAGCGTTAAGACTAGTCCATTCTTTCCATTTGCTTTGTGTGAGTATACAGCGTTAAGACTAGTCCATTCTTTCCATTTGCTTTGTGTGAGTATACAGCGTTAAGACTAGTCCATTCTTTCCATTTGCTTTGTGTGAGTATACAGCGTTAAGACTAATCCATTCTTTCCATTTGCTTTGTGTGAATATACAGCGTTAAGACTAGTCCATTCTTTCCATTTGCTTTGTGTGAGTATACAGCGTTAAGACTAGTCCATTCTTTCCATTTGCTTTGTGTGAGTATACAGCGTTAAGACTAGTCCATTCTTTCCATTTCCACATTTTCTTGACATACTCCCCACTCCCTACAAGATGGACGAAAGGAATATGTAACCACCGCACGTGTAATTGTTTTCTTTTTTTTTCTTCGCGGTGGTAAGTCAGTCTTCGTAATGATCCATGTGGTACTTGATACTTTTATTTGACTTGTAATGTGTAACATGATCCGGGGGTGGTAAGGCTGCAGAGATTATCTAAAACAAAATACAAGGACAAATGAAATAAGGCATGATGGGAATTTTGCTGCTACTCTAACTTTTAGAAGATCGGCGTTGAATAGAGAGAGAGAGAAGGAGGGATAGAGAGAGAGAGAGAAAAAAAAGAAAGAGATATTGAAGGAGGGAAGGAGAGAGGGAGGGAAAGAGAAAGAGACGGTGGGAGAGAGAGAGAGGTGAGAACGAGGAAGAGAGAGATATAAAAAGAGAGGGGGAGAGAGTGTGAAGGAGAGAGAATGTGAAAGCGAGAGAGTGGGAAGGAGAGAAAGAAAGAGGAAGAGTGGAAGGGAGAGACAAAAGGGGGAGAGAGTAAGAGGAGGAGTACCACGGAGCGTCATTTATTCATTGGGTGCTCACTCCACATCGAATGTTGGCTACCACGGGACGCCACTCTTGTCTTTTGTTTTGATGGTGCACGTTGTTATAGGTTCACCTGTCCGCCTCTTGATGTTATAAGTCCACTTTAGTCTTGGTCTGCCCCTGCCTCGTCTACTTTGTACCTTCCATTCAAAGATGACTTCTAGAAAAATGCGAAGCTGCAGTAAAGCTGAATGCGAGGAAAAATTGAAAAAAGAAGAGAAAAAAAGAAGAAAGAAAAGAAAGAAGAGAAAGAAAAGAAGAAAGACGAGAAAGAAAGGAAGAAAAGAAAAGAAAAGAAGAGAAAGAAAAAAGAAAACAAAAAAAGAAGAAAAATGGTATGTTAGAAGTTTTACGTAAAGCTTCTAACATACCATTTTTGTTTTTTTTTTTTTTCAATTTTTCCTCGTTTATGGAGAGATGTGATTATTTACACCAGCAGGCACATACTTGATGGTGATGCTCATTTTTCTGTTTGGGGTCTCTGTGACGTTTATCTCTGGTGCTATAAATTATGGTTTAGTTTTGTTTATATTTGTCCGCACGCTAGGCCTCTCCCTTCCCTCACCGCCCCCCCCCCCTTATGACTATACACAATAAATACTTTGTGGTCACACGAAGATCGGGTAAACAGCCTAACATCATGGGTATATGAAAATCAGGGACGCAGTCCAATACCATGCGTCACGCGAAGATCTGGTGGACAGCCCAATACCATGCGTCACGCGAAAGATCTGGTAGACAGCCCAATACAACGCGTCACGCGAAGATCTGGTAGACATCCCAATACTATGCGTCACACGAAGATCGGGGAGACAGCCAATACTATGCGTCGCACGAAGATCGGGGAGACAGTCCAATACTATGCGTCACACGAAGATCGGGAGACAGCCCAATACTATGCGTCACACGAAGATCGGGGAGGCAGTCCAATACCATGGGCACACGAAGATCGGGGAGACAGCCAATACCATGGGCACACGAAGATCGGGGAGACAGCCCAATACCATGGGCACACGAAGATCGGGGAGACAGTCCAATACCATGGGCACACGAAGATCGGGGAGACAGTCCAATACCATGGGCACACGAAGATCGGGGAGACAGCCCAATACCATGGGCACACGAAGATCGGGGAGACAGTCAATACCATGGGCACACGAAGATCGGGGAGACAGTCCAATACCATGGGCACACGAAGATCGGGGAGACAGTCCAATACTATGCGTCACACGAAGATCGGGGAGACAGTCCAATACCATGGGCACACGAAGATCAGGGAGACAGTCCAATACCATGGGCACACGAAGATCGGGGAGACAGCCCAATACCATGGGCACACGAAGATCGGGGAGACAGTCCAATACTATGCGTCACACGAAGATCGGGGAGACAGCCAATACTATGCGTCACACGAAGATCAGGGAGACAGTCCAATACCAGGAGCACACAAAGACAATGTGTTTGACAGCAACAGAGCTGGAAGCTGTTAGCGACTCATCTGTGATGGCTTGCGCCAGGATCAGGGAACCAGAACCACCCAGACCCTACTCCACCTCTTCGTGGTGCCGCTTGAAACAGACTAACCAGTCTTGTCTGGCCAAGCGAGTAGGGAATAAGGACCGAAGAAGGAAGGTAACTCGGTTACCAAAAATGCCGTGCTGTAGTCGGATGTATTGACCAAAATTGGACAAAAAACGCAACAAAAAAAACCCACAACACGACGTATCAACGCCGACTTAACACCCTTTTAAGGATGGATGATGAAGAGCTCTATCAATTCCTTTTGACGTCATCGGTTGAACGTCAGAAAGTGAAAGAAAGAATGTATCATGCCTGGACTACACGTAATAAAACAGTTCATAGTAACACGAAGATTGAGGAGGCAATCCATACTATAGTGAAGCAAGAGCAGCACAATAGTTCTGAAGGAATATCCTCTAAAAGGAAGGGAATAATAAAAGCTGACAGTGCGAGTAGCTTGTAAGTTCGGTACGATTTTGTTTTAAAAGAAGCAACTTTGACTACTTGCAAACTGATTACTGCTGCCTTGTAGGATGGTTCTGAAAATCAAAGATATAAAAGTAGCTCAAATAAATGTGTGTTTAGAGGGTGGGTTAGACCAAAAGGTGCTAAAACTGTCCGGCACAACTCAACTGTGCCACAGTTCAGCACACGCAACTCAACTGTGCCACAGTGCAGCACACGCAACTCAACTGTGTCACAGTGCAGCACACGCGACTCAACAGTGCCACAGTGCAGCACACGCAGCTCAACTGTGCCACAGTGCAGCACACGCAACTCAAACAGTGCCACAGTGCAGCACACGCAACTCAACTGTGCCACAGTGCAGCACACGCAACTCAACTGTGCCACAGTGCAGCACACGCAACTCAACTGTGTCACAGTGCAGCACACGCGACTCAACAGTGCCACAGTGCAGCACACGCAGCTCAACTGTGCCACAGTGCAGCACACGCAACTCAACTGTGCCACAGTGCAGCACACGCAACTCTCTCTCTCTCTCTCTCTCTCTCTCTCTCTCTCTCTCTCTCTGCGATCAGGACTCAATCAGAGTAGGATTCCAGATTCCCACATGAAGTCAGCTGTCAGGTTAAGTGTGTTGATCGCCCCCACAGACAGAACAACACATTTAGAGTCTGCCAGATCCACTCTGATTGAACACCCGTTAAAACGTTGCACTGTGTTCTGCGCCAGTGGCCCAGTGCATCCGATTTCAGCCAGCATTTTATTCAGGTTTGCTTTCCTTAGCCTTGATTGTCCCCCAATCTACCTGCAAGGCAGAGATTGTCTTTTCTGTAGGGGGATTCTGCCCTTAGATGGTCTACAATTCAACTGTGCCATAGTGCAGAACACGCAACTCAACAGCCGACATAACTGCTGCGCAACCGAAAAAGAAGAAGAAAAAAGCAGGTTCAAGCACACAAATACTCAATAATCTAAATACCCCAAGAAAACAAATGTATTCTAAAAAATAAAAAGAACTTTGTGTAACAGACTTGTAGCATAATGTCATACAGCACTTGGAAATATCAACGGGAATCAATAAACAAGCAACGCCCAATCAAATGCGGGACGAGAAAGGATGCATTGAGCCACAAGGTGCAAAACACACCTCAACGCGTTCAGGTAATAAGGGTGAATACGATTTCCTGACTTACTGACTTGATATGCTTGTAGTTTTTCTCAGAGATGGTTAACGACGAAGAATGTTTCAGTTAAAGAATAACGCCTTTCAGACTGTCAGCAAATCTGCACAATCATCACTGTCACACACTCAGGCAATGTCCATGAACATTCCGATCTATTTCCTGACAACGCAGGTAGATCTCAACACAGCACACGAACTCCGTAGCACCGACAGAACCACCAAAGGTAATTTCAGAAAAATTGAATTGTTATTGTAAATGCAATAACAAATTCTTTTTTTGAAACGTCCTATGAAGCGACATACAACTACTCTTTTGTTTTTAATTTTCAACTGCAAAAGGTTTTTCTACGTGCTCAGCTAAAACACAGCACCTTATTTGCAATCTACGTCTTCTATAAGGCTAGGAATCCGAGTTTACTATTATAATCGTAATCTGAGATGACTGGGAAACCCCGATAGTTCTAGGTGTGGTTTTAATCGGCTAACTTAAGACTAAGGGATTGGTTATTGGTTATGGAAGGCCTCGGTCTCACAGCAAACGAATTAAAATCCATAATTGCTCAACCGCCTGTGCCAGTGGAATCATCCGAATTACTAACTCATCTCCCAAACAAAGAAAGGTAACTGTAGTCCCCATCGTAGCAGTCTCAGCACACGCCAAAAGACATAAGGCGAAACCGCGCAGAAAGTGAACACAGCCAACTGTTCCCCGTCATACGATATCATCATTCATCGTAAACAAGCGGGATATCGAAGCAGGATCAAAACGATTAAGGACTAAGGATTATGACGTCATGGGACGCACCAAGATGGAAGGTCGTCCGAGTCCTAACCATGGTTTAAACAATGTTGACTTTGAAAATCACGGTATCTTAATCACAGCGAGTTGGCGGATTTTTAGAAATGTAACCACGGGTTTAATAATCATTGTTTGTAAACAGTTCGTTAACCACCGCTGTAGATCAAGTCTTTATTCTGTTGGCTTCGTTCAAGACCCTGGAAGTTATGACCTAATTTGTGCAGCCAGTAGGTTTGGGACTCTCTCTCTCTCTCTCTCTCTCTCTCTCTCTCTCTCTCTCTCTGCGTTCAAGACTCAATCAGAGTAAGGATTCCAGACTATCATATGAAGTCAGCTGTCAGGCTAAGTGTGTTGATCGCCACCACAGACAGAACATCACAATTAGAGTCTGTCAGATCCACTCTGACTGAACACCCGTTAATACGTTGCACTGTGTTCTGCGCCAGTGGCCCAGTGCTTTCAATTTCAGCCAGCATTTTATTCGGGTTTGCTTTCCCTAGCCTTTGATTGTCCCCAATCTTCCTGCAAGGCAGCAGATTGTCTTACCTGTAGGGGGATTCTGCCCTTAGATGGTCGGCCCTCCCAAGTTTACGAGCACCATCTGCCCGAGTCACTAGAGGTGACTAACACAGACATACACACACAAAGATGTGAGATGTGACTAACACAGACACGGACACACAAAGATGTGAGATGTGACTAACACAGACATACACACACAAAGATGTGAGATGTGACTAACACAGACATGCACACAGCGATACGAGGCATGACTAACACTGACACACATCAAGATATATGACACATGACTAACATAAACATGCACATAAAGATATGAGATATAATTGACATTGACATGCACACACAAAGATATGACACATGCCTAACATAGACATGCACACAAAGATAAGAGATATGACTAACATAGATATGCACACACAAAGATATGAGATGGGACCAACATAGCTATGCACACACAAGGATATGAGATGTGACAAACACAGACATGCACACACAAAGATATGAGATGTCACTAACCCAGACATGCACACACAAAGATATGACATATGACTAACACTGGTACACATTAAGATATGAGATATGACTAAACACAGACACACATAAAGATATGAGACATGATTAACACGGACACACCGAGATATGAGATATGACTAACATGACACACACCAAGATATGAGTCATGGCCAGCACACACAAGCTAAGATATGAGTCATGGCTAGGACAGAAACACAGCAAGATATGAGCCATGGCTTCACTAAAAAACACCAAAAATGAACCATGTCTAGCACAGAAACACATTAAAGTGCCCATATGCTTGGGCTTGTTGTAGTCGGCAGACTCTTCTGAACGTGGGAATCACAGGTTTCGTTAAACAGTTGTCCGGAGATTTGAGAGTGCAGTCTGACCCATAGAACGTTCTCTTGCATGTACAGATTCCCGATCGACTGTTGATAGGTGTCGTTGAAACAGTTGTCCGGACATTTGAGAGTACATATGATGTCACAGCCATCAGAACACATCTGTTCGCACTGTAGCCCAAAATTACCATCGGGACAAGTGTCATTACAGGTATAGCCAAGATGTTTACATTGTAGTCATTTTCCAGATTTTTCCTCAAATAAAGGACAGACACTGAGACAAGACCCGGAACAGTCGTGTCCATAGATTCCATGTGAACAGTAGCCGTGACAAGTACCAAATGATGACATTGCAGCCTTTATTACACCCACTACACACTGCACAAACGACCAAGAATGCCCGTCCAGACAATAGGTGTCTGTAAATGTTTGCACCTCACATACCGTCAGTGCACTGTCGGCCTGCGAAATGGTCGGTGAGAACTCAATTTTAATTTGTGCCATTGATGTTTGTGTTTTGACTACAATAATGTTCACAGATAAATTAGGGTATGATATATCATTATACTGGAACACTACTCAGCCACTGTCAGAGAAAGCCTTTAGAGTGGCATTCTTTACCCGAATCATAGTGCTAGCTCGATGATAGATTCGAATGATGTGAGTCTTCTGGGGCGTTGCAAAGTTCAGATACCAGTAAACAGAATTGGTTCCACTTCTCCATTGTGTGTGTGTGTGTGCAGTCATTGTCATAGAGATTGGTCTTTGTTTTGCCATTAACTGCGGTCTCTGGTCCACATCTGTCTCCTGTATAACAAGCATTAAATGTGTCGGTCTGGTTTGTGATCTGTTTGAGAGCCAGTTTCCGACCCCCGCCAATGTAGATGGAGCAGATATTTGCAACTATCGCCCTTTCAATCCGTAACTTGTTGATCAGACCAGCCCCAGGGCAGAAGGCATCAGTCTCTGCGGACTAACTACAGACCTTGATACATTGTTACATGAGGCAGAACCATTCAGTTTTACCGTGAAACTCGCCGGATATTTTAAGTCATTTGCATAAATCCTAAACCAGGAGAACGGCAAAGATTGATTGAGAGTTGCCTCAACTGATGTAGAATCTGTGTCCGGATTACATGAGGTGTCGTTGTCATCAAACAGGAAAGTAGGTTCAGATTTTTAGGCATATTTGCAAATAAAATCCAAGTACTGACACTGGGGTCCGAAAATTTTTGTGCTGACAACTGTCATTGTTTGGGCATGTCCCTGTAGTTTTGTCACAAACTAAGCCATTATAGCAGTGACATTGTAACGTACAATTTGCCCCAAACCAACCGTCGGCACAAGTAAGGTCATTAGCTTCCATGGTTGCTAACGAAGCCAGCGAATAAAGACTTGTTCTACAGCGATGGTTAACGAACTGTGTACACACATTTATTATCAAACCCGTGATTGCATTTAAAAAAAATCCGCCATCTCACTGTGGTAACAGATAGCGTGAAATTCTCTAATAGAATGAGATAAACCGTTAGAGACAAGGAAAGTCATAGAGACAAGGAAAGTCAACATTGTTTACATGACTTGAACGCAAGAAGCGTCCATTTTGGTGCGTCCCATGACGTCATATCTCATTGGGTTTGGGACGAATTGTACGTTACTATGTCACTGCTATAATGACTCAGTTTGTGACAAAACTACAGGGACATGCCCAAACAATGACAGTTGTCAGCACGAATATTTCGGACCCCAGTGTCAGTACTTGGATCTCGTGTACAAATACGCCAAAAAATCTGAACCCACTTTCCTGTTGATAACAACGACATCACGTGTAATCCGGACACAGATTCTACATCAGTTGAGGCAACTCTCAATCAATCTTTGCCGTTCTCCTGGTTTAGGATTTATGTGAATGACTTAACAGATCTGGACAGTTTCACGGTAAAACTAAATGGTTCTGCCTCATGTAATAATGAATCACGGTTTGTAGTTAGTTCGCACGAGATTGATGTCTTTTGCTCTGGGGCTGGTCTGATCAACAAGTTACGGATTGAAGGGGCGATAGTTGCAAATATCTGCTCCATCTACATTGGCGGGGGTAGGAATGTGGCTCTCAAACAGAACACAAACCAGACCGACATATTTAATGCTTGCTATACAGGAGACGGATGTGGACCAGAGGCTGCAGATAATGGCAAAGCAAAGACAAATCTCTATGACAATGACTGCACACACACACACAATGGAGAAGTGGAACCAATTCTGTTTACTGGTATCTGAACTATGCCACGTCCCGGAAGACTCACACCATTAGAATTTATCATCGAGCTAGCACTATGATTCGGGTAAAGAATGCCACTCTAAAGGCTTTCTCCGACAGTGGCGGTGTAGTGTTCCAGTATAATGGTATGTCATACCCAAACATTTCTATGAACACTATTGTAGTCACCGCACATGCGACAATGGCACACATTAAGATTGAGTTCTCACCGACCATTTCGCAAGCCGACAGTGCACTGACGGTGAGTGAGGTGCAAACATTTACAGACACCTATTGTCTGGACGGGCATTCTTGGTCGTTTTGTGCAGTGTGTGCTGCAAAGGCTACAACGTCATCATCGGTACTTGTCACGGCAACTGTTCACATGTGATCTGTGGACATGACTGCTCCGGGTCTTGTCTCAGTGTCTGTTCTTTATGTGAGGAAAAATCAGGAAAATGCCTACAATGTAAACGTCCTGGCTACATCTGTAGTGACGCTTGTCCTGATGGTAATTTTGGGCTACAGTGCAAACAGACGTGTTCTGATGGCTGTGGTATCATATGTGACCGGAAAGTACAGATTGTACGTGCAAGGAAAAGTACTACGGATCAGACTGCACTCTAAATGTCCGGACAACTGTTTCAACGACACCTGTGAACAGTCAACCGGAAACTGTACATGCAAGGAACATTCTACGGGTCAGACTGCACTCTGAAATCTCCGGACAACTGTTTGAACGAAACCTGTGAACAGTTAATCGGGGATACTACAACAAACCAAGCATATGGGTACCTTAATGTGTTTCTGTGCTCACAGTTATTATATAGTATTAATAACACAATATTAATAAGTAAAACACACTGTGACATATAGATATTTTTGGTTACTGGTTATGGGAGGCCCCGGTATCACTGCAAACAAATTAAAATCCATAATTGCTCAACAGCCCGTGCCAGCGTAATCATCCGAATTAATCTCAAAACAAAGAAAGGTAACTATAGTCCATCCTAGCAGTAGTCAGCACACGCCAAAAGACATAAGGCGAAACCGCGCAGAAAGTGAACACAGCCAACTGTTCCCTGTCATACGATCTCATCATTCATCGTAAACAATTGGAATATCGAAACATGATCAATACGGATGAGACACACAGCTCACGGTATGCACAGAGAACTTAACTCAGTAGCTCCTAAAACAAGTCGGACTTGGAATATGAGGAAACTGCAACAAGGAACACTTTTCATGCATAGCCTTCTATTGTTCCCACCGCCTATCCACCATATACCGGAAGACCTATAGATAATAATGTACCAATGTTATTCGTCACATGCTTTGTTGTTAGTATGACGTCAGATCCCGTGATGTCCTGAATTAATTGTCTGCTACCCGATTTAAGAGGCTTGATGGATCCTACATCAGTTTCGTTCTGCAAGAAAAAATAAATATCTCGTTTTGGGAGTTGACCCGAACCCAGCTGAGCAGTATGCGAGTGCACTAACGACTATACTAAGGCATCTGCTGACTGACTTAATGTTTATAGAATGCTAGTCACAGAAAGAGAAACAAGAAAAATAGTTCTTAAATGTTATGTAGAGCCAATCTTAACATATGGATGTAAATCAGGGACAAAAGGGCAACAGACAGAAAATCACTCAGTCTGTAGAAATGTGGTTTTACAGAAGAATGTTGAGAATACCATGAACAGCTAAGAAGAGTAATGAAAATGTTCTGAAAGAGGTCAAAGCAAAAAGAGATTAATTTCCAATATTAGGAAGAAAAATCATAATTTTTTGACCATGTAATGAGAAGAGAACAACTGGAATATATTAACAACTGGAAAAATTGAGGGACGAAGAGATAGAGGGAAGCAAAGAGAGAAAATACCAGACAGCTTAAGAGCATAGCTAGGCAGAAGGTCAACAAGAGAAATGATAAATAACTGTCGAGATTGAAAATTGTGGAGAGACACGATCACCTACGCTAGCAGGCCGATATTTGATGATGATAAGTCACAGATAACCTAGAAGCCATAATAGTTCATGTAAGACGCAGTTAGTTAGATAACAGAAAGAAACAGAGAGAGAGAAGGAAACAGAATGTAATTTATTTATTTAACATCGTGGCGTGGAAGAAAGTCAACAAAAACTAATACATACCAATAGGGACAAAGAAATTATGAGAACCGTGTCTGCTCCAACTCTTACTATAGCGGCACGTTACGTGATGATGATGATTCGTAGTTAGAAGAGAATGCAGAGAAAATGGCGTGGGCGGTATTATTTTCAATGGATAAAATATGCGGGGGCAATAAACACAGTTTTGATCTTTTGTTTGTTAAATGTCACGTGTCTGTACTGATTTGTTTCAAGGCTTTGAGGGGGCAAAATAAAAACATCACAAGTATCAAAGCCAGCCACTTACAATATTTTCATTGAAATCCGATGGGAACATATAATTGTATTAACATAAGGTACAAGGTATAAAAATAATAAATAAAACCTGCAATTATTAGCAAAATTAAAGCTGAAATCTTAAATTTGAAATAAAAATCAACGCAAGAACAAAAGGAATGATAATCACTGAGATATCACAGTGAAATCCGGAAAGAATTTAAGAAAAGGAAATGTCCAAAAACAAATAACAAAATGAAAGGGAATGTGCTTGAAAACAAACACAAACACACTTCTTATATAGAAGACAGGTGCGGCGTGCTAAATATGACAGTCCCAGGTATTCTAAATTAACTGCTGATCCAGAACGAAGTAAGAAATAAACATAAAAACAGAAAGATCAAATGCATAAAAGTGAGCCTTGGCTAATGCAAGATAGGATGGGCTGGTCAATCAATGTCCATGCCAGGGAAGGACAACTACTGGGTCATTAGGGAACACTTTCTGAATCACAAAACAAGACTGCAGTCGATCGATATCTAGAGATTTGACGGCGAAGTCGCCCGCTCCCTTTCTGATCAATACTTATCGTGTGATAAACACACGCTGTCACAAAATAGAATTTGGAAACTACTTCTTTGAAGTTCAAGGCAGATACTGACCCACCTTTTTTGTTTTACACAATTTGATAAAATATTGAAATAACGATAATGTGTGATCGATATTATCCTCGATTAGGTGAGACAGATTCAGATTTGTTTGGATCAACCAACCAGTCCCTGCTACGATATCAGACACCTTTAATACCTGTATTTGTGTTGGTTGAAAAAAAAAATTTACAAACAATAATACACAACTGTCTTCATGGAAATTACCAAATGTCAAAAAAATAAAAAAAAAATGGCATATTGGCAATACTGATAATCATGTGCCGCTGACAATCAATTTCTTGCACAATTATCTCTCTAGCGTTGCTTTACTATGCCCACTTCAGATTGCTGTAATTTATCTTCCTCGATCGGTTAGAAATCATCACATACATGTTCTCACGCTGAAGCCTGGTTCTCATCGGTCTTGTCAGTTATCTTTGCGTTCATCGTCATCGATTCCGCTCTGTATCAAGCTCGTGAATTGGTGACTTGACGTTCATCTTGATCGACCTTCACCTCCGTATGGACTGCCTGGTCATATCTGGCATTCAAACAGACTGTGCTAACGATCATGTGAATTTTGCTGTAGCGCCCAACGTAGGGTTGGGGTAAGATGGTGTAAAAGACATAGCATTACAGAATCTCGGAAAAAAATCAAGAAATAATCAACAACATGAAACACAAAAAACAATAGATAGCACGAAGAAGGATTGAACTCGTACACCTCGACACAGTACCTTGTCACATGACACTTGCGCTACAGCAAGCAGCAACCTAAAAAAAGGCTGCTGTCACGAGGGATGTATTTTACGCTTGTGTATTCGGAGTGAAATGAGTTACAAGAAATGTTAGACATTATAGTGAAAGAAAGCAAAAATAAAGGACTCAGCCTTAATAGCAGAAAGACGGAAGTAGTAGTAACAACAAAGAAAAAGACATCATCTCAGTGCAAAATAAAGTCAAGTGGAACAATATTAAAACAGGGAAATGAATTTAATATTTGGGAGCATTGTTAACCTCAGGCGGAAGATGTACAAAAGAGGTGAGATGCAGAATGGCTCAGGCAAAAGCAGTTTCCAAAAAATGAGGAAGATACTATGCAATCCATTTTTGACAATCATCATCATCATCATGTACCGTACCGGTTGGCGTTGGCGATTATGTCCTTCCACAATTTTCTATCCACAGTGCATCGTATGAGTTCTGTTGTTGACTGTTTTCCATGCCATGACACCAAGCTATCAGTATTTTCTATCTTTGTCGTCCGCGATCTCTCTTTCTTTTATTTTGCCAGTTGCAACCAAGTATTCCAACTTTCCTCTTCTCATGATGTGCCCAAAAAATGTTGATTGCTTCTTTCTGATGTTTTTTAAGAGCTCCCTTTTTGTATTTGCCTCTTTGAGAATTTTCTCATTGGTCTTTTTAGCTGTCCAGGGAACTTTCAACATGCTTCTGAGAAATCCCATCTCTGTGGCCTCTAATCGTCTTTTCATTTGTTTGTCTATTGTCCATGATTTGCTTCCATAGGTCAGAATTGGTTCTATATAGCATCGATGAACTTTCTTTCTCATTTCTATTGACATAGATTTGTTGCATAAGATATTTTTCATTTCTGAAATGCTATTTTGGTCTGAGCTATTCTGCTTTTTATTCCTGTGTGCATCTTCCATCTGATGTTATCACTGTCCCAAGTATTTCAAACGTTGCACTTGTTTCAGATTTGTCTTGTTTATTTTTATGCTATTGGTTATTGGTTATGGAAGGCCTCGGCATCACTGCAAACGAATTAAATCCATAATTGCTCAACCGCCCGTGCCAGTGGCATCATCCGAATTACTAACACATCTCCCAACAAAGAAAGGTAACTGTAGTCCCCATCGTAGCAGTCTCAGCACACGCCAAAAGACATAAGGCGAAACCGCGCAGAAAGTGACAGTGAACACTGTCGTACGATATCATCATTCATCGTAAACAAGCGGGATATCGAAACAGGATCAAAACGGATGAGACACACAGCTCACGGTGTGCACAGAGCACTTAACTCAGTAGCTCCTGCACAAGCCGGACTTGGAATATGAGGAAACTGCAAGAAGGAACACTTTTCGAGACATAGCCTTCAATGGTTCCCGCCGCCTATCCACCATATACCATGGAAGTTCGCGTCCTCCCGAAACGATGATCGTCGTAGCACTCGATTATGTTAGGCCATCGCTGATGATTCAATTCCACACATAGACACACAGTGGTGGTAAGTTATCATTTCCAACCCAACAGAAGTCACCTGACCTGTAGTTAGTAAAACCACAGAGAGAATATGATTTTGTGACCTTCACTGATTCACTCTTGGATGTGAATGTGTAGTTTACACAAGAGGAGAAGTTTTCAACTACAGTGATCCCATTTAAGGCAATTCTGGGATAGCAAGGCAAGTCTCCTTTATAGCAGCAGAACTTGATGTTCTCTGCTCCTGTCTTGTAGCTGCTGCCACACGATTATGATGTCTCATTAACTTGGATATCATTCAAGAACAATGTCAGATTAACATTCCATAGATCTGGCTCTGCTGATGAAGTGCTTGGTGCAACAGTTGTATCAATCATACAGGAGGCTCCTGGTTTGTGGTCATTAATATCACAGACGGCATATGATGTTGTTATATTCAGTATTTCTTTCTGGGGTGTAAATATGTGGCACACACATGGAGAGTGGTTTATGGTCACAGTAATCCCATTAAAGGCAATTTTAGGGTAGCATGGCATAGCAGTTTCAGAACAGCACAATCATATGATGTTTTCTGTGTTCACTATAAAGCTGCTGCTGCTACACAATCCTAACCAATTATAGGTGTGGACATTATTCACTTGCAATGACAAAACTGCTTTGTTTACATCATAAACCTCTGGAAGCGAATCATTCACGGGACTAATAATACAATTTATTCTTCCATCGGGATATCTTCCTTGAGTCCCCCCCCCCCAAAAAAAAAAAAGGTCTTTGGTTAAAAAGCACATATGCTTTTGAGTTAAACACAAAATGAGCCCACTTCAAGATTCAAAATGATCCTTGCCAATGCCATCCGTTTGCACAAGTTATTTTTATGCTGCATGATGGTGATGAGTGTTTTCTTCAATATAACCATTACTTCTGTTTTCTTACTATTCAGACTGAGACCTTTATTGTTGCTTTCTTTTACTATTATATCTATCATTTCTTGTAGCTCATTCTCTGTCTCTGCTATTAAGACTGTGTCATCCGCATATCGCAAATTATTTATGTTGTTACCGTTGACTTCAATTCCTTTTTTGTCTACTATTGATCTCATAATATGTTTGCTGTAAAGTGAAAACATATCTGGCGACAGAACACAGCCTTGTCTGACGCCTTGTTTTATGAATTGAAATTGCCCTGTTTGGTTGTTAATTCGTATAGCTGCTGTTTGTTGCCAGTACATGTTTTTTTTTATTAATCGTAGATCCTTGCCATCAGTGTTTAATTTCTCCAGCATATTTATTATTTCCACGTGCTTTACTTTGTCAAATGCCTTTGTGTAGTCTATAAAGCACACACACACACACATATATATATATATATATATATATACATATATGTGTGTGTGTATATATATGTATATCTTTCTTTACCTCTATATCTTTCTATCAATGTTCTTAAGATGTATATTGCATTATTGGTGCCCTTTCCTTCCACAAAACCACATTGTTCCTCACTTATTTCTGGTTTTATTTGTTCCTTACACGTCTCATGATTATTCTTAGAAATATTTTAGTCATATGGCTCATGAGACTAATAGTGCTATGGTCTTCACAATCAGTGGCTCCTGGCTTCTTCGGTATGGCTACAAAGATAGATTTTAGTAGATCTTCAGGTATGTGTCCAGTGTTATATATGTCATTGAGTAGTTTTTTGACAATAGAAACCAGAAAAAGAGTTCTTAAATGTTATGTAGAGCCAGCCTTAACATATGGATGTGAATCATGGACAATAAGACAACAGACAAGAACATCACTGTAGAGATGTGGTCTGTAGAAGTCAGGAGTCTGTAGAAATGTGGTTTTACAGAAGAATGTTAAGAATACCATGGACTGCTAAGAAGAGTGATGAAAACGTTCTGAAAGAGACCAAAGCAAAAAGAGAGCTAATTTCCAATATTAGGAAGAAACAATCATCATTTTTTTGCCCTGTAATGAGAGGAAAACAGCTGGGAATATATTGTAACAACTAGGAAAATTGAGGGAGGAAGAGATAGAGGGAAGCAAAGAGAAAAGATATCAGACAGCTTAAGAGAATGGCTTGGCAGAAGGTCAACAAGAGAAAAGATAAATAACTGTCGTGATCGAAAGTTGTGGTGGAACATGATCACCTACGCCAGCATACCCGGTACTTGATGATGATTATTCGTGACTATAGCATAGGGTTACAAACATAACTCTGGAATAAATTGTGTGTGTGTGTTTCCTATTGAGACAAGCATCGCCCAAACGGAATAGGGCAACGTAAGTTATTTCAGTCTGTCTCAAGTCGCTACATTGAGGAGTACGGGTCAATCCTGCCTCGGGCTGTCTGTTGTTTTTTTTCTTTTGATTATTTGTGATTTTTCTGAGTGTTATAAACATACCTGTCTCCCAATCGTTGAACTGTTGCCTTGGAAGCTTCCTTTCCGTATTAATATATTCATTTATTATTTATTGAGTTATTTGCGGGTCATCATCTTTGAACTCCGAACATGTCCATAGGTGCTCAGATCCCCTCCTCAGCAATTCCCTCAGTGTCCAGCGACTGACGACTCCAGTTCTATGTTGGTTGATAAGTCTTCTTACACAGCCACTACGTTTATCATTTCTGGCTGTGCCCATCTTAACTCCCATTTCCATCATCCGAAGAAGTGACGTGGATCTGTGTTTGTCGAAGTCCTGTGCTCTTCCCACATCTCGGAGGGCATTGATGATGTCCGCCCGATCCATCGGTTGCCCGTCCTCAACGACAGCGCAGCTAGCCAATCTGTCCGTTCTTTCATTTCCCTGTACTCACGCTTGTCCAGGGACATAGACAAAGGTGACCTTACGTATTTTGGATTTCTGCAACGACTATACCCATTGCATGCGTACAGAGCCCGCCTCCACTTTTTTATCATGCTCATAAAATCACACAGTATACATGCGTGGGTGTAGTCTTGGGACTCTAACCATTTGAATGCCTTGGTCACTGCCATCACCGTTATCATGTTACTCGTGGTCATGACGTATGCACCACTGTCTTCGTAGACTGTTCTGCCTGCCGAGCGTGCTGTAAATGCCCATGCACTTCTTTAGTGTCGTCTTACAGATCCGTCTGTATAGATGACTGCATCTTTCTCATCGGTGTTATCGCAGATGAGACCGTTGACCTCAACATCCCTGGAACAGAAGAGTAAGTAGCCTCTGCTCGATGTTGGCAGCTGCCATGACCTTCAAGGCGGCTAATCTTTTGCGGGATTTTGTTATCACATGGTCGACGTTGACCCGAAAACACACGCTGCGATCAAACTTAACTCCGAGGTATGTCATCAACTTGTCCCTGGTCACGTCATCAGCTCCCACTCGCACTACCGATGTGGTCGTATTAACGATATGATTGTTAAGGGAGAACCATGAAACTGATGCTTTATTAGGATTAACCAAGGCACATGAAACCCCACACATTGAAGAAATGCGATCAATTTCGTCTTGCATTGTGGATGCGATTCCCCGTCTATCTCTTCCCTGTCGATATACCAGGATATCATCAGCAAAAGTCATAGTTCTTCCACTCCCATCCAGCAGTTATTCCGTGATCGTTATTGTGTACACGTTAAATAGAACTGGTGACAATGGTGAGCCTTGTGGCAGCCCTGGACAAATGGATGTTGGCTCGGAAGACCAACTTCCACATCTGAGTATCACCTTCTTCTGAAACAGTGCCGCGGCGATCCATCTAATAAGGAAGGGGTGCACCGTCAGTTTGAAGAGCATATCCATGGGTTATTCAAATGGTACCCTGTTGTATGCATCCTCCAGATCTATAGCAGCAGCACATGTCTCCTCTCGTCTGTGGAAGCCTTCGAAGATGTCATAGACAAAGACTGCCGCATTGAGCCATGTCTCTTATTATATCTATAACCTCCGAGTGTGGGTGGGAATGCGCGTTTCTGTTCAAGGTGGCAGGTGAGGACACGGGCAACAATTTTCTCCATCAGCTTGCCCGCAGTGTTCTGCATTGTGATGATTCTGTAGGCACTGATCTGAGAATGGTCCTTGTTTGGCTTCGGTAGCGGTAGTAAGTAGCTGTGTTGCCACTCCTCCTTAATCTGGCCACTCCGAATGCTGGCATTAAACTCATTGGCCAGTTTTGTTAAGTCGTCGTCAGCTAAATCGCCTATGTCATCGTACCGAACACCATCTGGACTAGGAGCAGTGTTGTGCGACCTTTTAAGTGTCGTGAGAATGGTTTCGGTTGTGATTGTGAGATCTTCTTTCAGCACTACATACTTACACAATTTTGACAGCGATCCCCGTATCCTCATTCTTACAGCCTCATTTCTTTGGTCCGTCTGTTCAATATAGCGGGCAAGCAGGGCCTTCCCATCAGATTTGTACCATATCCGGCCTGTGCTCTGAAAGTCTGGTATGCCTCTGTGTCTTGTTGTGCCATTTATGCACTGGTGAAGGCGCCAGAATGTGGCGAGCGATTTTTCTGAGCACACTTTTTTTTACAGAAGTCATCCCATTTGGCATCCTTAGCCTGCTTCGCACATAGTTTAAAATGCATCATTTTTTGGTCGACCTCTACTTTCAGACGCTTCAAGAGCTCAGGTTGTGTTCTTCCATTCTTTCTAGCTTTCTGCCATGTCTTTGCCGTTTGTCTCTTGCTCCGTCAAGCGTCCTCGACTTCTACGTTCCACTAGGGTGGCTGCGTCCATCTCTCCTGCCTCCTACGAGGGGCGCTCTGTTTCCTATGTCTGATTTTGCTAATGACGTCCTGGTCTGTTTTCTCATAGTGGAATGTGTGGAGCTTTCTTTTCTGGCTTCTATTTCTGCTTTTCTCAATGAGGAGGACACATGGATAGTGATCACTTCCGTGGAACCCCAGTTCACTCCACCTGCAAACCGTGCGAAGGTAGAAGACACCAGTGCAATGTCTATGACACTTTCAGAGTCCCCTGTTCGAGCGGTCATTCTTGTTGCCCTTCCATTATTCAAGCACACTAAATCGACTGACGCTATTGCGTTCTCTAGGTCTTCTGCCTGCTTGTTGGTTATGACGTCACCACACTGGTTTCCTCTTGCATTAAAGTCTCCGCAGAAAATGACGTTCTCTTCATCGACCTCGAAGAGATTCTGCCATTGTTGTGTGTTCACCTTCCCATTACAGGCATACACATTTACAATTACAAAATGAACTGGGGTCTGCACCCTAACCGTATGTACCTGCAATTCTGCATTGTCCCACGCCAACATATCAACCTCAGCTGCCACCATATTGTTGCGCACAAGGATGGCCTTCCCAAGGTGTCGCCTATTGTAGAAACAATGAAATCCAGGAGTACTTACTGTTCTGTCACCAAGAAGAGTTTCTTGCAAAACCTTTATATCGGCGCCGCACAGTAGCTTATCAAGAATGGGCCGTCGTTGTTTAATGGACCCACAATTCCAATATGTAACGCGCACATACTTTAGGCCTAGCCTCTCACACTTCGACATTTAATACCACCACGCTTGCCTTGTCGTGTTTTCCTTCTTCGGTGTTGTCGTTTGGGCTGCATCGGAATACTTACCGTCGTCATAGTACCATAGATGATTTTGTCGCTGAACGTCGATGCTGTGGATGGTCTAGACACATGTGCACTTACTCAGTCGCACGGTCCAGAACCCGTTTCCACGTTATAAACTGGCCAACTCCAGTAAATAGCTCTGCAGCACACGGATACACTGTGAGCCTTTTACAAAATTAAATAAATTACGCGTCCTTGACGACAGGCCGGCGAAAACAAACCTCCATTTTTTTACGCGTTCAATAGCGCAATCAACAACAAGGATGGAGTATAAGTGATTAAATAGGAAATTGTAATAAAATGCAATAAATCAAAAGAAGCAAAGTGATTTACATCAAATAGAAAGCGCGTACAATCACTTGATCCCTTCAAATATAAATAAAAACAAAGAAATAAACAGAAAAGTTCACTGGAAATCATCACTTATCTGTGAGTCCTCTGAAGAAGCTAAGAATGGGCAAGTGATCCAGCAGAACCCGGTTAATTCGGAAAGCCATTGCAGCCTGCATTCTACTTTTTGTGTCTCAGAGCTGGCGACTGGCGTTGACCTCGTTTTACATTAACGTCGACACAGATTAAACGAACTTTAACGACGATACTTTTATTTCTTCAACTACTCTGTCATTTGCAGATAATCAGGCACTAATACACGAAAACAAAAAATAGAAGACTTACAAGAACACTTAAATAAATTCAAAAGCACGGGCACAAAATACAGCAAGAAAATCAACATCAACAAAACAAAAATCATGAATGTCGCAAAAGAGAAACAGAACATTAACACAACTATAGAAAGCAGCAAATAAAACAGGTAGAGAAATTCAAATACCTAGGCAGTTTAGTGACAACAACAATTCTCAAACAGCAGAGATAGACTCAAGATGCATCAAAGCTTGTCAAATCATTGGACAGTTATCACCACTATTGTCAAACAAGGAAATAACTCTAGAGGCAAAACGGACACTGTACAATACAATATTCATCCCAACGTTGTGCTACCAATGCCGGACCTGGACCCTAGATGCAAGAACAATAAGAAAAATAACATCTACAGAGATGAAATGTGTTAGACGAATGATAGGAAACAGCATGAGAGACAAGATCAGAAATGAAGAACTGAGAAAAAAAGCTAGGAATAGCCCCCGCCATAGAATATATAAAGAAATACATATAAAATGGTTTGGCCACGTGACAAGGCAGAGTGATCAAAACACAACACAACGAGCCTTCAATAAACGATGCAAGAACACCAGACCCAAGGGTAGACCACAAAAAAGATGGATCGATGGAATATTAGAAGCACTAGGAAACAACAGCAGCAGAGGCAAACAGAAGAGCAACAGACCGCAAATTATATCTCCCCTCGACGCTGAAAGGCAGATGAGGAAGGAAAGAAGAAGAAGAAGAAGATTGACCTGGTGACATTTCATATTTTATTCTGTCATTTCGTTTTTATTTTCTTTCTTCTCTGTTTTTCCCCAATCTTCTCTTCTCACCGCTGTTCTCTAGTTTCGACTCATATATTTGAAGGTATGCATATAATAAATAACAGTGTCTCTCTTCTCTTCTACCTTTTTAGCTCCCAGTGGAGCATAGGTCTTCAACAAACACTTTCCAAGTCGTTCTGTTTTTTTGCCATTCTTTTAAGATCATTCCATGTCTTCCCCATCATCTTCATCTCTGCTTTTATCTGTCTTCTCCAAGAATTCTTTGGTCTTCCTCTTTGTCTTTTCCCCTGGGGATTCCAAAAAGGGCCTGTTGTGTAATACTCTCAGTTGGCTTCCGTAGTGTGTGTCCTATCCAGCGCCATCGTCTTCGCTGTATCTCTTTATCCACTGGTGTGACTGGTACATTTCCATAATTCTATGTTAGTGATTTTGTCCTGCCATTTCCATCCTTTTATCCTGCGTAAGCATCCATTAATGAAAGTCCGTATCTTCGTGATTGTCAATTTTGTTGTTCTCCATGTTTCACAGCCATATAATAGGACCGCCTTAACATTTGAGTTGAGAATTTTTATTTTTGTATTTAACCTAATTTCTTTGGATTTCCATATGTTTCCCAGTGCAATGAAAGCTCCTCTTGCTTTTGATATTTTGGTATCATTTTCTGTTCTCCCTCTTTATCTATATTACTGCCCAGATATATGTAAGATTGTACATCTAATAGAGGTAATTCTCCTAGTTTTATTTGGTTATTGCCAACTGTATTAATTCTCATAATGTTGGTCTTCACGCCATAAGACCAAATGACAGTGTAATTACACGAAATTCGTGTATTCTGCTCATGCCAGTGCAGCCATTTTGACAATAACTTATGCATTTTTAAAGAATTGTTGTTTGTTTGTTTTTGTTCCGTTGAATACCCTTTGGATATAAACAGTGCTTTTAATTAGTTTTGTCTTACCCAAGGGGTTGAAACATATTAATTTTGTATTCTGTAACTTTTCTTTTCCATTCTGAATGCAAGTGGCTTGGCTAAAAGGGTCAAGAGTAGCAAACCTAATGAATTGCGCGGTTCTACACAAGTCAAATGGGAGGACAGCAAAGTTTCGTCAAGTAAATAGGAAATAAAGAAGAAATACAGAGCTCTTCGAATGTGACGGTTAGGGATTTTGGAGTCAATGCTTATATTTTTTTAAACATAAGAACATTGTACAGCATAGTTGCCAGCACTACGACGTCTTTCGTTTTCACAAAACCAGTCTCCGCTACAAATCTAAGGCTGCGTGAGAATAATCGGTAAGTCGGGATTGACAAAAAATTAATTTATCAATTTTACAATTTATCTCCTCCTCTTCCTCCACCTCATTCTTCTTCTCCCTTTCCTGCTCCTCCACCCCAATTTCTTCTCCATTTCCTGCTCCTCCACCCCAATTTTCTTCTCCATTTCCTGCTCCTCCACCCCAATCTTCTTCTCCATTTCCTGCTCCTCCACCCCAATCTTCTTCTCCATTTCCTGCTCCTCCACCCCAATTTTCTTCTCCATTTCCTGCTCCACCACCCCAATTTTCTTCTCCATTTCCTGCTCCTCCACCCCAATCTTCTTCTCCATTTCCTGAACCTCCACCCCAATCTTCTTCTCCATTTCCTGCTCCTCCACCCCAATCTTCTTCTCCATTTCATGCTCCTCCACCCCAATTTTCTTCTCCATTTCCTGCTCCTCCACCCCAATTTTCTTCTTCATTTCCTGCTCCTCCACCCCAATCTTCTTCTACCTTTCCTGCTCCTCCACCCCAATCTACCTCTCCATTTCCTGCTCCTCCACCCAAACTTCTTCTCCATTTCCTGCTCCTCCACCCAATCTACCTCTCCATTTCCTGCTCCTCCACCCCAATCTACCTCTCCATTTCCTGCTCCTCCACCCCAATCTACATCTCCATTTCCTGCTCCTCCACCCCAATCTACCTCTCCATTTCCTGCTCCTTCACCCCAATCTACCTCTCCATTTCCTGCTCCTCCACCCCAATCTACCTCTCCATTTCCTGCTCCTCCGTCACAATCTACCTCTCCATTTCCTGCTCCTTCACCCCAATCTACCTCTCCATTTCCTGCTCCTCCGTCACAATCTTCTTCTCCATTTCCTGCTCCTCCACCCCAATCTACCTCTCCATTTCCTGCTCCTCCGTCACAATCTACCTCTCCATTTCCTGCTCCTTCACCCAATCTACCTCTCCATTTCCTGCTCCTCCGTCACAATCTTCTTCTCCATTTCCTGCTCCTTCACCCCAATCTACCTCTCCATTTCCTGCTCCTTCACCCCAATCTACCTCTCCATTTCCTGCTCCTTCACCCCAATCTACCTCTCCATTTCCTGCTCCTTCACCCCAATCTACCTCTCCATTTCCTGCTCCTCCGTCACAATCTTCTTCTCCATTTCCTGCTCCTTCACCCCAATCTCCTCTCCATTACCTGCTCCTTCACCCCAATCTACCTCTCCATTTCCTGCTCCTTCACCCCAATCTACCTCTCCATTTCCTGCTCCTTCACCCCAATCTACCTCTCCATTTCCTGCTCCTCCACCCCAATCTACCTCTCCATTTCCTGCTCCTCCGTCACAATCTACCTCTCCATTTCCTGCTCCTTCACCCCAATCTACCTCTCCATTTCCTGCTCCTCCGTCACAATCTTCTTCTCCATTTCCTGTTCCTCCACCCCAATCTACCTCTCCATTTCCTGCTCCTCTGTCACAATCTTCTTCTCCATTTCCTGCTCCACCACCCCAATCTACCTCTCCATTTCCTGCTCCTCTGTCACAATCTACCTCTCCAATTCCTGGTCCTCTGTCACAATCTTCTTCTCCATTTCCTGCTCCTCTGTCACAATCTTCTTCTCCTTTACCTCCTCCTCCACCCCAATTTTCTTTCCATATCATGCTCCTCCACCGCAATCTTCTTCTCCATTTCCTGCTCCTCCATCACAATCTTCTTCTCCATTACCAGCACCTCCATTACAATCTTCTTCTCCATTACCTGCTCCTCCACCCCAATCTTCTTCTCCATTTCATGCTCCTCCACCCCAATCTTCTTCTCCATTTCATGCTCCTCCACCCAATTTTCTTCTCCATTACCTGCTCCTCCACCCCAATCTTCTTCTCCATTTCCTGCTCCTCCATTACAATCTTCTTCTCCATTAGCTGCTCCTCCACCCCAATCTTCTTCTCCGTTTCATGCTCCACCACCCCAATCTTCTTCTCCATTTCATGCTCATCCACCCCAATTTTCTTCTCCATTAGCTGTTCCTCCAACCCAATTTTCTTCTCCATTACCTGCTCCACCACCCCAATCTTCTTCTCCATTTCATGCTCCTCCACCCCAATTTTCTTCTCCATTTCATGCTCCTCCACCCCAATCTTCTTCTCCATTTCATGCTCCTCCACCCCAATTTTCTTCTCCATTACCTGCTCCATCACCCCAATCTTCTTCTCCATTTCATGCTCCTCCACCCCAATTTTCTTCTCCATTACCTGCTCCATCACTCCAATCTTCTTCTCCATTTCATGCTCCTCCACCCCAATCTTCTTCTCCAATTCATGCTCCTCCACCCCAATCTTCTTCTCCTGTACCTGCTCCTCCATCCCAATCTTCTTCTCCTGTACCTGCTCCTCCACCCCAATCTTCTTCTCCATTACCTGCTCCTCCATTCCCAATCTTATTCTCCTTTCCTGCTCCTCCATTCCCAATCTTCTTCTCCCTTTCCTGCTCCTCCATCCTAATCTTCTTCTCCATTTCCTGCTCCTCCACCCCAATCTACCTCTCCATTTCCTGCTCCTCCACCACAATCTTCTTCTCCATTTCCTGTTCCTCCACCACTATCTTCTTCTCCATTTCCTGTTCCTCCACCACAATCTTCTTCTCCATTTGCTGTTCCTCCACCACTATCTTCTTCTCCATTTCCTGTTCCTCCACCACTATCTTCTTCTCCATTTCCTGTTCCTCCACCACTATCTTCTTCTCCATTTCCTGCTCCTCCACCCCAATCTACCTCTCCATTTCCTGCTCCTCCACCCCAATCTACCTCTCCATTTCCTGCTCCTCCACCACAATCTTCTTCTCCATTTCCTGCTCCTTCACCCCAATCTACCTCTCCATTTCCTGCTCCTTCACCCCAATCTACCTCTCCATTTCCTGCTCCTCCACCCCAATCTACATCTCCATTTCCTGCTCCTCCACCCCAATCTACCTCTCCATTTCCTGCTCCTTCACCCCAATCTACCTCTCCATTTCCTGCTCCTCCACCCCAATCTACCTCTCCATTTCCTGCTCCTCCGTCACAATCTACCTCTCCATTTCCTGCTCCATCACCCCAATCTACCTCTCCATTTCCTGCTCCTCCGTCACAATCTTCTTCTCCATTTCCTGCTCCTCCACCCCAATCTACCTCTCCATTTCCTGCTCCTCCGTCACAATCTACCTCTCCATTTCCTGCTCCTTCACCCCAATCTACCTCTCCATTTCCTGCTCCTCCGTCACAATCTTCTTCTCCATTTCCTGCTCCTTCACCCCAATCTACCTCTCCATTTCCTGCTCCTTCACCCCAATCTACCTCTCCATTTCCTGCTCCTTCACCCCAATCTACCTCTCCATTTCCTGCTCCTTCACCCCAATCTACCTCTCCATTTCCTGCTCCTCCGTCACAATCTTCTTCTCCATTTCCTGCTCCTTCACCCCAATCTACATCTCCATTACCTGCTCCTTCACCCCAATCTACCTCTCCATTTCCTGCTCCTTCACCCCAATCTACCTCTCCATTTCCTGCTCCTTCACCCCAATCTACCTCTCCATTTCCTGCTCCTTCACCCCAATCTACCTCTCCATTTCCTGCTCCTCCGTCAAAATCTTCTTCTCCATTTCCTGCTCCTCCACCCCAATCTACCTCTCCATTTCCTGCTCCTCTGTCACAATCTTCTTCTCCATTTCCTGCTCCTCCACCCCAATCTACCTCTCCATTTCCTGCTCCTCTGTCACAATCTACCTCTCCAATTCCTGCTCCTCTGTCACAATCTTCTTCTCCATTTCCTGCTCCTCTGTCACAATCTTCTTCTCCTTTACCTCCTCCTCCACCCCAATTTTCTTTCCATATCATGCTCCTCCACCGCAATCTTCTTCTCCATTTCCTGCTCCTCCATCACAATCTTCTTCTCCATTACCAGCACCTCCATTACAATCTTCTTCTCCATTACCTGCTCCTCCACCCCAATCTTCTTCTCCATTACCTGCTCCTCCACCCCAATCTTCTTCTCCATTTCCTGCTCCTCCATTACAATCTTCTCCATTACCTGCTCCTCCACCCCAATCTTCTTCTCCTGTACCTGCTCCTCCATCCCAATCTTCTTCTCCTGTACCTGCTCCTCCACCCCAATCTTCTTCTCCATTACCTGCTCCTCCATTCCCAATCTTATTCTCCCTTTCCTGCTCCTCCATTCCCAATCTTCTTCTCCCTTTCCTGCTCCTCCATCCTAATCTTCTTCTCCATTTCCTGCTCCTCCACCCCAATCTACCTCTCCATTTCCTGCTCCTCCACCACAATCTTCTTCTCCATTTCCTGTTCCTCCACCACTATCTACTTCTCCATTTCCTGTTCCTCCACCACAATCTTCTTCTCCATTTGCTGTTCCTCCACCACTATCTTCTTCTCCATTTCCTGTTCCTCCACCACTATCTTCTTCTCCATTTCCTGTTCCTCCACCACTATCTTCTTCTCCATTTCCTGCTCCTCCACCCCAATCTACCTCTCCATTTCCTGCTCCTCCACCCCAATCTACCTCTCCATTTCCTGCTCCTCCACCCCAATCTACCTCTCCATTTCCTGCTCCTCCACCACAATCTTCTTCTCCATTTCCTGCTCCTTCACCCCAATCTACCTCTCCATTTCCTGTTCCTTCACCCCAATCTACCTCTCCATTTCCTGCTCCTTCACCCCAATCTACCTCTCCATTTCCTGCTCCTCCGTCACAATCTTCTTCTCCATTTCCTGCTCCTTCACACCAATCTACCTCTCCATTACCTGCTCCTTCACCCCAATCTACCTCTCCATTTCCTGCTCCTTCACCCCAATCTACCTCTCCATTTCCTGCTCCTTCACCCCAATCTACCTCTCCATTTCCTGCTCCTCCACCCCAATCTACCTCTCCATTTCCTGCTCCTCCGTCACAATCTACCTCTCCATTTCCTGCTCCTTCAACCAATCTACCTCTCCATTTCCTGCTCCTCCGTCACAATCTTCTTCTCCATTTCCTGCTCCTCCACCCCAATCTACCTCTCCATTTCCTGCTCCTCTGTCACAATCTTCTTCTCCATTTTCTGCTCCTCCACCCCAATCTACCTCTCCATTTCCTGCTCCTCTGTCACAATCTACCTCTCCATTTCCTGGTCCTCTGTCACAATCTTCTTCTCCATTTCCTGCTCCTCTGTCACAATCTTCTTCTCCTTTACCTCCTCCTCCACCCCAATTTTCTTTCCATATCATGCTCCTCCACCGCAATCTTCTTCTCCATTACCTGCTCCTCCACCCCAATCTTCTTCTCCATTACCTGCTCCTCCACCCCAATCTTCTTCTCCATTTCCTGCTCCTCCATTACAATCTTCTTCTCCATTACCTGCTCCTCCACCCCAATCTACCTCTCCATTTCCTGCTCCTCCGTCACAATCTACCTCTCCATTTCCTGCTCCTTCACCCCAATCTACCTCTCCATTTCCTGCTCCTCCGTCACAATCTTCTTCTCCATTTCCTGCTCCTCCACCCCAATCTACCTCTCCATTTCCTGCTCCTCTGTCACAATCTTCTTCTCCATTTTCTGCTCCTCAACCCCAATCTACCTCTCCATTTCCTGCTCCTCTGTCACAATCTACCTCTCCATTTCCTGGTCCTCTGTCACAATCTTCTTCTCCATTTCCTGCTCCTCTGTCACAATCTTCTTCTCCTTTACCTCCTCCTCCACCCCAATTTTCTTTCCATATCATGCTCCTCCACCGCAATCTTCTTCTCCATTACCTGCTCCTCCACCCCAATCTTCTTCTCCATTACCTGCTCCTCCACCCCAATCTTCTTCTCCATTTCCTGCTCCTCCATTACAATCTTCTTTTCCATTACCTGCTCCTCCACCCCAATCTTCTTCTCCATTACCTGCTCCTCCATCCAAATTTTCTTCTCCATTTCATGCTCCTCCAACCCAATCTTCTTCTCCATTTCATGCTCCTCCACCCCAATCTTCTTCTCCATTTCATGCTCCTCCACCCCAATTTTCTTCTCCATTACCTGCTCCTCCACCCCAATCTTCTTCTCCATTTCCTGCTCCTCCATTACAATCTTCTTCTCCATTAGCTGCTCCTCCACCCCAATCTTCTTCTCCGTTTCATGCTCCACCACCCCAATCTTCTTCTCCATTTCATGCTCATCCACCCCAATTTTCTTCTCCATTAGCTGCTCCTCCAACCCAATTTTCTTCTCCATTACCTGCTCCACCACCCCAATCTTCTTCTCCATTTCATGCTCCTCCACCCCAATTTTCTTCTCCATTTCATGCTCCTCCACCCCAATTTTCTTCTCCATTTCCTGCTCCTCCACCCCAATTTTCTTCTCCATTTCATGCTCCATCACCCCAATCTTCTTCTCCATTTTATGCTCCTCCACCCCAATCTTCTTCTCCATTTCATGCTCCTCCACCCCATTTTCTTCTCCATTACCTGCTCCATCAACCCAATCTTCTTCTCCATTTCATGCTCCTCCACCCCAATTTTCTTCTCCATTACCTGCTCCATCACTCCAATCTTCTTCTCCATTTCATGCTCCTCCACCCCAATCTTCTTCTCCAATTCATGCTCCTCCACCCCAATCTTCTTCTCCTGTACCTGCTCCTCCATCCCAATCTTCTTCTCCTGTACCTGCTCCTCCACCCCAATCTTCTTCTCCATTACCTGCTCCTCCATTCCCAATCTTATTCTCCCTTTCCTGCTCCTCCATTCCCAATCTTCTTCTCCCTTTCCTGCTCCTACATCCTAATCTTCTTCTCCATTTCCTGCTCCTCCACCCCAATCTACCTCTCCATTTCCTGCTCCTCCACCACAATCTTCTTCTCCATTTCCTGTTCCTCCACCACTATCTTCTTCTCCATTTCCTGTTCCTCCACCACAATCTTCTTCTCCATTTGCTGTTCCTCCACCACTATCTTCTTCTCCATTTCCTGTTCCTCCACCACTATCTTCTTCTCCATTTCCTGTTCCTCCACCACTATCTTCTTCTCCATTTCCTGCTCCTCCACCCCAATCTACCTCTCCATTTCCTGCTCCTCCACCCAAATCTACCTCTCCATTTCCTGCTCCTCCACCACAATCTTCTTCTCCATTTCCTGCTCCTTCACCCCAATCTACCTCTCCATTTCCTGCTCCTTCACCCCAATCTACCTCTCCATTTCCTGCTCCTCCACCCCAATCTACATCTCCATTTCCTGCTCCTCCACCCCAATCTACCTCTCCATTTCCTGCTCCTTCACCCCAATCTACCTCTCCATTTCCTGCTCCTCCACCCCAATCTACCTCTCCATTTCCTGCTCCTCCGTCACAATCTACCTCTCCATTTCCTGCTCCATCACCCCAATCTACCTCTCCATTTCCTGCTCCTCCGTCACAATCTTCTTCTCCATTTCCTGCTCCTCCACCCCAATCTACCTCTCCATTTCCTGCTCCTCCGTCACAATCTACCTCTCCATTTCCTGCTCCTCCACCCCAATCTACCTCTCCATTTCCTGCTCCTCCGTCACAATCTTCTTCTCCATTTCCTGCTCCTCCACCCCAATCTACCTCTCCATTTCCTGCTCCTCCGTCACAATCTACCTCTCCATTTCCTGCTCCTTCACCCCAATCTACCTCTCCATTTCCTGCTCCTCCGTCACAATCTTCTTCTCCATTTCCTGCTCCTTCACCCCAATCTACCTCTCCATTTCCTGCTCCTTCACACCAATCTACCTCTCCATTTCCTGCTCCTTCACCCCAATCTACCTCTCCATTTCCTGCTCCTTCACCCCAATCTACCTCTCCATTTCCTGCTCCTCCGTCACAATCTTCTTCTCCATTTCCTGCTCCTTCACCCCAATCTACCTCTCCATTACCTGCTCCTTCACCCCAATCTACCTCTCCATTTCCTGCTCCTTCACCCCAATCTACCTCTCCATTTCCTGCTCCTTCACCCCAATCTACCTCTCCATTTCCTGCTCCTCCACCCCAATCTACCTCTCCATTTCCTGCTCCTCTGTCACAATCTTCTTCTCAATTTCCTGCTCCTCCACCCAATCTACCTCTCCATTTCCTGCTCCTCTGTCACAATCTACCTCTCCAATTCCTGCTCCTCAGTCACAATCTTCTTTTCCATTTCCTGCTCCTCTGTCACAATCTTCTTCTCCTTTACCTCCTCCTCCACCCCAATTTTCTTTCCATATCATGCTCCTCCACCGCAATCTTCTTCTCCATTTCCTGCTCCTCCATCACAATCTTCTTCTCCATTACCAGCACCTCCATTACAATCTTCTTCTCCATTACCTGCTCCTCCACCCCAATCTTCTTCTCCATTACCTGCTCCTCCACCCAATCTTCTTCTCCATTTCCTGCTCCTCCATTACAATCTTCTCCATTACCTGCTCCTCCACCCCAATCTTCTTCTCCTGTACCTGCTCCTCCATCCCAATCTTCTTCTCCTGTACCTGCTCCTCCACCCCAATCTTCTTCTCCATTACCTGCTCCTCCATTCCCAATCTTATTCTCCCTTTCCTGCTCCTCCATCCTAATCTTCTTCTCCATTTCCTGCTCCTCCACCCCAATCTACCTCTCCATTTCCTGCTCCTCCACCACAATCTTCTTCTCCATTTCCTGTTCCTCCACCACTATCTTCTTCTCCATTTCCTGTTCCTCCACCACAATCTTCTTCTCCATTTGCTGCTCCTCCACCACAATCTTCTTCTCCATTTCCTGTTCCTCCACCACTATCTACTTCTCCATTTCCTGTTCCTCCACCACAATCTTCTTCTCCATTTCCTGCTCCTCCACCACAATCCTCTTCTCCATTTCCTGCTCCTCCACCACAATCCTCTTCTCCATTTCCTGTTCCTCCACCACAATCTTCTTCTCCATTTCCTGCTCCTCCACCCCAATCTACCTCTCCATTTTCTGCTCCTCCATCCAATCTTCTTCTCCATTTCCTGCTCCTCCACCCCAATCTTCTTCTCCATTTCCTGCTCCTCCACCACAATCAGGTTCTCCATTTCCGGCTCCTCCACCCTAATCTTCTTCTCCATTTCCTGCTCCTCCACCCCAATCTACCTCTCCATTTTCTGCTCCTCCATCTCAATCTTCTTCTCCATTTCCTGCTCCTCCATCCCAATCTTCTTCTCCATTTCCTGCTCCTCCACCACAATCTGGTTCTCCATTTCCGGCTCCTCCACCCTAATCTTCTTCTACATTTCCTGCTCCTCCACTCCAATCTTCCTTTCCATTTCCTGCTCCTCCACCACAATCTTCTTCTACATTTCCTGCTCCTCCACCACAATCTTCTTCTACATTTCCTGCTCCTCCACCACAATCTTCTCCATTTCCTGCTGCTCCACTTCAATCCTCTTCTTCATTTCCTGCTCCTCCACCCCAATCTTCTTACCATTTCCTGCTCCTCCATCCAATCTTCATTTCCTGTACCTGCTCCTCCACCACAATCTTCTCCATTTCCTGCTGCTCCACTTCAATCCTCTTCTCCATTTCCTGCTCCTCCACCCAATCTTCTTCTCCATTTCCTGCTCCCCCCGCCCCAAACCTCTCCAGCACCTGCTCCTCCACCTCAATCTTCTTCTCCTGTACCTGCTCCTCCACCTCAATCTTCTTCTCCTGTACCTGCTCCTCCACCTCAATCTTCTCCTAATGCACCTGCTCCTCCACCTCAATCTTCTTCTCCAGGTACCTGCTCCTCCACCTCAATCTTCTTCTCCTGTACCTGCTCCTCCACCTCAATCTTCTCCTAATGCACCTGCTCCTCCACCTCAATCTTCTTCTCCAGGTACCTGCTCCTCCACCTCAATCTTCTTCTCCTGTACCTGCTCCTCCACCTCAATCTTCTTCTCCTGTACCTGCTCCTCCACCTCAATATTCTTCTCATGTTTCGGTTCTTCCACCTCAATCTTCTTCTCATGTACCTGTTCCACCACTTCAATCTTCTTCTCATGTTTCTGCTCCTCCACCCAACCTTCTCCTGTATCTACTCCACCACCTCAATCTTCTTCTCATGTTTCTGCTCCTCCACCCCAACCTTCTCCTGTACCTGCTGCACCACCTCAGTCATCTTCTTCTCATGTACCTGCTCCACCACCTCAATCTTCTTCTCATGTTTCTGCTCCTCCACCCCAACTTTCTCCTGTATCTGCTCCACCACCTCAATCTTCTTCTCATGTTTCTGCTCCTCCACCCCAACCTTCTCCTGTATCTGCTCCACCACCTCAATCTTCTTCTCATGTTTCTGCTTTTCCACCCCAATCTTCTCCTGTATCTGCTCCACCACCTCAATCTTCTTCTCATGTTTCTGCTCCTCCACCCCAACCTTCTCCTGTATCTGCTCCACCACCTCAATCTTCTTCTCATGTTTCTGCTCCTCCACCCCAACCTTCTCCTGTATCTTCTCCACCACCTCAATCTTCTTCTCATGTTTCTGCTCCTCTACCCCAATCCTCTCATGTTTCTGCTCCTCCACCCCAATCTTCTCCTGTATCTGCTCCACAACCTCAATCTTCTTCTCATGTTTCTGCTCCTCAACCCCAATCTTCTCCTGTATCTGCTCCTCCACATCAATCTTCTTCTCATGTTTCGGTTCTTCCACCTCAATCTTCTTCTCCTGTATCTTCTCCAGCACCTCAATCTTCTTCTCATGTTTCTGCTCCTCTACCCCAATCCTCTCATGTTTCTGCTCCTCCACCCCAATCTTCTCCTGTATCTGCTCCACAACCTCAATCTTCTTCTCATGTTTCTGCTCCTCCACCCCAATCTTCTCCGGTATCTGCCCCTCCACATCAATCTTCTTCTCATGTTTCGGTTCTTCCACCTCAATCTTCTTCTCCTGTACCTGCTCCTCCACCTCAATCTTCTTCTCATGTACCTGTTCCACCACTTCAATCTTCTTCTCATGTTTCTGCTCCTCCACCCTAATCTTCTTCTGTATCTGCTCCACCACCTCAATCTTCTTATCATGTTTCTGCTCCTCCACCCCAACCTTCTCCTGTATCTGCTCCACCACCTCAACCTTATTCTCATGTTTCTAATCTTCCACCCCAATCTTCTCCTGTATCTGCTCCACCACCTCAATCTTCTTCTAATGTTTATGATCTTCCACCCCAACCTTCTCCTGTATCTGCTACCACCTCAACCTTATTCTCATGTTTCTGATCTTCCACCCCAATCTTCTCCTGTATCTGCTCCACCACCTCAATCTTCTTCTCATGTTTCTGCTCCTCCACCCCAATCTTCTCCTGTACCTGCTGCACCACCTCAGTCATCTTCTTCTCATGTACCTGCTCCACCACCTCAATCTTCTTCTCATGTTTCTGCTTTTCCACCCCAATCTTCTCCTGTATCTGCTCCACCACCTCAATCTTCTTCTCATGTTTCTGCTCCTCCACCCCAACCTTCTCCTGTATCTGCTCCACCACCTCAATCTTCTTCTCATGTTTCTGCTCCACCACCTCAATCTTCTCCTGTACCTGCTCCACCACCTCAATTTTCTTCTCATGTACCTGCTCCTTCACCTCAATCTTCTTCTCATGTTTCTTCTCCTCCACCCCAATCTTCTTCTCCATTACCTGCTCCTCCACACCAATCTTCTTCTCCATTTCCTGCTCCTCCATTACAATCTTCTCCATTACCTGCTCCTCCACCCCAATCTTCTTCTCCATTACCTGCTCCTCCATCCAAATTTTCTTCTCCATTTCATGCTCCTCCAACCCAATCTTCTTCTCCATTTCATGCTCCTCCACCCCAATCTTCTTCTCCATTTCATGCTCCTCCACCCCAATTTTCTTCTCCATTACCTGCTCCTCCACCCCAATCTTCTTCTCCATTTCCTGCTCCTCCATTACAATCTTCTTCTCCATTAGCTGCTCCTCCACCCCAATCTTCTTCTCCGTTTCATGCTCCACCACCCCAATCTTCTTCTCCATTTCATGCTCATCCACCCCAATTTTCTTCTCCATTAGCTGCTCCTCCAACCCAATTTTCTTCTCCATTACCTGCTCCACCACCCCAATCTTCTTCTCCATTTCATGCTCCTCCACCCCAATTTTCTTCTCCATTTCATGCTCCTCCACCCCAATTTTCTTCTCCATTTCCTGCTCCTCCACCCCATTTTCTTCTCCATTTCATGCTCCATCACCCTAATCTTCTTCTCCATTTCATTCTCCTCCACCCCAATTTTCTTCTCCATTTCATGCTCCTCCACCCCAATTTTCTTCTCCATTACCTGCTCCATCACCCCAATCTTCTTCTCCATTTCATGCTCCTCCACCCCAATTTTCTTCTCCATTACCTGCTCCATCACTCCAATCTTCTTCTCCATTTCATGCTCCTCCACCCCAATCTTCTTCGCCAATTCATACTCCTCCACCCCAATCTTCTTCTCCTGTACCTGCTCCTCCATCCCAATCTTCTTCTCCTGTACCTGCTCCTCCACCCCAATCTTCTTCTCCATTACCTGCTCCTCCATTCCCAATCTTATTCTCCCTTTCCTGCTCCTCCATTCCCAATCTTCTTCTCCCTTTCCTGCTCCTCCATCCTAATCTTCTTCTCCATTTCCTGCTCCTCCACCCCAATCTACCTCTCCATTTCCTGCTCCTCCACCACAATCTTCTTCTCCATTTCCTGTTCCTCCACCACTATCTTCTTCTCCATTTCCTGTTCCTCCACCACAATCTTCTTCTCCATTTGCTGTTCCTCCACCACTATCTTCTTCTCCATTTCCTGTTCCTCCACCACTATCTTCTTCTCCATTTCCTGTTCCTCCACCACTATCTTCTTCTCCATTTCCTGCTCCTCCACCCCAATCTACCTCTCCATTTCCTGCTCCTCCACCCCAATCTACCTCTCCATTTCCTGCTCCTCCACCACAATCCTCTTCTCCATTTCCTGCTCCTCCACCACAATCCTCTTCTCCATTTCCTGTTCCTCCACCACAATCTTCTTCTCCATTTCCTGCTCCTCCACCCCAATCTACCTCTCCATTTCCTGCTCCTCCGTCACAATCTTCTTCTCCATTTCCTGCTCCTCCACCCCAATCTTCTTCTCCATTTCCTGCTCCTCCACCACAATCTGGTTCTCCATTTCCGGCTCCTCCACCCTAATCTTCTTCTCCATTTCCTGCTCCTCCACCCCAATCTACCTCTCCATTTTCTGCTCCTCCATCTCAATCTTCTTCTCCATTTCCTGCTCCTCCATCCCAATCTTCTTCTCCATTTCCTGCTCCTCCACCACAATCTGGTTCTCCATTTCCGGCTCCTCCACCCTAATCTTCTTCTACATTTCCTGCTCCTCCACTCCAATCTTCCTTTCCATTTCCTGCTCCTCCACCACAATCTTCTTCTACATTTCCTGCTCCTCCACCACAATCTTCTTCTACATTTCCTGCTCCTCCACCACAATCTTCTCCATTTCCTGCTGCTCCACTTCAATCCTCTTCTTCATTTCCTGCTCCTCCACCCAATCTTCTTACCATTTCCTGCTCCTCCATCCAAATCTTCATTTCCTGTACCTGCTCCTCCACCACAATCTTCTCCATTTCCTGCTGCTCCACTTCAATCCTCTTCTCCATTTCCTGCTCCTCCACCCCAATCTTCTTCTCCATTTCCTGCTCCCCCGCCCCAAACCTCTCCAGCACCTGCTCCTCCACCTCAATCTTCTTCTCCTGTACCTGCTCCTCCACCTCAATCTTCTTCTCCTGTACCTGCTCCTCCACCTCAATCTTCTCCTAATGCACCTGCTCCTCCACCTCAATCTTCTTCTCCAGGTACCTGCTCCTCCACCTCAATCTTCTTCTCCTGTACCTGCTCCTCCACCTCAATCTTCTCCTAATGCACCTGCTCCTCCACCTCAATCTTCTTCTCCAGGTACCTGCTCCTCCACCTCAATCTTCTTCTCCTGTACCTGCTCCTCCACCTTAATCTTCTTCTCCTGTACCTGCTCCTCCACCTCAATATTCTTCTCATGTTTCGGTTCTTCCACCTCAATCTTCTTCTCCTGTACCTGGTCCGCCACCTCAATCTTCTTCTCCTGTACCTGCTCCTCCACCTCAATCTTCTTCTCATGTACCTGTTCCACCACTTCAATCTTCTTCTCATGTTTCTGCTCCTCCACCCCAACCTTCTCCTGTATCTACTCCACCACCTCAATCTTCTTCTCATGTTTCTGCTCCTCCACCCCAACCTTCTCCTGTACCTGCTGCACCACCTCAGTCATCTTCTTCTCATGTACCTGCTCCACCACCTCAATCTTCTTCTCATGTTTCTGCTCCTCCACCCCAACTTTCTCCTGTATCTGCTCCACCACCTCAATCTTCTTCTCATGTTTCTGCTCCTCCACCCCAACCTTCTCCTGTATCTGCTCCACCACCTCAATCTTCTTCTCATGTTTCTGCTTTCCACCCCAATCTTCTCCTGTATCTGCTCCACCACCTCAATCTTCTCTCATGTTTCTGCTCCTCCACCCCAACCTTCTCCTGTATCTGCTCCACCACCTCAATCTTCTTCTCATGTTTCTGCTCCTCCACCCCAACCTTCTCCTGTATCTTCTCCACCACCTCAATCTTCTTCTCATGTTTCTGCTCCTCTACCCCAATCCTCTCATGTTTCTGCTCCTCCACCCCAATCTTCTCCTGTATCTGCTCCACAACCTCAATCTTCTTCTCATGTTTCTGCTCCTCAACCCCAATCTTCTCCTGTATCTGCTCCTCCACATCAATCTTCTTCTCATGTTTCGGTTCTTCCACCTCAATCTTCTTCTCCTGTACCTGCTCCTCCACCTCAATCTTCTTCTCATGTACCTGTTCCACCACTTCAATCTTCTTCTCATGTTTCTGCTCCTCCATCCTAATCTTCTTCTGTATCTGCTCCACCACCTCAATCTTCTTCTCATGTTTCTGCTCCTCCACCCCAACCTTCTCCTGTATCTGCTCCACCACCTCAACCTTATTCTCATGTTTCTGATCTTCCACCCCAATCTTCTCCTGTATCTGCTCCACCACCTCAATCTTCTTCTCATGTTTATGATCTTCCACCCCAACCTTCTCCTGTATCTGCTCCACCACCTCAACCTTATTCTCATGTTTCTGATCTTCCACCCCAATCTTCTCCTGTATCTGCTCCACCACCTCAATCTTCTTCTCATGTTTCTGCTCCTCCACCCCAATCTTCTCCTGTACCTGCTGCACCACCTCAGTCATCTTCTTCTCATGTACCTGCTCCACCACCTCAATCTTCTTCTCATGTTTCTGCTTTTCCACCCCAATCTTCTCCTGTATCTGCTCCACCACCTCAATCTTCTTCTCATGTTTCTGCTCCTCCACCCCAACCTTCTCCTGTATCTGCTCCACCACCTCAATCTTCTTCTCATGTTTCTGCTCCACCACCTCAATCTTCTCCTGTACCTGCTCCACCACCTCAATTTTCTTCTCATGTACCTGCTCCTTCACCTCAATCTTCTTCTCATGTTTCTTCTCCTCCACCCCAATCTTCTCATATATCTGCTCCACCACCTCAATCTTCTTCTTATGTTTCTGCGCCTCCACCTCAATCTTCTCCTATACCTACTCCACCACCTCAATCTTCTCCTGTACCTGCTCCACCACCTCAATTTTCCTCTCTTGTACCGGCTCCTTCACCTCAATCTTCTTCTTATGGACCTGCTCCACCACCTCAATTTTCCTCTCTTGTACCGGCTCCTTCACCTCAATCTTCTCCTGTACCTGCTCCACCACCTCAATTTTCCTCTCTTGTACCGGCTCCTTCACCTCAATATTCTTCTCCTATACCTACTCCACCACCTCAATCTTCTCCTGTACCCACTCCACCACCTCAGTCTTCCTCTCATGTACCTGCTCCTTCACCTCAATCTTCTTCTTATGGACCTGCTCCACCACCTCAATCTTCTTCTCATGTACCTGCTGCTCCACCTCAATTTTCTCCTGTACCCACTCCACCACTTCAATTGTCTTCTCATTTACCTGCTCCACAACTTCAATCTTCTTCTCATGTTTCTGCTCCTCCACCCAAATCTTCTCTTGTACCTGCTCCACCACCTCAACCATAATCTTTTCATGTACCTGCTCCACAACCTCAATCTTCTTCTCATGTTTCTGCGCCTCCACCTCAATCTTCTCCTATACCTACTCCACCACCTCAATCTTCTCCTGTACCTGCTCCACCACCTCAATTTTCCTCTCTTGTACCGGCTCCTTCACCTCAATCTTCTTCTTATGGACCTGCTCCACCACCTCAATCTTCTTCTCCTATACCTACTCCACCACCTCAATCTTCTCCAGTACCCACTCCACCACCTCAATCTTCCTCTCATGTACCGGCTCCTTCACCTCAATCTTCTTCTTATGGACCTGCTCCACCACCTCAATCTTCTTCTCATGTACCTGCTGCTCCACCTCAATTTTCTCCTGTACCCACTCCACCACTTCAATCGTCTTCTCATGGACCTGCTCCACAACCTCAATCTTCTTCTCATGTTTCTGCTCCTCCACCCAAATCTTCTCTTGTACCTGCTCCACCACCTCAATCTTCTTCTCATGTTTCTGCTCCTCCACCCAAATCTTCTCATGTACCTGCTCCACAACCTCAATCTTCTTCTCATGTTTCTGCTCCTCCACCCAAATCTTCTCATGTACCTGCTCCACAACCTCAATCTTCTTCTCATGTTTCTGCTCCTCCACCCAAATCTTCTCATGTACCTGCTCCACAACCTCAATCTTCTTCTCATGTTTCTGCTCCTCCACTCCAATCTTCTCCTGTACCTGCTCCTCCACCTCAATCTTCTTCTCATGTTCCTGCTCCACCACTTCAATCTTCTTCTCATGTTCCTGCTCCACCACTTCAATCTTCTTCTCATGTTCCTGCTCCACCACTTCAATCTTCTTCTCATGTTCCTGCTCCACCACCACAATCTCTTTCTCATGTACCTGCTCCTCCACCTCAATATCTTCTCATGTTCCTGCTCCACCACCTCAATCTCTTTCTCATGTTCCTGCTCCACCACTTCAATCTTCTTCTCATGTTCCTGCTCCACCACTTCAATCTTCTTCTCATGTTCCTGCTCCACCACCACAATCTCTTTCTCATGTACCTGCTCCTCCACCTCAATATCTTCTCATGTTCCTGCTCCACCACCTCAATCTCTTTCTCATGTTCCTGCTCCTCCACCTCAATATCTTCTCATGTTTCTGCTCGTTCACTTCATCTTCTTCTCATGTTTCTGCTCCACCACCCCAATCTTCTTCTCTCACTTCTCCCCCCATTCTCATGCAAAGATCTGCTCAGATACAGCAGCCATGGGACCGGAGCCACATGTGCCAATCTATGTCTCTCAGCTTCCTATGTCTGTGATGTAGATGGCACCACAATCTCCCACGGAAAGTGATTGACTTATCTAATATTCGTTTTTAGTGGTAGGTATTATTTTTTTGTTTGTGAATTTGAGCTCTCTTTGTGTTTAGAAAGACTTTTAACGGTTATTTGACCACGTCATTTAGTAAGATAAATGGTGTTTTCATCAGCGGACTTATTGATTGTATGCTATTTATAACATTTTGTTTACATATAACACTTCAATTATATATTACATCGTTGTTCTTACCAGGTTTTTGTCATTACCATATTTGCTATATCTCTCTTATTACTGTCTATATCATTGAGCTATTTCTATCATTTTGTGTTCTATATAATTTTATTATCATCTCGTTCTAACTGATGTCTGTATTATTATATTTCTATTTTTCTGATGTCTGTATTATTTTATCTTTATCTTCATCATCATCAAGTACAGAGCCTGCTGGCGTAGGTGATCATGTCTCTCCATAACTTTCGATCTCGGCAGTTATTTGTCATTTAGTTTGGTGACCTTCTGCCAAGCCATTCTCTTAAGCTATCTGGTACCTTTTCTCTATGCTTCCCTCTACCTCTTCGTCCCTCAATTTTCCCAGTTGTTACATTATATCCCAGCTGTTCCCTTCTAATTACGTGGCAAAAAATAATGATAATTTCTTCCTAACAACCTGTGGCTGCCCTGCCGGCTTGCAGGTAAGCTCGGGAGAGTAAAAGGCTAAAGGAGGGTCACTGCCTTGTAAGTGAGACTTTTTAGTCAAAGGCTAGCGGAGCGAACCATAAACAAACCGACGGAAGGCAACAGAAAACCACCGTCGCAATTTCTTTGTACAATCATGAATCGCCACAATCTCTATCTTACTGATGTCTGTATAATTTATCTCTATCTTATTGATGTCTACATAATTTTATCTCTATCTTACTGCTATATGTTTAATTTTATCTCTATCTTACTGATGTCTATATAATTGTACTCTATCTTACCGGTGTCTATATTGTTTTATCTCTTTCTTACTGATATCGATATTATTTGTATCTCTATCTTTTCTTTCTTTCTTTCTTTTTTTTTACCCCCGTCACGCTAAGTGGCGTATAGGGTAATATGGTGTTAGTGACCCTATATTTTACAGACCTTCAGCACATGATTTTTGGGGTAATGTGGTCAGTATTACCCCCGTGCTGCTTTACTTTCCCAGAAAAAAATCCGGTACCCATTTAAGGCTGGGTGAACCCGGAAGCCGTCGGTTGGGATTGAACCCTACCCCTTGTCCGTGGTAGTCCAGTTCACTAACCACTGAGCTATCGCGGCTCCCATCTCTATCTTACTGATGTCTATATAATTGTACTCTATCTTACCGGTATCTATATTGTTTTATCTCTATCTTACTGATGTCTATATTATTTGTATCTCTATCTTACTGATGTCTATATTATTGTATCTCTATCTTACCGGTGTCTATATATTGTTTTATCTCTATCTTACTGACGTCTGTATAATTGTATCTCTATCTTACTGAAAATAAAAGGAAAGAGAGATCGCGGACGACAAAGAGAGAAAATACTGGATAGCTTGGTGTCATGGCATGGAAAACAGTCAACAACAGAACTGATACGATGTACTGAAGATAGAAGATTGTGGAGGGACATGATCACCTACGCCAACCGGTATGGCACATGATGATGATGATATCTTACTGAAATCTATATAGTTTTATCACTATCTTACTAGTCTGTATAATTTTATCTCTATCTCACTGATATCTATATAATTTTATCTCTATCTTACTGATGTCTATATAGCTTTATCACTATCTTACTAATGTCTGTATAATTGTATCTCTATCTCACTGATGTCTATATAATTTTATCTCTATCTTACTGACGTCTGTATAGTTTTATCACTATCTTACTAATGTCTGTATAATTTTATCTCTACCTCACTGATGTCTATATAGTTTTATCTCTATCTTACTGATGTCTATATAATTTTATTTCTATCTTACTGATGTCTATATAATTGTATCTCTATCTTAGTGATGTCTATATAATTTTATCTCTACCTCACTGATGTCTATATAATTTTATCTCTATCTTACTAATGTCTATATAATTTTATCTCTATCTTACTGATGTCTATATAATTGTATCTCTATCTTACTGATGTATATATAATTGTATCTCTATCTTACTGATGTCTATATAATTTTATCTCTACCTCACTGATGTCTATATAATTTTATCTCTACCTCACTGTTGTCTATATAATTTTATCTCTACCTCACTGATGTCTATATAATTGTATCTCTATCTCACTGATGTCTATAATATTTTATCTCTGTGTTATTGATGACAGTATAATTTTGTTATCTCTATCTATTGATGGGTGTATCATTTTGTTACCTTCGTCTTACTGATGTCTATATAATTTTGTAATTTCTATATTTTTGCAACTGCACCAAGTTCTTACTCCTGTGTTATTCTTTTCCTCTTTCCTCCTTTCAATTCCATGCGGAACATAGGCCTTCAACAAACTTTTTCCAAGTTGTCCTGTCTCTTGCCATTTCTTAAGATCGTTACATGTCTTTCCCATCCTCTTCAACTGCATCCACCTGTCTTAAAAGTAAAAAGTAAAATACCCCCGTCACGCCAAGTGGCGTATAGGGAATATGGTGTTAGTGACCCTATATTATACAGACCTTCAGCACATGATTTTTGGGGTAATGTGGTCGGTATTACGCCCGTGCTGCTTTACTTTCCCAGAAAAAAATCCGGTACCCATTTAAGGCTGGGTGAACCCGGAAGTCGTCGGTTGGGATCGAACCCTACCCTTTGTCCTTTGTAGTCCAGTTCACTAACCACTGAGCTATCGCGGCTCCTATCCACCTGTCTTATCCGAGTATATTTTGGTCTTCCTCTTTGTCTCCTCCCTTGATGAGTCTAAAAAGGGAATTACATTTTTTGTGCCGTTATGTTACACTTACATTTTTTGAAATGTTTATGTTACACTTACATTTGTCTGCTGTTATGTTACAATTTATTTTTATTCCGTTATGTTACACTTACATTGTTTTATGTCTATGTTTGCATTTACATTTTTCTGCTTTTAAGTTACACTTACATATTTTTTTGTATGCCGTTATATTATACATACATTAAAAAATATTTTTGCCGATACGTTACACATACCTTTTTTGCTTTCATCATTGTATTGCCAATTGGATTAATAAGCATCAACGAGAAGTATCAAGATCATCATCATGTGCCATACCGGTTGGCGTAGGCGATCATGTCCCTCCACAATCTTCTATCTATTTAAGAAGGTTAGTTTGCCATTCCTTTCCTTCTTGGCAGTGACTGTACTAGTCGGAGATCGCAGCCATTGTCTCTATACATGAAATCCTCTGCTTGCCATCGCGGTGTGGGGACCATAACCGGCACTACTTGTCAGCTGCTCCCACAACACCATCCACCACGGTATCAAGATATGGTTCCAAAAATGACTCTAAAACAGTGATAATTAACAGCGATCATTTGCTGCTGGCTTTGGTTAGCATCAGCGGACGTTGCAGTGTGCATGTAGGTACGTTAGGTCTCAATCAATCGTCTTTTGTCGTCTCCGCTTCGAAGATTAACTACAACAGAACCTTGTCTCTTCTTGCCTCGACGGTTACACGTTGTCATAGGTTTTCTTGTCTACCTCTTCGTGTAATCATCCACTTTAGCTGTTTCTTTCTCTGTTTGTTTACCCTCTAATGTTTTTTCCTTTCAAGAAGACTTTCACTAAATCATTATGCATCTTTATGTGTCAAAAGATTCAATTGTTTTCTTTGAATTGTGTTAATAGTTCTGGTTTCGTTTTCGGTTGTTTAAACTTTTGTTTTGTACTTTCTTCTCTGTTCACAAATTCATATTCTCACGTTCCAAGGGTTTTAATTTTATTTTCTATTATCTAATGAATGCCCAATTGCTTAATCAATTGCTTAATGTGATAAACATAACAAGCAAAAAATATGGACTAGATATGAATATCAAAAAGACTAAAAATATGATCATAAACAAAGAAAATTCTCAAGACCTACAATTAAATATCACAGTTGAGGGAATGCATCTGGAGACAGTCCAGAGCTACAACTACCTGGGACATACTATAACCAATGATGGAAAATGCAAAACTGAAATAAACAAAAGAATAGGTATGGCAAAAAGTAATTTTAATGCCATGAAAAATATACAAACAACAAAACAAATATCAACAGGGCTGAAACTAAGAATGGCAAAATGTTACATCTTTTCAATATTCCTGTATGGTGCAGAAACATGAACATTAGACAAATAAACAGAACAGAAAATTGAAGCCTTTGAAATGTGGATTTATAGAAGAATAGGTAGAATTGGATGGAAACAAAAGATAGCAAACGATAAAGTTTTAAAACAACTGAAAATAAAAAGAGAACTACTAAATACAATTAAGACAAGACAAATGAAATGTTTGGGGCATGTTAAAAGACACACCAACCTACTAAAAGTAATATTGGAAGGAAAAATACAAGGTAAAAGAGACAGAGACAGACCAAGACTAACATGGACGAGTAACATCAAAAGATGGTCAAGTCAATCTATGACAGCCTGCACCATCAAAGCAAGAAACAGAGTAGAATGGCGATCCATGGTAGCCAACCTTCGTTGCGGAGAAGGCACACGATGATGATGATGAATGAATGCCCATTGTGTATATATAACGCTTTATTTTTAATGATATTCCTGTTGTTATTAATTTTGATGTGAGTATATGCTTCATGATTTATTTAATATGTGTAGTGAGATTATTTTAAGATCAATAAGGAGCATGTCTGGAATAACAATTACAGGTCATACTCTAAATAACCTCAGGTATGCTGATGATACAGTCTTAATCGCTGAGAGTGAATATGAGTTACAAAAAATGTTAGACATTATAGTGAAGGAAATAAAAAATCAAGGACTCAGCCTTAATATAAAAAAGACAAAAGTAATAGTAACAAAAAAGAAAAAAGACCTCACCGCAAAGCAAAATAAAGACAAGTGGAAAAATATTAAAACAGGTAAATGAATTTCAATATCTGGGAACATTGCTAACCTCAGATGCTAGATGTACAGCAGAGATGAGATGCAGAATAGATCAAAAGCAGCTTTCCAAAAATGAGAAAGATACCATTTATGACAATAGAAACAAGAAAAAGAGTTTTTAAATGTTAGGTAGAGCCAATCTTAACATGTGGATGTCAATCATGCACAATAGGACAACAGGCAAAAAAGTCATTGGAGGCTGTAGTAATGTGATTTTACAGAAGAATGTTGAGAATATCATGGATAGCTAAGAAGAGTAATTAAAACGTTCCGAAAGAGGCCAAAGGAAAAAGAGAGCTAATATCCAATATTAGCAAGAAACAATCATCATTTTTTAGGGCCTTGCAATGAAAAGGGAACGGCTGGAATATATTGTAACAACTGGAAAATAGAGGGATGAAGAGATAGAGGGAAGCAAAGAGGTGAAAAAGATACCAGACAGCTTAAGAGAATGGCTTGGCAGAAGGTTAACAGAAATGATAAATAACTGTCGAGATCGAAAGTAATGGAGAAACATGATCACCTACGCCTGCAGGCACGGTACTTGGTGATGAAGATATGCTTCATGTTGTTAAAATATTGACTAACAATTTATGTACAACCAACTAATGGTCTAAATGTTCGTTTTTTTACTTCTTTAACTGGTCAATGCCTCAGCACGTGCTGGAAGTGAAGTATATACACAAATATATCATCATCATCATCGAGTGCCTTCTCCGCAACGAAGGTTGGCTACCATGGATCGCCATTCTACTCTGTTTCTTGCTTTGATGGTGCAGGCGGTCATAGATTGACTTGTCCATCTTTTGATGTTACTCGTCCATGTTAGTCTTGGTCTGCCTCTGCCTCTTTTACCTTGTATTTTCCCTTCCAATATTACTTTTAGTTGGCTGTTGTGTCTTTTAACATGCACCAAAAATTTCATTTGTCTTGTCTTAATTGTATTTAGTAGTTCTCTTTTTATTTTCAGTTGTTTTAAAACTTCATCGTTTGTTTTCTTTTCTTTCCATCCAATTCTACCTATTCTTCTATAAATCCACATTTCAAAGGCTTCAATTTTCTGTTTTGTTTTCTTGTCTAATTTCCATGTTTTTGCACCATAAGGGAATATTGAGAAGATGTAACATTTTGCCATTCTTAGTTTCAGCCCTGCTAATATTTGTTTTGTTGTTTGTATATTTTTCATGGCATTAAAATTACTTTTTGCCATACCTATTCTTTTGTTTATTTCAATTTTACATTTTCCATCATTGGTTATAGTATGTCCCAGGTAGTTGTAGCTCTGGACGGTCTCCAGATGTATTCCCTCAACTGTGATATTTAATTGTAGGTCTTGAGAATTTTCTTTGTTTATGATCATAGTTTTAGTCTTTTTGATATTCATATCTAGTCCATATTTTTTGCTTGTCATGTTTATTACATTAAGTAATTGTTGTAGGTCTTTAGGATCTTCTGCTAGTAGTACAGTATTATCAGAATATCTTAGGTTATTGATTACCTTCCCATTAATTTGTAGGCCTGACATCTGTGATGTTTTTAAAGATTTGCTCAGTGTATAGATTGAACAAGCTTGGTGATAGGATGCATCCTTGTCTTACTCCTCTTTTTATGTCCATGGGAGTAGAGTTCTCCTTGTTATATCTTATTATTGCTGTTTGCTCCCAGTACAAATTACATATTGGTCGTATGTCTGTGTCGTCTAGATTTATATCGTTTAGGCAGTCTATAAGTTGGTTATGGTGTATTCTATCGAAAGCTTTGGTGTAGTATATGAAGCAGGCACATATTGGTTTGTTTGCTTCTATGTACTTTTCAATCAATGTTCTCATGCGAAATATGGCTTCTTTTGTGTCACTGTTTTTCCTGAATCCAAATTGTTGTTAATCTAATTCAGTATTGATTTTATTTTGAATCCTTCCCTGTAAAACTTTTAGTAAAATTTTGGTTACCCGGCTCATTAGGCTTATTGTTCTAAAATCGCTGCATTCAACTGCACCATTCTTTTTAGGTAATGCAATGAAAGTTGATGTTTTTAGTTCGTTTGGTATGTATCCTGTATGGTATGTCATTGCATATGTCTGTGATCACTCGATACCAAAATCTTCTAGTGCCTGTATCATCTCTATCTGTATATTGTCAGGTCCTGCTGCCTTTCCCTTTTTCATTGTTTTTATAGCTTTTTCTACTTCAGATTTCAGGATTTTATAGCAGTATGTACATTTTATGTCTGGCTTTTTGTCCCTTTCGTCATGAAATAATTCTGTTATCTTTTCTTTCCATCTATCTATTATATCTTTGTTGTCTGTTAGCATTCTTCCCTCTTTGTTTGCAATACATCCGTTTCCTGCAGCTTTTTCGTCTTATTTAGTCACTCTCTTTATTTCTGTGTGCATCACTCTTAAGTTTTGTTTACTTTCCATAGTTTCGACTTCTAGATATCTTTGGTTGAGCCAGTCTTCTTTTGCCTTTTTGCACATTCTCCGTATTTCATTGTCAATATCCTTGTATCTGACAGTGTTTTTCGCTTGTCTTCTTTCTTCCATTTTTTCTAAGATTTTGTCAGTTATCCATTTTTGTTTTTTGTTACTTGCCTTTTTGGGCAAAGTGTTGCAGAATTCTTGTATGCTGTTTTTTATACACAAATATATATATCTATTGGTAATAAGCAGCTGAACATAAGGAGAGACTATAGAAACTCTTGTGGCGTCTTGTAGCTTCTTGTGACACCTTGTAGCGCCTTCTAGCTTCTTGTGACACCTTGTAGCGCCTTCTAGCTTCTTGTGAAACCTTGTAGCGTCTTCTAGCTTCTTGTGACACCTAGTAGCGCCTCTAGCTTCTTGTGAAACCTTGTAGCGTCTTCTAGCTTCTTGTGACATCTTGTAGCGCCTTCTAGCTTCTTGTGACACATTGTAGCGTCTTCTAGCTTCTTGTGACATCTTGTAGCGCCTTCTAGCTTCTTGTGACACCTTGTAGCGCCTTCTAGCTTCTTGTGAAACCTTGTAGCGTCTTCTAGCTTCTTGTGACACCTAGTAGCGCCTCTAGCTTCTTGTGAAACCTTGTAGCGTCTTCTAGCTTCTTGTGACATCTTGTAGCGCCTTCTAGCTTCTTGTGGCGTATTGTAGCGTCTTGTAGCTTCTTGTGAAACCTTGTAGCGTCTTCTAGCTTCTTGTGACATCTTGTAGCGCCTTCTAGCTTCTTGTGAAACCTTGTAGCGCCTTCCAGCTTCTTGTGACATCTTGTAGCGCCTTCTAGCTTCTTGTGACGTATTGTAGCGTCTTGTAGCTTCTTGTGAAACCTTGTAGCGCCTTCTAGCTTCTTGTCATATCTTGTAGCGTCTTGTGACATCTTGTAGCGGCTTCTAGCTTCTTAAGACATCTTGTAGCGCCTTCTAGCTTCTTGTGACGTCTTGTAGCGCCTTCTAGCTTCTTGTGACGTATTGTAGCGTCTGGTAGCTTCTTGTGAAACCTTGTAGCGCCTTCTAGCTTCTTGTCATATCTTGTAGCGTCTTCTGACATCTTGTAGCGGCTTCTAGCTTCTTACGACATCTTGTAGCGCCTTCTAGCTTCTTGTGACATCTTGTAGCGTCTTGTGACATCTTGTAGCGGCTTCTAGCTTCTTAAGACATCTTGTAGCGCCTTCTAGCTTCTTGTGACATCTTGTAGCGTCTTGTAGCTTCTTGTGACATCTTACAGTGTCTTGTAGCTTCTTGTGACATCTTGTAGCGCCTTCTAGCTTCTTGTGACATCTTGTAGCGTATTGTAGCTTCTTGTGACATCTTGTAGCGCCTTCTAGCTTCTTGTGACGTATTGTAGCGTCTTGTAGCTTCTTGTGAAACCTTGTAGCGTCTTCTAGCTTCTTGTGACATCTTGTAGCGCCTTCTAGCTTCTTGTGACGTATTGTAGCGTCTTGTAGCTTCTTGTGAAACCTCGTAGCGCCTTTTAGCTTCTTGTGAAACCTTGTAGCGCCTTCCAGCTTCTTGTGACATCTTGTAGCGCCTTCTAGCTTCTTGTGACGTATTGTAGCGTCTTGTAGCTTCTTGTGAAACCTTGTAGCGCCTTCTAGCTTCTTGTCATATCTTGCAGCGTCTTGTGTCATCTTGTAGCGGCTTCTAGCTTCTTAAGACATCTTGTAGCGCCTTCTAGCTTCTTGTGACGTCTTGTTGCGCCTTCTAGCTTCTTGTGACGTATTGTAGCGTCTGGTAGCTTCTTGTGAAACCTTGTAGCGCCTTCTAGCTTCTTGTCATATCTTGTAGCGTCTTGTGACATCTTGTAGCGGCTTCTAGCTTCTTAAGACATCTTGTAGCGCCTTCTAGCTTCTTGTGACGTATTGTAGCGTCTGGTAGCTTCTTGTGAAACCTTGTAGCGCCTTCTAGCTTCTTGTGACATCTTGTAGCGTCTTGTTACATCTTGTAGCGGCTTCTAGCTTCTTAAGACATCTTGTAGCGCCTTCTAGCTTCTTGTGACATCTTGTAGCGTCTTGTGACATCTTGTAGCGGCTTCTAGCTTCTTAAGACATCTTGTAGCGCCTTCTAGCTTCTTGTGACATCTTGTAGCGTCTTGTAGCTTCTTGTGACATCTTACAGTGTCTTGTAGCTTCTTGTGACATCTTGTAGCGCCTTCTAGCTTCTTGTGACATCTTGTTGTGCCTTCAAGCTTATTGTGACGTATTGTAGCGTCTTGTAGCTTCTTGTGAAACCTCGTAGCGCCTTCTAGCTTCTTGTGACATCTTGTAATGTCTTCTAGCTTCTTGTGACATATTGTAGCTACTTGTGACATATTGTAGGTTCTTGTGACATATTGTAGCTTCTTGTGACATATTGTAGCTTCTTGTGACATATTGTAGCTTCTTGTGACATATTATAGCTTCTTGTGACATATTGTAGCTTCTTGTGACATATTATAGCTTCTTGTGACATATGATTGCTTCTTGTGACATATTGTAGCTTCTTGTGACATATTATAGCCTCTTGTGACATATTGTAGCTTCTTGTGACATATTGTAGCTTCTTGTGACATATTGTAGCTTCTTGTGACATATTGTAGCTTCTTGTGACATATTATAGCTTCTTGTGACATATTGTAGCTTCTTGTAGCTTCTTGTGACGTCATGCAACTACTTGTGACGTCTTGTAGCTGTTTGTAACGTCTTGTAACTGTTTGTGACGTCATGCAACTACCTGTGGCGCCTTGTATCTGTTTGTAACGTCTTGTAGCTGTTTGTAACGTCTTGTAGCTGTTTGTAACGTCTTGTAGCTGCTTGTAACGTCCTGTAGCTGTTTGTAACGTCTTGTAGCTGTTTGTAACGTCTTGTAGCTGTTTGTAACGTCTTGTAGCTGTTTGTAACGTCTTGTATCTGTTTGTAACGTCTTGTAGCTGTTTGTAACGTCTTGTAGCTGTTTGTAACGTCTTGTAGCTGTTTGTAACGTCTTGTATCTGTTTGTAACGTCTTGTAGCTGTTTGTAACGTCTTGTATCTGTTTGTAACGTCTTGTAGCTGTTTGTAACGTCTTGTAGCTGTTTGTAACGTCCTGTAGCTGTTTGTAACGTCTTGTATCTGTTTGTAACGTCTTGTATCTGTTTGTAACGTCTTGTAGCTGTTTGTAACGTCTTGTAGCTGTTTGTAACGTCTTGTAGCTGTTTGTAACGTCTTGTAGCTGTTTGTAACGTCTTGTAGCTGTTTGTAACGTCTTGTATCTGTTTGTAACGTCTTGTAGCTGTTTGCAACGTCCTGTAGCTGTTTGTAACGTCTTGTATCTGTTTGTAACGTCTTGTATCTGTTTGTAACGTCTTGTAGCTGTTTGTAACGTCTTGTAGCTGTTTGTAATGTCTTGTAGCTGTTTGTAACGTCTTGTAGCTGTTTGTAACGTCTTGTAGCTGTTTGTAACGTCTTGTAGCTGTTTGTGACGTCTTGTAGCTGTTTGTAACGTCTTGCAGCTAATTGTGGCGTCTTGTAGCTGTTTGTAACGTCTTGTAGCTGTTTGTAACGTCTTGTAGCTGTTTGTAACGTCTTGTAGCTGTTTGTGACGTCTTGCAGCTAATTGTGGCGTCTTGTAGCGCATCATTTAATTACCTCGTCTTGCGATCCTTGTTCGTCCATTGTATTGTGCCCCAAATCTGATTCTCACTTTTGTACCTGTTTCCATTGCCCTCACAAAATTGTTCTTGTGCTCTCTCTCTCTCTCTTTCTTTCTCTCTCTCTCTCTCTCTCTCTCTCTCTCTCGTCCTTTCCCAGAAGTGCACTAAATATCACTTCCTTGGGTTGTTTCTGGATCTCATCTAAACACACGACCTCTCCATCTCCATCTTCTCCCTACAATCATTATGTTCAAATCCTGATTGTTGCAACCTTTGGGTAACTCGTGATTGCTTATATATATATATACTATTTTTTTGTATCACCTGGAAAGTTAAAGTGACAAACGTGGTGGTCGTGACTCGCACAGGCCTCCCGAACATCTACACACTGCTCAGACATTGTATGTTAAGCTGGCTTGGCCACGTACACCGTATGAAAGATGGCCGCATACCAAAAGATATACTCTACGGACAACTGGCAGATGGTAAAAGGAATAGAGCGCGCCCTAAACTGCGATTTGTAGATGTGTGTAAACGCGACATGAAGACTCTGAACATAAACCCTGCGGCATGGGAAGACATAGCTCCAGACCGCATTCTCTGGAAACAAACTTTAAAGATCCACAGCAGACAGATTCATAGAAAAAGAGATCACACGTAGAAAGGAAAGAAAAGAAAAAAAATAACATTTCTAGGGGCGCTGAAAAATCCATAGTCAACATTGAATGACGGAGACTACTATATATATATATATATATATATATATATATATATATATATATATATATATATATATCATTATCATCATCATCATCATCATCATCAAGTACCATGCCTACTGGTGGTAAGTAATCATGGCTCTCCACAAAAATTCGATCTCGACAGTTATTTATCATTTCTGTTGTTGACCTTCTGCCAAGCCATTCTCTTAAGCTGTCTGGTATCTTTTCTCTTTGCTTCCCTCTATCTCTTCGTCCCTCAATTTTCACAGTTATCACAATATACTCCAGCTGTTCCCTTCTCATTACATGGCCAAGAAATGATGATTGTTTCTTCCTAATATTGAAAATTAGTTCTCTTTTTGCTTCGAGCTCTTTCAGAACGTTTTAATTACTCTTCTTAGCTGTCCATAATATTCTCAAAATTCTTCTTTACAACCACTTTTCTGCAGCCTCCGGTGATTTAATATTGTATGTTGTATTATTGTCCGTGATTCACATCCATACGTTAAGACTGGGTCAGGCATACGATTTAAGAACTATTTTTCTTATATGTATTGTCAAAAATGTATTGCGCAGTATGTTAGGTTTTTTTTGGAAAGCTACTTTTGCCAGAGCCATTCTGCATCTCACTTCTGTTGTACATGTACAATCTGAAGTTAACATTGTTCCCAGATATTTCAGTTCATTTACCAATTTTTTTTTTCAATAACTGTTTTTTATTTTATTTTATTTTATTGTTTTAATATTGTTCCACTTATCTTTATTGTGCATTGTGGTGATTATCTCTTTCTTTGTTACTACCACTACTTCTGTCTTTTTGCTACTTTGGCTGATTCCTTTATATTTGCTTTCCTTTATGTTTAACATTTTTTGTAAATCATTTTCACTCTTAGCGATTAAGACTGAATCATCAGCATACCTCAGATTATTTATAGTATGACCTCCAATTGTTATTCCATGCATGTCCCTTATGGATCTTAAAGTAAACTCACTATATATATTAAATAAATATGGTGACAGCACACAACCTTGCCTAACACCATTGTTTCATTTGTTGAAACATTCCTAATTGATTTCCACTTCTTCTGGCTGTGTTATTGCCAGTACATGTTCTTTTTTTATTCTGAGATCTTTGATGTCAACGTTTATGCCTTCTACAATTGTAATTATCTCTTGGTGCTTTACTTTATCAAATGCTTTAGAATAATCTATAAAACATAGGTATAGATCTGTTTTCACCTCTATGGCTCTTTCTACTAAAGATCTTATGATATATATGGCATTGCTCGTTCCTTTACCTCCAACAAAACCACACTGTTCATCGCTAATTTCTGGACTGATTTTGTTTCGCACTCTTCGCATGATGATTCTTAGTAATATCTTAGTCATGTGACTCATAAGCCTTATTGTGAGATGATCATCGCATTCAATCGCAGCAGATTTTTTGATATAGAACAGAACACACTGAACTACGTAAATACAAAGACAAGTAAATTAGATAACTATTCTCGAAGCTTTTCAACGACACAATGTAATGGATAAATGGTTTAGATTAACATAAGAAAGTTTGATGGGGACATAGGACATGTGTATTATCCGATTTGGATGTAAACCATCGAGCGGACAAACCAACTAGACATACAACACAGACAATTAATAGCCATCAGCCTACTTGTGTTTACCTCTGTCGTGGATCATCATCATTGAGTGCCGTCTCCGCATCGAAGGTTGGCTACCATGGAGCGGCATTCCACTGTCTCTTGCTTTGATGGTTCAGATTATCATAGGTTGACTTGTCCATCTTTTGATGTTAATCGTCCATGTTAGCCTCTTTTACCTTGTATTTTCCCTTCCAATATTACTTTTATTAGGCTGTTGTGTCTTTTAACATACCCTGAAAATTTGCTCTGTCGTGGATAAGTGGGGAAATGCAGCTCTTTCGTGGCAAGGGGCTGGCTTTTGAGTTCTATCCTAGTTCAGACTGTCTGTTGTTCTCTTTGTTTTATTTTGTTGCTTGTTTGTGTGTTTTTCAAGTCCTGTAAACATAACATTGTCCCTGTCTAATTTGTTTGTATCTCACAGGTTTCTGTTCCTAAAAAATATTCATTTGTTTATCATTATTATCTTCACAATAAAATAGCACCGTTCTTCTCACGAATTCTTCCAACAAACAATTCTCATCGGCATAAAGAGCCATGCCATCATTACTTAAAAAAAAAAAAATCAATGTCATTTCACATTCTCACAGACATTTGTCTTTCTCTGTGGCCTTTATTTTTGCTTTTGTCATTAAACTTGAGCAGGAAATACCAAATGTCCCCATCGACTAGTGGCACTTGTGGACACAAGGTCCCGGCTATTGTTCTAGGGTCATGGACAATGAATGTCAATGAGTTGTTTCCCCTAAAAAGGCAGGGCGGTAACAAGTTACATTGTTATGGCCGGCCCAGATCAATCACGTGACCTTCGCATTGGGTGACATGTCTTTGTATCGGACACCAGCAATCTCCAAGCTTCATGGGTAATCTCGATTATGTTAAGTTTCTGAACTTCCGGTGTGAGTTATCTGACCTGGATGTCCTTTCCACTTGTCCTGGCCCACCCATTTACAAATGTTTGGGTCAGTGAGGCGAAAGTTGTTGTCTCCCCTCTGAAATAATCTTGCGGACACAAAGACCGTCAATAGAAGATGGCCGCTTGTACCATTGACCTAATTACCACGTGACAAACTATGCCCGTGGGCAAGTGTTGACGACAGGTTTATCCTTGATAAGGACCTTTCCAAAGAGAGAAAACAGGTTTAATGCGGCCAGCACGATAACGTAAAAATTGTGAACGACGACTTTTGGTTTGTTTTCGAAACAATAGTACGTAGGGGTTATATATATATATATATATATATATATATATATATATATATATATATATATATAAGTCATTTTTTAAATACCAGAAAAAATATACTAAGATCAAAACAAATAACATCATCATCATCAAGTACTGGGCCTACTGGCGTAGGTGATCATGTCTTCCACAACTTTCGATCTCGACAGTTATTTATCATTTCTGTTGTTGACCTTCTGCCAAGCCATTCTCTTAAGCTGTCTGGTATTTTCTCTCTTTGCTTCCCTCTATCTCTTCGTCCCTCAATTTTTTCCAGTTGTTACAATATATTCCAGTTGTTCTCTTCTCATTACATGGCCAAAAAATGATGATTGTTTCTTCCTAATATTGGAAATTAGCTTTCCTTTTGCTTTTACGTCTTTCAGAATATTTTCATTACTCTTCTTAGCTGTCCATGGTATTCTCAACTTTCTTCTGTAAAACCACATTTCTACAGACTCCAGTGATTTTCCTGTCTGTTGTCCTATTGTCCACGATTCACATCCATATGGTAAGACTGGCTCTACATAACATTTAAGAACTCTTTATCTTGTTTCTATTGTCAAAAATGGATTGCATAGTATCTTCCTCATTTTCTGGAAAGCTGTTTTTGCCTGAGTCATTCTGCATCTCACCACTTTTGTACATCTTCCGTCTGAGATTAACAAAGTTCCCAAATATTTAAATTCATTTACCTGTTTTAATATTGTTTCACTTGTCTTTATTCTGCACTGAGGTGATGTCTTTTACTTTGTTGTTACCATTACTGCTGTCTTTTTGCTATTAAGGCTGATCCTTTATTATTGCTTTC